>JAFBJU010000768.1:523169-723094 GCA_016785305.1 Colistium nudipinnis
GGGGGGGGGGGGGTGTCACTTTTTAGGGCGGGGGCAGTGAAAGACTTTATGGCATTGGGTGTCAGAATGAACAGCTTTGGAGTCTTCAAGTTGAAATCATGACTCAATGGCAGTGATTTCTCTGTATTGTCAATACAGAAAAAAAAAAATACCATCAATACTTTTGATGCTCACAATATGCTACAGTCTCTTACTCAGCGTTCCGCCCCACCACGCACAAAACACACACCTGGCTGAGTGTCTGATGCAGTTTTCGGAGCGGTTCAATTGACCTTACCGCAGGTGCACCTAATAAACACCATTAAACACTGCGCTCCATTCACGGGCGCCAAGTACACAGGCTCTGGATCACACGTGGCTTTCGTAACACACTTAAAATCTAACGGAGCTCGTCAGTAGTTACGCCCGTTTCCCCGCGGGGCAAGTTAGAAATTCTGCCGTAAAAAGGACAAAAAAAACAACAAAAAAAACTTTGGAGGAAGACCAATGAAGATCCAGCGTCGATTGGTCATTTCTATCGTCAGGTTCGGGTCCTCGGCTTCTCTCCCTTTGTGCCAAGTCTCTCGACCACTTGCGTGTGTGTGTTTTTTTTCTCTCTGCTGTGAAAAGGCTTTTGTTTAGCACACTTGAAATATGCCAGGCCTGTGAGTGTGCGAGTCTGTGTGTGCGTGCGTGCGTGTGCGCGCGCGCGGTTCCCTTAATATTTCTCGAGGAGTGCATTTGGAAGGCTGTTCATCTCCAAATGCGCGCACACACACAAACAAACACACACACACACATACACCCACACACACAAAGACACACAGGGCTGGCATATTTCAAATATGAAAGTGCATTTCAGCTAAGAAGTGGGAAGTGATTTATAAAAGGCTTTAGGGAAAGGCTTTCGACTGAGGAGGGAGAAAAGACGTGGCGGAATAACTCTTCGGAGACGGAGAGTGGGAGGGTGCTGCGGAACGTAATGTTATAGATAGCAGAGCAATCGGTGAGGCTGGGTTTCAAATTGGCGGATCAGAATACAGTAGCTCAACATTGTGCTTACAAAACGCTCCTCGAGTTCTTTAAAAAAGAAAAAAAAGAAAAATTCGAACAGGATTAAAATGACTGACGTTCCATTGTCTGAATCGCACATGGTTTTTTTTCTCTCTGCTGTGAAAAGGCTTTTGTTTAGCACACTTGAAATATGCCAGGCCTGTGAGTGTGCGAGTCTGTGTGTGCGTGTGTGCGTGTGCGCGCGCGCGGTTCCCTTAATATTTCTCGAGGAGTGCATTTGGAAGGCTGTTCATCTCCAAATGCGCGCACACACACAAACAAACACACACACACACATACACCCACACACACAAAGACACACAGGGCTGGCATATTTCAAATATGAAAGTGCATTTCAGCTAAGAAGTGGGAAGTGATTTATAAAAGGCTTTAGGGAAAGGCTTTCGACTGAGGAGGGAGAAAAGACGTGGCGGAATAACTCTTCGGAGACGGAGAGTGGGAGGGTGCTGCGGAACGTAATGTTATAGATAGCAGAGCAATCGGTGAGGCTGGGTTTCAAATTGGCGGATCAGAATACAGTAGCTCAACATTGTGCTTACAAAACGCTCCTCGAGTTCTTTAAAAAAGAAAAAAAAGAAAAATTCGAACAGGATTAAAATGACTGACGTTCCATTGTCTGAATCGCACATGGTTTCAGACCATTGACCAAACAGATCCAAAAGATCCAAATTACATTTGGAAATATGGAAGATTTGCACACAAATCACCTCGTTTGGCAACGCCGACGCCGGTTGTCATAGCATCCCCGAAATCTTGTGAAACCTTTTAACGGGTGGAATGGCCCTATTTATCGATATATCCATTTGTCATGTTTCATGTTCATGTTTTGAAGCGACACCGTGAGAACTTGCGAATGTGTGTCTTTTTATCCACATAAGGGGGCGAGCAAAAAAAAAAAAAAACAGACCGAGAAGAAAAGAAAAATCCACTGAACGCGGAAGACAATTATGAACGTTCATAAGAGGCTTGTCGCAACGAGACACACTCCGCTTCGCTTTCATAATCCTAAAGGCACATTTGCTACGCTCCTGGATGCAGTCCAAGATGGTGTTGCCAAATGGACAGACGTTCCACTTCCACATATCACATCGTTAAAGCTCAGCCTCGCACGAGGATCTGGTGAAGTTTGGACAGTGCAGTACCTGGCATGAGTGGCTGTCCGGTCATTCCAATGGGGGGCATCCCGAGGTTGTTCATGGCCGTGGCCCAGGCGCTGGGGTCCGACATGGGCATCGTTATTGAGTTGGAGTCCATCGTCATGTTGCAGATCCCGTCTGCTGAAAGATAAAAAAAAAAATTAATAAAAAAAAAAAAAAAAAAAATCAAGATACGGGGACATCCCAGATGAGGAGTCAAAGACTGGAGTAGAAAATGGGTTTTTAAAAGTGCGCTGCCTTCTTGGCCTTTCCAGGTGCCCCCCCCAGTGCAAATCTTCCCTTTCATTCAGAGAGGGGAAGGCTACTGTGACCTGCTACCGCTTCCAGTCACGCTGTCATTTGAGACCACTCAGGCCGATGTTTCTGTTTGTTCACCTTCTGCACCGAGATTCGCCGAAAAGGCAGCGTGGCAAAAAAAAAAGAAAAAAAAAAAGGTGTCCAACCGAAAAAAAATATAGAAATAGATCCACTTCGTTATTGGGAACAAAATATACCTTAATGATTGTATCATATAAAGATGGGAGCGGTTATTTACAGGTCACAGTTCAAAAACCCCAAATCACAGATTCAAACCGAGCAAGTGGCCGTTCAGGTCGACTTTGACGGAAAAGTTGAGTCATCGTTGTTTGTTTGGAAATAAAGTTACGGCCAAAAAGAGGTTACTTTGACCACTTCATCCTTTAAATCCAAGAGAGCATTTGTGCCAATTTTGAAAAAAAAAAAACTCCTCAGGCTTTCTTTTCTTCTCACCGAGTTATGTTACGTGACAACCCCGAAAACATTATGCCTCCGGCCACGGCTGTCGCCGGGGCCGAGGAACATTAAGACGGAGTCAAACTAAACGGTTATGGCACTGAGCGGGAAAAAATACCGACGCTATTAGGCTTCTGTCGGGCGCTCGGCGACTAAACCTGGCCGAAAAAGAACGTTTGAGAGGCCGAGCACCATGCACACACGCACATCATCTCGGAGTTCCGAACCCCGCCGCTCGCAGTTTTTCTGCCGAATGCGGCACAGTAAAAGCAAACCGCATTAGACCCGCGGAATAAAAAGCCGGGTAGTAAAATCAACGCGAAACACACACACACACACACACACACACACACAGAATCCCCGTCTGCAGTGCATTTCACACTGCTCGAAATGCTTTTTAATTCTCTCCCTCTCCCTCCCTCTCTCTCTCTCTCCCTCCCTCTCTCTCCCTCTCTCTCTCTCTGACGGACCTGTAAATTGCTGTGACGGCCGGCTGAGACTGGCCGCCCTCTCCTCGCCTGATGCCAGCGCTAATAATGAGAAGCTCTGCACCCAGCGCACTCTTCACACCTCACAAGGTCTGTGTGTCAGAGCCCGCCGCGGAGATAACACCCACACGCTCCGAGCGTATTAAATGTGCGTGCGCGCGCGCGTCTGCCTGCACGACAGCCTCGGTATCGGTATTGGTGTTCAGACACGGCTGGCGATGTGTAATAACTCGCTTTGCCTCCTTACTCCGAGCCCGTAATACTGGAGCGTTCTGCTGCGGCCTGCCATGGAGAGGCCAGATAAAACCGCCCTGTGTCGCCGCCATGACGCCGCCGCCGAAGACTTCACCGCCAACACCACACTATTAGCTGGGGCTCTTTTTCGATGGGGCCTACAACGGGGGAGGAGAGGAAGCAAGCTTATTTCATAGCGCATTTATTAACGGTTTACAGTACGTTAACCGTCTCCCCTGCAGAGTGGATCGAGACACGCACACACGCAGGCGCGCGCACGCACGCACACAGACAGTGAGGGTCCGTTCAGTCATTTTGCTGCTTTTTGCTGATGACGACATATTTTCACCACAGCCCTAGCCTCTAATCTACTGCACTGCGAGGGAAATAAACAAGGTCTTTGAAGGGAAACCATTGCACAGGTCAAAGACATTTCCAGGAGCTCTCTTTTCGGTTCCTCCGTTGCTCGACAGAGGACACAGTGCTTATTGATCGCGAGGCTCCCATTCAAAGCCTTGTGTAGTTGACCGGACGGGTGTTAAGGCGTGCAGCTAACTCCTCCAGAGGAGCCTTCTGACCCCCGCTGACCCGCGGCCGGCGGGTCAGCCAATCACACGGCAGCTCATCTCTCCGGCCTCTCTGCTCCCATTCATTTGATGCATTGAATACATCTGTGTCAATCCATTTTCGTTTATTGTACTAAACTCTGTCCGTTTTTTTTTTTTCCTGCTGTTGCCTGGCCTACATCGACTCAGCTGCTGACCCAACTCGCGCCCTCCGTGAAACAATTACACTTCTCAGGCTCTCAGCCCCCGAGCGTCAATCATTGAGGGCGTTTGATTTTTGAGCGCCTCGCGACCTTGAGGGTGGGAGTCAGCCACGGCTCCCCTCAAAGAAACAACCCGGCACTGCAGCGTCGATATATAGAGCTGGAGGGGGGAATACGCAAACAGCTGCTGAAAGATCAGGGATAGAAGACAGGAATGCGTGCGTGTGCAAGGACACACCCAGACCCGCCCCACCCACACACACACACACACACACACACTCCCAATTTGAGAGAGAAAAAGCTGAAAATCAACAACGATGAGAAAACATGAGAAATCATTTTCAGATGTTGGATCAATTTAAACTGAGCTCAGATAATACTACATCTGACGACAGAAACAAAAGGTCATATGAAAACCTTATGAGACCGAGATTCAAAAGTAGAACTCCACTGTGGAGCGTAAAATATAAGCCTGGTTAAGCCTGGCTAGATTTAAACAGAGCTATAAGTGGAAGCCATCTCTTCCGGAGTGATGTCTATAATAGGTTGAATGAGCAAATCAACACACTAATTGTAAAAAATAATATAGTAAGCGCAAAGTATCACTGTTACTACGTGTTTCCAATACATGTCAACACAAAGGTTAAAGAGGACACTGATAGAAAGTGACAAATATTAACAGGGATGTTGCTGCACCGTTACTGCAACTCTACACAAGTACGACCACGATGCATTTCTGTGTAGACAATTCTTTTTCTTTCAGCTGGGGTCCAGGGGTCCACCCCTGGCCAAAGCTTTCCTGATACTCCGTCTCTGAACACTGTAACCAGCGTTGAGCTTCCCTAACAGCTCCCCCGGGAGGCACAGAGGAAATTAATGTCATTTTAAGGTCCATTGGCCGTAAGACCCAACAGCAGGCAGGGGGGACGCTAGGGGCCATTTAGTCTAAAATGCACATGGGTTTACCAGCTAACTACAGGTTTATCAGCGCCCAGAGAGCAAACCCCGAGAGGGAGCTGAAAAGATGAGGGATGGGGACGACGAGGGAGCGAAAAGGGGCGCGTCCGATAGGCAGATGCCATGCTGATGAGACAAAAAGACGAGGAAAAGCTATGTCAATAATTAAGCTTCCTCAAATTGGAAAATACAGCACAGACTTCATGGGAGACATCAACAACAGGCCAGGAGTGTAAAAGACAAAACGAAATAAAAACGAAATATTAAAATGACTGTCTAATAAACATGGCATTGCCGAACACAGAACAATTTGTCTCTAAACCTTGTCCCCGAAACAAAGGGACACTTGAGGCGTGCAAGTGACTGTTGCTCTCAGATTCCATCTGCTGATTTGTGGTGTCCATATGCTTATATGGAAAGCACAGAGATGCTTTCAGGAAAAATGCTTTCAGAGCAAAAATGACCTTCTGAGAGTGGATAACCTTTGTGTCCTCCTGCAGTGTGGGGGTGTGTGTGCGTGTGCGCGCGTGCGGAATAATAAGACTCATCGCACTGCGAGAAGAATCTAAGAACATTAAGATAAGAACATTCGTTTGGGTAGAAAAGCTTGTTTTGTACTTTATCGCCAATGAAACATCGGAGCCCCCTGGAAATATAGAAGTGGGCTTGTGAAGCTCACTATATTCCTTTTCTACGTGCTTACATGAGAATGTGCGCACACACACACACACACACACACTCACACACACACACACACACACACACACACACACACACACACACACTCCGTCTGATTAATAATGTATGACTGCCCTTCTCTCCGCTTCTTTGATCTGTTAATTATGATAAAACTGGTTGGGGTCTTATAATTAGTGGTGGCACAGTGAAGAGATGGCTGAGGGTTCTACTACACCACATCTCATTTAGGACCCGGAGAGAAGACAACACAATGAAGATGTAAAGATGACAGAGGAGGCCTGGAGGCAGCCTGACCTCGTGAGGAAAGCGGAATGACAGTGGGAGAAATATCCCTCATTTACTTTTCGATGACCTTGATACATACTGTAATAGAAAACTGTTGAGAAGAGGAGAGTACAGGAAGACCCTGATCACATCTCGTGTTTCAAAAAAAAAGAAGTCTATGTTTATGTTATGTCCTCACAGTTCCGAACAGGATTTGAAAGATTATATATTTATGGCAGATGATGAGTTCTGCGAGTTTTGCTGAATTACGCTGAAAAGCAAATACTATACTGGGTGTTTCTGTCCATCAGATAAGCAAAAACATACACCATTTCCTCTGACATTTTCACACCGAGCTCATAAATAAGAAAGCCCGCTCTTGCGGTTGATAAAAATCGGAGATCCACTTTAAAATACACTAAAATACAAGGACAACACTGTGCGGGTGATGGAAATCAAAGGGCCAGCAGGTAACTGTAATTATCGTAGGGTGGGGGTGAAAAATAACCCACTTAGGAGTTCTGGACAGGCTTAAAATCACTGACCAGTGCAGCTAATATTAGAATCACCCCACCTGCCGAGAGACAGCGATAAATTAAGTGCGAAATAACCTTTAGGCTGGAAAACACGCGCACGCACGCACGCACGCACGCACACACACACGCACACACACACACACACACAAGACGCACAAGCATTTAACTGAGGCTATTTTTTCTTGTGTTTCTTTACAGTGGGGTAAATTGTGTTGGTACATGTTTGTCTAGAGATTTTGCTGTGCCATTTGTGCCATTAGTGTCTGTGGATAATTATTTTTCAATTCAACTACTTTTCTGGAATGAATAATTCGATTAAAACTTTCCCGCTTGGTTGTTTGCCTTCTTGGTTTTTCAATATTAAGCACGAAATTGATCAATTTTGATTTCAATTGGGCCTGGCCTTTTTCACGTGCAGTCGAAGCGTCCACTTAGCCCTGCCAAAAACAAACAAACAACACATTGCATTCTGATGGCCGGAGTAAACTCGGTGTTGCCTTTTGTGTCTTACGGGAGACCGCGTGGCTATATCGTGACGTGGGAGAAACGGAGGTGGTCAAATCAAATGACGTCTTCCAAAACTGGATTGGAAAAAAAAAAAAAAAAGACTAGGCCCGATCCACAGCGAAGGGCGACCGAAACGAAGGCTGCGTGCCGCTAAGGCGGCAATGCATACGGGACCCCCATTACGGCTCGATCGCATGCTGTCAATCGGCAACTCGACGGCATGTAAATGAATTTATAGAATCCAGAGTCAAAGTGCGCCAAATCCAACTGGCGCCGCAGGACTGAAATGATTTGTTCCTCCGCTCGTCTGATTCGCGGAGCCCCCCGGTCAAAATATGATAAATTACAGTCTTACACTTGTTCCACATGCTTAATAAAATTCATTCCAGCGGACCGAACGCGCACTCGTATAGATTTAGAGGAGACCCGTCAGTCCTGACCGGATCGATGAGGGCAGACCAGTCAACCAAACAGACGCCGCATCAAAACCGCCAATCCACACGAGCAGCCGATCCAAACAATCGACAGCAATGCGTGAGTGAGTCGAGCGAGCGGGCCAGGTAGGTGGTGTGAAGACCCACGGCACTGTCCATAAACAGCGGCTGTTTCCGTTTTAGTTTTCGCACTCACTCTCAGCAATTCCACATCGTGATGGCGCGCACCATGGCCGACAATGCCACACACACACAAAAAAAACCAATGCTGATCTAATGAACCCACAAACCGACGCGCCTGTGCCAGGTGCTGTGCCTTGTTGAAGATACCCAAACGAGTTTGCCTGATCCGATGGAGAACACTTTCAAATGCTGCGGCGTCATCTTTTAAATGATGGCGCGCTCAGATAAGACTGACGCACCCGTAGTGCATATCAAACGCTGCAGAGCATTTTTTTTTTTTTTTTATGGTCAAAGTAAGAGAATAACAGGGAAAAAGAAGCGGAGGGGACATCAGCATTTATCTCAGCGACGTCCCTGGGCAGATTAGTTATCGTAAACCACCTCAGTTCATATTGGCTTATCAGGAGCTATTTTTGTACAAATGGCACGGGGGAACTCGTGCGTCTAGGCTGTCGAGGACGAACATCCGTTCCTGGACAGGCGCGTGACTCTTCCCTTCCTTATCAGTCTGAAAGGGGTTGACGGACAAGAACAGATTGCCCTGATACGGGGGGGGAATGGCGAGCGGGGTTGAGGAGGGTGGGGGGGTGGGGGGCGTTGCGATGCGAGGTTGCTTTGGAGACTGTATTTCAACAAACAGGGCACGGCGAGGAGGTAAAGCTGGCGTTAAGCGGATCGATCAATGAGGATCACCAGCGACGCTCACGTGAGAGCTTTCTAAAGTCCCGACATTTGAACGCCTCAGTGAAGACGTTGGTCGCATCATGAGAGTGACGCACGGGCTGCACAGAAAGTTATTTTTGATAAGAAAAACAACTTCACCTGCAATCCAAACCAAGCTCAACTTTTATATCAAGCATTATTTCAAGGCCCCAAAGAAAGATGTTGTGAAAAACCCTCAAAATCTAATCATGAGCACATATCTTCACGTCTTATGAAAATAAGAATTAAACAAGCCGGGATAAGAAAGAAGAGAGATGAAAAAGGTATATAAATACATAAAATACAAATACATACTTATAATTTATAAGTTTACTTGGTGAGACTGTTCATTTCAGGACACTTGTCCTGCTAACCCTGAAAACTCAATGGACTGCTCCGATTCCCTCCAATTTAATCTTTCATTTAAAAAAAAAAGACACCGACATTGACAAGCAGGAAATTACCGCACGACTTGGCATACTAGTGCACAACGGAGAAGCTGATTATTGTCCAATATTTCGGTCACATCTGGGGAAAAGTCGGGAAATCAATGTAACTAATATTTAGTATGGGGAAAAATGCCATTTTCTTTGTCGTTTTATTCATATGAAAATGAATCACTGAAGCATTTTATGACATAAAGCTCCGTTGACATTTGCCGGCTTATCAATTTGAGTGGGAATTGTGAACGAGTGAAGCACTACATAAAACTGCGGGAGGCTCGACACCCGAAATGGGCTGCGTTCCATGTCGTTTCGAATACCTGCCGAACATTTACACTGTATCTAATAAAAAACGATTTCTTGCATAGCTCGTTGCTAAGCAGAGGAAACCGCATCTCATTTGGATGTGCAAACCATGGACAGCATCTATTTCACTGTACTGGAGGGGGGTAGATGAGTACCATGGTCAGAGAGTACGTTTCTGTAATATTTATTTGCAGCATGGCTGAGGTGTCACGCGAGTACATTTTTGAGAAGGCAACCGACCACGCCGCGAGGTACGGATGTTTAGAAACCGGGTCTATTACCAAAGCAACAATCTAAAGGGGGAGAGACGAAATGGCCAATTTGATCATTTAAAATCCGCTGGGCAAGGAAGAGGGGAACAAATGAACTGCCGTGGAATCTGAAAGCAGCCTGCGATAGTAAGTGCATATAACCAGATGAAATATGTGGAATCCAGCGTATATTTTCTTCACCATCGACCGGGGACCAATAAAGCATGCTTTGTGTGCAACAAAATTGTTTTGCGGACACCGTCGGAAATGTGATTCAACACAACTGTGAACGTTATCAGGGTTGATCTTGCAGCAGGATCCAGAAATTGATCAGTTATTGCATATGATAAAAGAAAATAAATGCATAATAATCTTTCTTTAGGTAATACATCAGCCAAAGAAATGTATAAAAATAAAGCCTCACTATTAATATCTATACTTTTTAGTTTTATTATTTTCCGGAAATAATGTGTTTCAACTTTTTTGTTGTAGGAGCATATCAGACATCTTTTTGTAAGATTAGTGCATATTATGTCTGCGTCCTCCAGTAATTGCTATCCGGGCTATTCCCCAGGAAGACAACGCCACCGTTCACGTTTCAACCCTATAGACGTGTTTAGTTCAAGTTGAACCAACATGTCACCTCGAGCCCCATTCATTTCTTAGAGAGCTGAGCAACTAGGGAAACTCAGCCAAGTGGAATAGCTAAAAAAAAAAAAAAAAAAAAAAAAAAAAAGACTCCAGCCATTTAACGTGGCTGGCTGAGACACGCGACGCTGTTCCCGTTGACGGGAGCTCGGTGGCTCTTTGGCCCGGACTGTGTCGGCTTCTGCGTGCGTGTGCGTGTGTTGTTTGTGTTTGGAGCCCGGTGGCATAAAAAAAACGAACAAAAAAAAAAACCCAAGCAGTTTTAGTGCAGATCATGCCCATGAGAGCAGACACAGATCACCGATTCCTAAATGGTGCCAGTGCACAGACCACAGATGCTGTAGGACTCAAGGTTGCTACTAACACTTAACTAACGGTCTTTTTTTTATTAAATCTCCTCCCATAGCAAAAGGGGAACGGAAAATTGATGAAAAGTTCAAATTAAGAAGTATACAAAAACGGCTTGCTTAAATTAAACTGAGAATCATTTAATAGTAAATGTAAATGCAAGACAGCTAAATAAATAGCGTTAAATCATTAAGAGGCACAAATATTGATATTTAATACTATTGAAATGTTGAAATCTTCCTAA
The DNA here is from genome assembly GCA_016785305.1 of Colistium nudipinnis. NCBI lineage: Eukaryota > Metazoa > Chordata > Actinopteri > Pleuronectiformes > Rhombosoleidae > Colistium > Colistium nudipinnis. The sequence continues at coordinate 534,146 of JAFBJU010000768.1, forward strand.
GTTATGCAACACAATATCGTGCCATCCATTGCAGTGGCATTTTCTGAGGACAAATTCTGCTTTGATGCGACTATTAAGAACGTATTACAACTGTGAGCCTGCTAATTAGGAGAGACATGGAACTGGGCTCCTCTTGTAAGTAAGTCATTTGGAAAAAAAATTAAATAAATCCTGCAGCGTTTTCGACACCATGAATAATTCCACGGCAGCATGACAGCGGAAAGTTAAATGTGTACGTTGGAAATGGAAATGATATATTCGCGGGCTAATCTATTGAGACTTCAAACCTCTGTGGATCCGGACCAGAGTTGTCCCGGCGAATTGCGATAAACGCGGTGGTTAAAAACAGTAGACATTGAGGTTAACGGCTCTCGCTAGATTAGTTTGTCTCTTTCTGATGCATCATGTGAGTCAGAATGTGCCTCTTAAAAATGCAGTAGGTTCGCAGCATTCGTTCATTCAATGGACCAATAGACATAGCGGAACAAATTGAAAGGACAAAACTAGTGAACGTCGATAGAGAAGTAGAAGTACCAAGTTCACGTGAAGTGAATTCCACGAGGTAAGGAAGAATGCTTGGAAATAAATCATTTTCAGCAACAACAAAAAAAACAACAACTGAACAATGCAACCCTGGCTTCCCCAAAGAGTAAAAAATTGAATAATTCACCGTCCGCTGCTCCTCTCACAGATTCAGGAACGGTGACAGTGAAGGCAATTCTCCATGAGCTGGACTCATGTCTGGATTTATAAGAAGGAATATGAATTACGATGGGCAAGATGGGAGGGGTCCGACGCATGGTGAATGGACATGTGCGATTTTTGTCCCAATCGAAATTCTGCTCTGCTGTCTATACAAATAATATTCGATAGGTAGGTTTTTTCCCCACAGCCCAGACGTTAAACCACTCAGATCCGGACGGATCTCGACCTATTCCCAACTAAGCTGGTCGATGATGGCCTGAAGGAAAAGACAAACTCAATTTGGAAAAAAAATATTCCCTTCTATTCCCTGCCTGTGAATGTTGTAGATTTTCTTTCAGTAAACGACAATTTTCAATTTGCATTGCGTGTCGGCAGGATTTCTACTCTACCAAACCCCGGGCACATGAAATGCAATGGTCAAGTGCCCAATCAAAAATCCACTCTTGTTTTTTCCACTTCTGAGGACGGATCAAATGGCAACCCAGATGAGGGGAAATAAACAAAAAAGCCTCTGGTTTGAGGGCAAAAACATTGCACCAGATCCAAAGTGAATTATAGTCTAGAGTTCAGAGCTGGTTAAATTACGAAACAAAACAGCTGTGCAATATAATTGATCCCACATGCGATGTCAAGCAGACAATCCATCTCGGCCTGGAATCCTTCTCTTTGCATAATTCAGTGAGAGGTGAGTGCTCTCAAAAAAACAACTCACAAAAGAGTGTTCAGCCCAGTGACGTGCAGTTCAATGCCTCAGGGTGGAGCTGTGCAATTCAGATTTATTTTACACATCGTCCTTTCTAAGGGATCGCAATGACAATTTGAAAAGTGACGAGAATGCACCGTTGTGGCCTACTCCCCTCTCATCTGCTCTTTTCTTAAGAGCTTCGACTGGAGAGTGACTCAGCCTCCAACGACCCTGCTGCTGTTTGGCGCACACTCCAAACGATCACCAACTACAAAAAGAAAACCCCAGCCATCAACACCTCCCCTGGACTGGCCGAGGGTATACACACAAGCGCTGTACACCATGTAAAATTCCTGTGTACTTGTACATTTGGCGAATAAAGAGATTCTGATTATTATTTCTTTTTCTACTTTACCATTATAATGAAACGGCCGCTTGGAGGGAAAATCCCGGGCTTCAAAGGCACGGTGTTCTGTCGGATTAAGGGGAGATTAAGAAGATGCCTCTACCTTAAAGATAAACAGGAAAAAGAAAATCACTATAGTGACCGAGTGTAAAGTTCGGAGGGCCTGATTCATTTCCTCCTCTGTGCCGTCGGCCCTTATGTTACCTGACATAGTATATCCGCCGCCGATCCCCGAGAGATATGAGGGAGCGAAAGAAAAATAACACCCTACCGGGGATGCAATGGCACAAAAAACGTTTCTACCCATATGATTCTTTGAAATGTAAAGAAAGCTGAGATGACCCCAAGGAGCCAAGGGGAAATCTCCGAGCACTGAAGGCTGCGGCCAAAGGCTCTTAGTATATACATGGGACGGTGGCGGTGATGACATTTTAAAAGCCGAATACCGAAATATTGTGTGCGTTGCACACGTTAGCGCCGAATCCTGGAGCCTTGCTGATAGGAGCCTCACAGTATTTTTCTCTCCGTATACAATCCAGACAGCCTGTGTCCGCTATCGCAGGCGCGTTGTCGCCGTCGAACAAGTAGTCACTACACGGCCAAGACCTTGTTCAGCGCGAGACACACAAACTGAACGTGTCTATTGATGCCTGAAGGACAGCTCGACGCCCTCAAGGAGGGAAAAACAAGCCGGAGAGCTTCTTTAAATCTGTTTCTTTTCTTTCTTTGAAGTATAAACTGTCAGAATAAGAGAACAGGGCTTCAGAAAAGTAAATAAATGAAAGAAACTATGGAAGTGTCACCCTATTGTGTTCAAGGGAATAACTGCGTCGTTCAATTAGTCCTTACGGCTCTTTATACTACACCCAAAATGTTTTATTTTTTTAATGGGTTTATGGTTAATCAACAGCTGAACAAGTCCTACAGCGCTGTGGGGGTTTTTTTTGTTTGTTTTCTAACAGGCAGTCGTTTTTGACACAATTCTCCCAAGCAGAGACAAAAAAAAAATGTGTCAGAGAGTTAAGAGCAAGAACAAGACACCCAAAAAAGACTCCTCTAAGTGGACAGAGCAAACAAACTTTTAAAAAGTGTTGTTTTTTTTTGTTTAAAAGAAAATAAAGGGCACGATGGTGTCACCAATAGGACACTGGAGTCCATTTGAGGCTCTGGGGGCGGTTGCGAGATTTCACATGCAATCCTTTGTCTGCCGGGCAAACTTTCTCATGCGTCCCATTGACCGAAAACCAGGAGGCCTCATGACTTCCTCGAGATCAATTAAAAAATGATAATTCCGCAAACTTTGCGCAGAAGGCAGACAGGAAGTAGGTTGCGAGAGAAGTGGGCCGCAAGTAATGACTACACGGCGATGTAGGCCGAGGACAAAACGGCACAAAAAAGAAAATCTCTTTATCAGCAGTTCCAGCGCAAACCCAGGAGACGCGCCGACTGCCTCTGCCAGCAGAAACATCTGCTAAACCTCAGCGCGGCCCCGAAACATGACCAAACGGACTGGAATCTGCACAGAGAAGGTGGCTCGGATTCAGCAGGCTCAGCTGTTTAACAGCGAGGACAGAAGTGAGGTGGGTAAGAAAAAAAGATTCTCCCTGACAGGACTAACGGGACACGACGCTCCAGGATAGATAATGAAAAGAATACGTCTTATTTATCGCCAGCACAAATCTGACAATCGCATACGGCATGCGGGTCGTACGCGTCACAATTTACCTTTTCATGAGGTCAGCGGCCATTGCGTGGGGGATGCGGCGGGTCCCCCCCTTGTTGCCATGGCTACCATTCAGCCCTATAAACCGGTGCATCCGATGCCAGTGAACAACAGGCCGTGCTCGGTGTCGTCCTGAGGCAGTTAGCGCAGAATCACACAGGTTAATGTTGGGTAGTTTGCAAACCTGGCAGCCCCCCACCGCCCCCCGCTGAAGCGCCCACTCAGTGGCTCTACCTCGTGCACGGAGACCTGCGCGACGCGTTTTAACGCAGGAGTCATCGTGTCTTAATTATCTCCCTGTTTTTCTGTGATTGGTGTGGAACGGCAGTGCTGCTGCGAATGGCAATGCTCTTCCTATCCATTTTATTTCAATTTATTTGATGGCTTGGCATCACCTCGGAAGGCGCTTTCGATGCTTAATGATTTCTCGGTAAAATTAAAGCGGCAACAATTGATTTTGTTTTGCCGGAAAAAAACAAAAAAAACACAATCAAGTAACAATTATACCACAATTAGAAAGAGGTGGTATTGCGGTATTGAATTGCCCCGAGCGGGCATCTCCTTACTTCTCTTTCCGAAAACTTTACAGGAAGTAGTTTCAGCTCACTGTTCAGCGGCCTGGTCCTTAACTTTGTTGTTTCTATTCACTATGGGCGGTGTCCTTTTTTAAGCAAAATCCAATTGCTCATTTTAAGAAATGGAGAAAAAAAAAAAAAAACTTGCACGCTACTTTTTTCCGGGTTTCCATGGTTGTGTCTGCTGATGCAGAAGGGTACATTTAATTCACTCCAATAAAAAATAAATAATAATAATAATATTCAACGCTGTTCGCATCCAAGTTATTTATTGCGAAAGTGAGTGCTCTTGCCTAACCTCAAGCCCGTGTGTTTGTGTCTGCTCTATGTCGCACAAATAGAGCTATACCCTGATGGTGAACAGAAATATTGATATCATTTGTGAGATCCTCACCATTTGTCATTTTCCATCCATACTGAATTAATGAGAAGTGTGACGATAAACCAACGCGGTTGACAAACGTCTTTAAGAAAATAAGAGAGATCGCGGTCGTTTGCGTTAACTGTTCGATGAAATGTGTAAAATATATATTAGGTGGCTACAAGCAGGGGTTGGCTGGCCTATCGAAGTCCGTCACAGTATAGCAACCCCTTGCCTCGAATAGTATTTGTGGAAAAGCAAGTTGGGGCCCCGGATTTAGCCCTGTCCGCCCACCAGCTCCTGAGCTGTTGTCGTCGCACCGTGCCGCCGACCACAGCCGACGGCATCAAATCAGCGACTGCCGATTACAACACGGGCATCTTATCAGCGGCAGCCAATTAGAAACCGGGGGAGCCGCTTCGAGGAAATGTCAACAGCTCAGTGAACTTGCCCGGCGGTCTTATCGGGCCCCGCCTATTCATCTCGGCAGCTCTCTTTGAGTCTGCCGTCACAGTAATGACTGCCAGCGCAGCGCTGTGGCGAGAAGGGCCAGAGGTGTAGCGAGGTCTCAGAGGAGCAAGCCGCCCAGAAATACTCCACTGTCCCCAAAGACTGCAATTTTTCACCATGTTTCCCCACAGCTGATAAAAACCAAAAACCGAAAAACAAAACACAACGCTTTCATTATTCACTCGGCACCAGCTGGGAGGGGGCTCGTGTTGAAGACCCCCGAAAGATATTAAAAAAGAAATCGAAAACAACCGTGTGGCACAGTGCACTTTTGGCTTCTGAGACTGATTACGGCGTAAGGAGATGGCGCGATTGCTTTCTGTTTATCACAACCCCTTGACACGGGTGACAGGTAGGATGCATTATTTCCACTTAGAAACATCTGTTCGACAATCTCTGCCGAGAAATCAATGACACGCCTCGGCTTCTCCCAACGGCGGCTGCAGGAGATACAAACGGAGCAAACGCGCCCGTTCGGTTTATTTGTGCAGTATTCATCGGATGTTTTCCTAATCTTGACATCATCAATTTAAAGACTTAAAATAATGTTTTCTTTTTTTCTTGCCTTTTTTTTTTCCGACCCAAGGTTCTTTTGCGACACTCCTTTCTCATCTCACGGCCACAATGAAGATTGGTGTTTTCTTGCCGTTTCCCACCAGGTTTACAATATTTTGATTATATTCAGGGCAGCTCAATCAATCAGTTTCTCTTTTTGTTACAGTATTTTCTAGCAGCGAGACATTTTACGGCATGACGGATAATTAATCTGGCCTTTCAGTAAAAACATCTAAATCTTACCAACGGGATCAAAGTTACTTGGTAAGAAGAAAGGAGGGCGGCCTTGCTTCCACCACCACTTCCATGGCTCAGGCTGTCGGCAGGCCTATTTCTGTCACACTGCATCATCAGACACCTTTTAACTCTTATGACCACACACACACACACACACACACAAGACTCTGGCCGACAGTGACCCCCGCAGAGGGCTGCAGCATGGAGCGAATCACGGTCTGGCGCTTTCTAAGGCTTCCAAGAATGGAGGTCAGCGCAGTTATGTCAATGGTTCATCTTTTCTCTAATGGAGGCATGGTTGACTAGAGGCACCAAAGATGCCCGCGGTGAGAGCAACACGGGGCTCGTAGCGCACGAAACCATCTGACGCTGTGTAAAAAAAAAAAAAAAAAAAAAGAAAAGAAAAGAAAAACCCTTTTCCACTGGCTTGTTTGACAGCGAAGGCCACAGCAGAGAGAATATATCTGCAGGATAATGTGGCGTTCTGCGGTCGCACAGATTTCCACTGCACATTCACCAGAGGAGCCGCTGCCAACCCCCAGTATTATGGGCGAGTGGAAACAAAGCAAAACCCACGACTCTCCGTATTCTGCCAGGCTGTGCGGTCACTACTCCAAATCTATTGGCATGCATCTTTGTCAACAGGATGACCGATGCATCGGTAATTCCTTTTTTTTCCTTTTGACGTATTTTCATCTCGCCGCCATTACCAAGATAACAACACACAGCCTTACCATACTGTCCACAGATATTATCCAACGAATTGAATTTATTAGTAAAAGGGAAATACATGTGAAAAAAGCTCTGATTCGCCAAATCACTTCCGAGCTCACATTAGTCGTGATTTTTGCCCGTCAAAAACATATTTCAAGCAAAGGTGGATTTAGACGAGACATCATTTATATTCCTACTCTTTCAAATCAAGTAATAAATGCAAGCAACGATAGACAGTAGTTTTACATTTTACTGATCACACATTTTCTCCATCCCCAGTGCTGGATGATATGGCCATCTTTGAAAATGTCAAACAGTTAAATATTGATTTTCTGCTCCCGAGTGAAGATGATAATTATTCTCTGTGTTTTCTCGCCAAGGCCATTTCGGCACCATTAAGAGACCCACCAACATCAATCTGTTATCAAGGTGCACGGCACGGCACCACACAGGACAACAGATTCTCCAGCTATAGGATGGGCCTGCGTTCTGGATGCCAGTCCGTGGTAAAGTCAGCGGACAGCCGCCACAGCGGTAGAGCTTTGCCAAAAGAGATGAAAGAGTGAAGCACCTTTGTCCGAACCCGAGGTCGGAGCCAATATTTCACGGAGGCACGGACGCACAGGCGAAAGTGAAAGAAAGCAAAAAGCAAAGCGCGGGTCTTCCGTCCAGCGGCTTCGACGAATGGGCTCAAGCACCGTTCAGGTTAATGCAATAACAACAAACTTTGAAATCCTATAACCCCAATCATCTGGTATGCCGGGTTCAAATTAAAACCCATTAGCCCTGCTTATATAACACCTGAGAAGGGAGTTCGAGCCGAGCAGGGGGAAACATAAAAAGGCCATTAACAATCCGCTTCCGTGTGGACACAAAAGAAAAAAAAAATCATCATGTCAGAAAACCCTTCAGCCTTTATTTTACACCGTACGAGAACTGACGCGTCAAAAAGATAAGACGCGGCTCTGTTGCGTAGTCGGTGGAACTCTATTCAGGTCAGCCGCCGAGATACTTTATGATACCATGCTCCACTGGAGCCGTGTCCTTATTAACCGCCATAAATACCGTTTTCTGACTCCTCCATTGTTCTACTTTATTTAGAAATAACTCAACCCAATGCAGCGATAATAAGGCCCCGCTTCAAACAGCAAATCAAAGTTTCTTTCATCAAAAACGCGGCCTCTCACCCTCAAGCGGCCGACCGGCGCACAAAGGGCAACGAGGTAAAGACGATAGGATGAACCGGCGACTCTCGTCATCTCACTCCTGCTCCCACGCACGGGCACATTATCCTCCTCTCTCAGGTGAGAGCCGGGAGATAGTGAATAAAAGGAAGGCCAAAAGCGACAGTCGCATCCAGAGCAGCGCAAGTGTCTGCTAGAGAAGGGGGCTGGCTCGATAAATGATTCGACTTTGGCAGGCGGAGTACATCTGTCCTTCTTAGGCGAATTCCACATTTGGGGAGAGAAAATAGAGAGAGAGGGACACGAAAGGGACTGGGAAACAATGAGAGAAATATATAAAAAAAAAGAGGGTATAAATGAATAAATACATTCAGCCCAACTTTGATTCGTCAATCAAAAGGATGTATCAGAAGAAGTCAGCTCGGTTAAATTGGAAACATGACACTGGTTCCACCTTTTGTTGACCAACGGTGACCATTAGGTCTTCTCACATCGTCACTGGACAATTAAAGGGGAAAAAAGAACAGAAAATGTATAAAAAAAAACAAACAAACAAACAAAAAAAAAATGTGTTCACCACACCAACATCCCAGAAGTACACTTCAGAAAAAAGCTAATTTCCCTCGACGAAATGTTTCCTATATCTAAAGTTTTGCCTGTTTTCCTAGATGCTGTGAGCGTTTCTTCAAACGAGTCGGAGAACACGGTCGGCCCCGGTCCGGCTCTCCCTTGACATTTCGGGGGTTCAGAGCCTTTGCTCAGATGTAATAAAAAAAAAGAAAAAAAAAGTCTGCAGAAATGTAATCCGACTTCCTGTACAACTTCTCGAAAGTTGTATTCTCCGCAGCAGCCAAGTAGGGCTTTCAGGCACACTCCTTCATTATTGAAGAGCACCGACATGGAAAACACTCACCTGGCTGCGTGTAAACGGGTATAGGCATGCATTAATTATGGCTTACGGTGGTGTGCCACGACGATCTCTGGGATTTTCCTCTCAATAAAAGCTCCCTAATGCAATATCAAGAAATATGAACAATCAATCTAAAGAAGCAGGGGAGCTGTCGGCTATTCGCTGAACTGATATTGTTGTCTTCGAGCTTCATCAGGGCAGAAGTTATTTTGCGTTTGATGTTCGTGGAAATAACCAAATACTTTCAAGTTCCTTGCCGCCTCCTTCTCGACCAGATAAAGGCCAACCCTGATTTGCATGTGGCCCAGAAAAAAAAAAAAAAAAAGAAGCTTTAATTAGACCTGCGATCTGGCCAACAGAGAAATATTGTACAATGTAGCGTAAATAAATGAGCTCATCATGTAAGCGGTCTTTTTTGTTTTTTATTATTAATAGAATCGTTTGCAGCCACTCATCCATCAGATCGCAGGTCAGTAATATAAATCAGCATGGTTTAAAACGGGTCAACTACGGCTGGTCTTTCCTGAGATGAAGGGGTTGGAAGACGTCCCGCACTAATGACGGCCGGGGAGAAGCAGCTGGTGTGGAGACAGTAAAGCTGGCGGGACACAGGGAACACGAGGGTAGAGGAGGGGCGTGTTGGACGGAGGGACAAGTGTTGTTGGAAGAGGGGAGAAGATGCCGGGCCCGATGGAGCAGTGCCTCATGGAACACCAATGGAATTGCGAGACCATATGAATGAAAATGGTGAAACGCCACGTTTTACCCGTATCCTTAGTCAAGAATAGATACAAAATAATTTGGGCCATATTCCCCCTGGGTTAGGTCGCTGTGCGACATCTCTTTATTCAAACTACGTACACACTTTTTAGGTACCAAATTACAAATGATCAAAAGATACCCAGTACTTTTAGTGCAAATGCATGTCAAGAAATGTTTCAATTACTGGCAAATGTGATCTCGAGAGGAGCTAGAATGCGTATTGACTGTTCATAATCACTTTTTAAGGAGATGTATCTTGTTGCAAATATTAAGTGCACTATCATTGTACTGAACAGCGCTGGCATCGAGTTACGCTATCGACTTTGAGGTGATTCGAGGTAACTTACTGGGTTAAACTGATATGGAGAAGCACGGATGCCAAAAAAGGGAAAATAAAAGACACACAAAAAGGGGTGTCATGTTACACTGCACATTTCCCCACTGTGGGACAATAAAGGATTATCTTACCTTATCTCACTACAGCATGACCGGGGGAATATTTTACACAGGGAGGAGGTGTTACAACGGGCTGGGCTGCACACTCTCCTCGTTCAATTCAAACGTGTTCCGAAAACCCCCCATGGTTTGAAAAAAAAATAAAAAATGTGCAGTGAATGGTGACAAAATGTGCTCGCTTACAGACACGATAAATTATTCATTTGATAAACTGACCTATCGGGGAGTGGTTACCACTTGGTGTTCTGGGGCCATCACAGACATGAAGAAACCCGACACTGGCTGGCGGCGCTCGACAGCTTTTACATTGCTAATGGAGCCCCGTGAGCCCGTGAAACTTGGGCATGCCTTCTCTGGTCGATCACACGACCCCCGACGAGAGGGAGAGAAGTTCATTCCGAAAGTCAAAATCAATAAAGGCAGGATTGGCAGATAATACTAGAATTCCGGAAATATATTTGGGCACTGTGGCTTTGCAGCAAGTTGGGGCTGCATCTAGGCAATATTTGTGTTCAATATAATACTCTGGTCAATTATTTTCTGAAACAAATCAAAACAATTCCCATCTGCAATATATCCCGATGCTATGGTCATGCTGATTCATTCATCATTGTGGAAATATTGTTTATGTTTCGTCGCGTTACTGCCCCTGAAATGAGGATTCAATGGTCAGTGAAAATAGATATGTGCACAGCGAGTACTTTTTTTATTAGCACCATAGCACTTTTAAGCTTTAGTAGACGCGCAAGATTAACTTGTGTATTATTGGCAAAGTAAGCTGCAAAATGTATGCTCATTGCACAGTTGTAAATTCAATCAATCCGCGCAAAAAGAATCGAAGCCGATAATTGCGATTTGGGGACTTCGTCCAACACTGCTTATTTGTAAAACTCGAGCCTGAAGGCCATATCCAGATTAGAAATCAATTTGGCTAAGTTGCAGAGATAAAAATGGATCGGAGAATATTAATGGAAAACACCGCTCGAAGACGGCTTGTTTGGCTTCGTCGATGAGGCCGGGGATGAAGAAAAAAAATAACTCATCTAAAGGGCTAATTGTTGTTTATCTTCCCTTGTTGCCTCGCTTGTTACCTGAATAAAGAGAGACCGTGTGCTGGAGTCTGCTTTGATCGGGCAGAAAACTTAAATAAAGGCCAGGGAAATCTGAGTTTCGGTTTGGATGTTTGTTTATTTTCCCCAAAGCTTGGGGGCCTTACAATTAAGCTTGAGGGTGCGTCTACAGACCCGGCCGAGCAGAGAGTGCCTTCTGGCGCTGTGAATAATTGAAGTCTCGCATGTTTGTAGGCTCTGCAAGATCCCTGGCCACCGCAGCGCACAGGGAGCTGGAGGGGGCGATTGTGCTATGATGCTGGTGAGACACGGCATTAAAAAATGTAAATATAATAATGATAATAAACCTAAATTGGTGTGGCTGCCTAATGATCGGCAGATCCTTCGTGGAGATTATAAGATGTGCTATTTCTACTTTGATGAATCGAAAGGCGGGATCCGGTCAAATCTGCTCAACTGTAGACGGCACTTTCCTAAATACTCAAAGGGGCTCGATGTGCCTATGCGAGCGCATATCCTTAAAGCTCCCATAATACAGCGGCAGAGACAACTGGACTGTTGTGTTCCCAATGAATCCCGGATGAATAAGGAGAGGGCTGGCTCCGACTACCTCGTCATGCATTTCAATCACCATTCTCTCCCCGCGGGGCGTCGCGCACGCGCACCTCCGATTCAAGAGGACCGACGAGTGGTTAAATGTCCCCTACACGTCCGCATTGCACCCCGGCGAGATAACGTTTGCGTTTTCCAGCGTCGCTCTAAGAGGCCGCGAGGCCTCAGCGTCACGGAGACCGGCATTCGACGGTAGATCTGACCCCCCCCCCGCCCTCCACACAGCAATGAGGACAGCCTGTGCTGTTCCCACACACATGAACACACAAACCTCTGAGGGGGACAATGGCATGGCCATACATCTCAATGGGCTGTCATCTCCGACAGCTTAAGTAGCCCATTATATAATTGACCTCCATACAGCTGTTGCTGGAAGTAGCCAGTCAATGACATCACAGAGTGTTCTTTTTTTTTTTAAAGCTTCGATCCATTTCTTTCAAAAAATAAGAAAAAAAAAAAAAAGCCACACACAGAGGAGAAATACTGGTACAATGCAAGGTCACAAACGGTGCTACAGCATTTCCGGGCTTTTTGGCAAGCCAAATGCACTCTGACTGAAAGCCATTCATCATCAGGAGGTCTGAGTGAAAACACAAGACAGTGGACTACATATGTCGATAGCAGACCTTGTTCTGGCAAAATGGTTTCAGGTATACAAAGCTGTATCCAGGACAAGGTCAGAGAGGACATATTTTCCTCGCAGCCGTCATCTTTACACCACAGTAACCAACAAGTAGAGAGAAGATGGGGGGAAAAAAAAGATGAGGTTTCGGCATGGAGTGGTTTTTTTTCTCTTAAGGCCAGCATGTCTAATTTAGGCAACATTTCCAGGGAAAGGGCAGAAATGTTTTTTGATGACGGAAACTTTTCCTTTCATTCTCCCCATTTCATGCGAAAAAAAAACAAAAAACGACCAGACCAATTAAACTTTCACCGCTTGTGGTTTTTCTATTACATAAGCACTTTTGAAGGCAAAGCAGAAGAACACCATCATACTGATTCAACTCGACTTGCTCACCAGAAGCGGTGCGGATAGCTGCATAATACTGGAGCTCAGGCTTCCAAATGAAAAAGGGGGCGTACTGCTATAGAAATGACAACAGGAATGAGCAGCAGACGGCCGTCATGGTTTAATGAGTGACGTTCAAAGGTGTAGATCGTACCCTCGACGAGCAGCATTGTATTTTATACATGAATGAGAAGTAACCTTGAGCATATAGAAGGGCGATCTGATATTGGGCCATAAGAAAATATATTTTTCGAGGCTGCCCTTAAATAAAACTCACAGTTTACAATAAAGGCTCCCATGTTTTTATCCATATTATAATATTTTCCTGCGGGGATGGAATACCATAAATAAACGCACCAAATAATCCTTTGCTGCGACATGTGAAGTGATGATCCACTCGGACGTGATATATTGCAGCTCCCCGCGCGCATGAAATGTACAATATACTGCTCAATGACATTAACCTTTTTCTTTAAGAATCAATAGCATTTTTATTAAACACCTCTCCCTAAGCTCCCACTAAAGGTTAACGCATAAGAGATTCAATTTTTTATATATTTTTTTAAGCGCAAATCTTTTATCTGCCGAAACTATGGCTGGTTGAACTGGCCTTTGCTCCGAAGCATAATCAACAAGTTTTCAAGTGTTTTTTAACTTAATCCCCACATCGGTAACGCTTCAGATGAATCAGATGAATCCGTGCACCTGGTCCTGGGTTCGAAAATAGGCCTCGGCTACGATCTCTGCTCAACATCTTCTCTCGTCCAACAACCTTGTCACAAGGGTACATGAATCCCATTTAGCCAAAGGCCTCTCCTTCAAAGAGCCATTCCACAAAAAACAGAGTTACTCGCAACTGCACGGGCGCGAATGGTTGGCAGCCGAATATTACATTACGTCTTGGGCAATGTATCCACGCTTCCTATAGGTGCCCTCGGTATTACGGTCGATGTATTTCTCATATTGACCCTCTGTGGACTCCAAAGGGTGGAGGATGTTACTGCTGCAGGCGCAGTGCAGGGTTCGCCGAGTGAAAACAGACCTCCCTGCCAGAGAGTTGGTCTGGACCTTTGGTTCGTACATCCATCTCCTCTTCCACATTAAAAGTGTTGCCTTTGTGGTGGCTTTCAAACTCTGTCGCAACTCTGTTTCCAACTGTAAATAATACCTTACCACTAATTATTTATTATTATTATTTCAAATAGAACAGGTGTGATACTCTGAAATGATATTCACAATCATTGCATGTGTGCAAATCCTGATCCACTTAAACTAAAAAGAGGAGGAAGGGTGCTTTCTCTTCTTCGACTGCAGCTTTAAAACAGCAGGGCACGAGGAGAAATGGCCATCTCCGGCTGTGCTTAAAGAATGATAAATATATATATATATATATAAAATATATATAAAATCCTTGCAGTGTGTCTGTTGCCCTAAGGCACCACTTAATACGGCTGTTTTGTTTTTAAACAGACAAACAAACGCATAGAGTGGGTGAACACAAATGCGCAACACTAAAACAAATAAAGAGCAAATATGGTGGCCAAGTACTTCGCCTCCAACTTCAGAGAAAACAACAACAACAACAAAAAAAACTGTGGCATTTTATCAAGAAAGGCATTAATTAAGTAAAGCGTTCACCTTTGATCAGGGTCCAGATGCACAACAGTGATTTTATTTTCATATATATTTGTAAAAAAAATAAAAAAATAAAAAAATAAAATAAACTAGAAATTTCCAAGTGATTTAATTTCTCTGGAGGCATTTCATTGTCAACCCAAGAAAAATATCGTGCCAATCACACCGAGACCCGGGTAGTGCACTCCATGAGCAGGTCTTGAGGTGGAAAGATTAGCACTTCCGTTTTCTTCACCAACATATTGTTTACTACTATGTATCTGAATATTTGTTGTCTGCGCTGTGTGAACATTTAAAGAGCTTTCGAAAACAATCCATCACCAGGGTGGCATTGTTTCCGAAGTGACTAAAATTGCAATACGGACTGCTTCAAATGCCAAATGCTCACATGGATGCTTACGCAAATCCAAGATGGATGGATCAACCGTAAAGGCAACTGCAATGAGAAAACAATCTATCCAGGGTCACTTAACAACCGAGAGGCTGTTTTTCTGATGCCATTGTGGAGTGATTACTCAAATCAACTTAAGCAGAATTGTTTTATTTTTAGTTTCCAGCGCGCTTATTTTAATAAATAGTGTGACCTCGGTAATTGTACATCGGGGAGAGAGAGAGAAAAAAAAATCAGTAAGTTTCTGCAGAAATATAAATGTGTTTTGTTTTATAAAAACCTATAAACATATATATACACATATATATATATATATATATATATATGTGTATATATGCGGGTTGAGCAGCTAGAATTGAAACTCCAGTGGTACGATTGCCCTGAAACCAAAACCACCATCCAATTATTTTCACGCCATCCTCACAGTATTGCTTGTGTAGGATAAAAGTTTGACGTCAAACCGTACAAGCCAGAGCAAACTGGGAGTCCAGTCCATTAGTGGGACAGTCAACCTCTCATCACAGCGACATTCATTTACCAATACATAGACACATTTTTAAAAAGCACTCTGACGATATACAAAAAATGGCCATTTCAACTTCCTGCATTATTCAGTATGAGGAGGAACAAAGTTGCCCCCGGTCACTGGGCTGATAAAAATAACTCGCCGCTGACAGAGCGGCCCGCCCTCCCCGCCGTCTTGAGGATGCCAGGAGAGAGAAATCACGATGTCTGTCCAGCCGCAGGACCCACTATATTAATGCAAGGCTAATGCTTTGTACCTTGAGGCTCTCTGACAGGCTTTTATCTGAGAACACAAACCCACCTCGTGCTGTTCGTCGCTACCACTGCGTCACCCCCCAGCGCGAGTTTTGAATCTCTTTTACCTCTGCTAATGTTGTGGTATTACGGCAACAGAAGGACACATTTCCGCGTTCCCCGTTTCTGCCACGCGACGACGGCGGAGAAAAAAAAACAACGGACGACGAGGTTTTTTTGGGGGTCACGGTAACGATATTATGACAGCGGGACGCGAGACTCTCGAGGCCGCCGTCGGAAAATCTGACGAGCGAATACCCATTGCTGTCGTTTACATTCAAACTTCACACCGGAATAACTGCGCGCCTCTCTCGGCATTTACACACTCGCCTTTATCTACACCCATTATAACGGGGCTTTTCTTTACACAGGTGACACTTCTGAGCCGTATCTGCATGTGGTTTTGATTAGGGATGAGTAGGGTTCGACGCGGGCGGTCTCGGCAAGTGTCTCCATTTCCGTTGAAAGGTGCGTCTCAGTGAGTCATCCTTGAAAGATCTGAGGAAACCCAGTTCAAACAATTTCTGATGGCTTGTGTAATTTGCACCGGTGCCGCCGAGGAAGATAAAGCCCTGGAAATCAGTGAGGAAAAAGATTTGTTGAAAGATCCCCTAACAGCGACTGCACAAACAAGCTGCGGTCGGAATCGTCTCGTCACGCAGCCAAGAATCGCTGGTGACACGGATAATAAGGGAGCTCAAAAAGAAGCAAAAAAAAAAGAAGAGAGGGAGTCTGAAAAATGCAGCGTCAAAGACAGTGCGAGTTCTGCGACTAACAAGCCGCACAAATATATATATGCAATGACGCACGAGTTTCATGTTTTACTTTTGCCTCTTATAATTGAGGTAGACTGACTCCCGTTTGATTGACAGGAAATGTTTGCCATCTAACGTTTGGCGCCGGGCGGACTCCGGGGCTTTTATTACCAGTGGCACAAAGACATAACACTCCAGCAGGGTCATGGTGCTACTCCAGGGATCGAGTGACTCTTTTCATCACTTAATTGGCATCTTCATAGCAACTATTACTTAAGTTAAGCCTGGCATTTTGCTACATTTTGGCTCAAAGTGTTTGATTGAGACGCGGTCTCAACTTCACATATTCTGTGCAACTCACGGTGCGTCATTTGAACAGATATTTGCCATTTGTTTAATGATCTACGATACGTTATCCAATTATAGCTCGACATGGTCGGCGATTTGAGATGATGAAATTAAATGTCATCAAAACGTGAACTCATCCATGTCAAGATGTGAAGAGAAGATGAATAGTCGATTAGGGCTCTGTTAATGTGGAGGATCAATCCAGTCCAATTAGTATTGCCAGGAAGGCAAAGAACACGGAACAACACCTCTCCGTCTTAAGAGCCCTCTTCTTTCCATTACTTATGAGGCGATTAATTAGTCAGCGCTGCTCTCATTTTTTAATTGGAAAGTCCTGCTTTAATTTGCCACATTTCTCGGCAGGGCGGTCGGCGCTGCATCGAGCCGCCGGTACACGGACAGTCTCTCTCCGAGTGGCCCACACTGGGTGACAGGGTCAGCGTGCGAGCGAGGGGAAAGCTGCAGGCGCGGTTGCGGCTTGACTGGCAGGTGGCGTTGGCACGGTAACAGACAGTCAGACACGCAATCTCTGCGGAGCCACTGCAGCTGCCTGACCTCCAAACCTGCGAGCGCCTCAGGACACGGCAGGCTAATCAAAAACAACAAAGTCGCAACTTTCTTCTTTTCCTTTTTTTTTTTTTCCCCCCATACAGCTGCCAAACGGGAGCATTGTGCAACCATTCCCATCGCGGCTATTTGATGTCGGTAGACAGAACCTAGCTGTTGTATCAAAGCCCTCTCTGAAGGGAGAGAAGAGAGGCATTCTCCATGTAAGGTTGCGCACACCTGCACTCAGGAGTCAACATGACTGAGCGTCGAGACCTGTAATCCTGAACCTCGCGCGGCTGTACGTACCTGGAGGCAGGGCGGCGCGCTTCCTCTTCTTGCCGTTGTTCTCGGCCGCGTTTTCCAGAGGAGGGCACTCGGCCACCAGTGGCCCGCCGGAGCCGCTGAAGTGGAGGGGGTCGTTGTTGGACGAGGGGTCAAAGGGCAGAGCGTTGAGTCCTGGGAGACACGGAGAAGACAGAAGGGCCACATTGTGGTAAATAAAACGAGCGATCCCGGCGCACCCTCCGGTGGGATTCCGATAAAAAAAACCCCGCTGAAGCCTTCCATGTCATAATGTGAGAAGCAGCTGGTATTTCATCCTGTGTTAACACATCTGGACGGTCGGGTTGAGCAAAAACAAATTGTGGTGATGTCGACTTGGTGCCCCGGGAAACTGTGGCATTTCATCGCCACGTCGTGTCCTACTAATCAATAAACAGTTAAGAAGAGCGTTGGCGTGTAATCCATAGAGAAAATAAGTGTTGGTCGCAACTCTGATACAAAGTTCTGAGACGGTTTGTTGAAAGCCTTTGGAGAAAACAGATAGAGTGAACTTTGGTTTCCAAAATTGAGCTAGAAGTAGAATTACTGTAGTTTTTAATTTCTAATTTCTGAACTTATATATTTTCTGTCCTGACTCCTGGCAGGGAAGACACACAGACTTCCGAATCAATATGTTGTGCATGCAGACACACTGACAAACACTTTCTTCCCGTCCTACCAAGGTCATTTTCGCAAGTCCAAGAACAAACAATAAAAAGGATAGAAAAACACGGCCCATTTGCTGCTCGTAATATTAATCTGGAAGAACGAATTCGTCACTCAAAATAACCCTGGCTAAAATCAGCATTTCATCTCATTTAGGATCTGATCCCTGATGTAAAGGGAGAACGACACAGAGAGAGAAAAAAAAAAAATCAAGCTAAAAATGTTGTCGGGGAAAACTCCACCAGACATTTCAGTGGAGGAAAAGCTTCTTACTCAGCACTTCCATCATTCCCATCGTTAATCTAAAGTCATGACAGATACACAACGCATCCAGAAGAAAGCAAACCAAAAACGATGCGGCAATTGTTCCCGAGTCCAAATATATGACAAGCTACTTAACTTGTATTTTCCGCCTAATTGCGTCGGCTATTCCTGCGGTCCTTAGGAGTTGTGTTGTTTGTTTAGAATTCAGAGCAGGTTCCTGGAGAGACTCTGTCTACATTCATGAAAGATTCATGACACTTCTTTGAGCTCAGATTGGTTCCCCCCCCCCAGCCCCCCTCCGTGGCACAGCGGATCAGAAGGCCCAACATTATGGTGCCGCTTTCAGAGGCCTGAAGGACACTCACCGGTTATTGTTAAACTCAGACATTCCACTAAACCGCGACGGCGTTATTAGGAATTTTAACCACATGATGTGCCTTTCTTTAAAAGCAGATGTTTCCGAGTCTGCCACGTCTGGGCGTTTCCCGTATGACTACGATCGAAAGAGATGATAGATTTCCGTTTCAATCGTGTCTTCGCTTTTCACGAATTGAATCAATCAGCAACAAGACTGATGAGTAGATTCATTCAGAATGACAATTCAGACTCATCAGCATCGAGGAAAAAACTAAACAAAAAAGGGAGCCCTGTCTCTGAAATGAGAAATCAAGGCCGCATCAAATATTACGTTTCTTCTCCCACGGCAATGAACAAAAGTATCAACGTGCTTTTCGCGCCTATACCGACCTGAATGTAGACCTTTCTCCCTGTCTCAGGGCAGAGGTAACTATCCAGACAACACGGGGTGAGAAATGATATGTAAATATGTTATATTATATTTTGCCAGTGGTGGCTGTTCATTTGCTTCAGAGTGTTTTTGAATAGCTCTAAACTCACAAGTAAGACACACACACGTCTAAAATGGATTCCTGCTGAGAAAGTCACACTTCTTAAACCCTTCACTGTCGGTGCTCTGCCACGCATCCATCCCTGCATCAGTGTTAAAAGCCACAGTTTGTGCTCACGAAGGCAGACGCAGTCATGACAGGCTGAAGAGTTCCCAAGAAGGAAGGGCCAAGTCAGACCATGGAAAAAGGGAAACAGCTGACAGGGAAATACCACTTGACCTCATCACCTAATTTGTTGCCAGGACCCAGGGGAGGGGAAGGGGGGGGGGGGGGGGGGGGGGGGGAGACGAAAAAAAGAACAACATTTTGTCCTAATGGAAGGTCTACCCAAATAGTTTTTCTCCTGAATGTATTCACCTCAACAGAACTCAAAAATTCTGCTGTTGAGGCATTTGTCGGACATAAAACAGATGGCGCCGCATGACTGGCCGCATCTGGTCATTTCTTATTTGTGTGTGTTTTGGGGCCTTATCTCGCTCCTGAATGGACTGCACTATCAATGAAAAAAAGTTGGGTGTTGACACAGTCAGGTAAGCGCATCCCGTGGATTCAGCCCCAGTGAAGCAGCTTTTGGCTGTACCTCATTTTATCTCACGTGTGTGTGTGTGTGTGTGTGTGTGTGTGTGTGTGTGTGTGTGTGTGTGTGTGCGCGTGCGTGCGTGCGTGCGTGCGTGCGTGTGTGTGGGTGTGTGAATATTCAGAATGTCTTTGGCGGGTCACTGCCCTGGTCTACTGTGCTACTCATGTGTCCTGTTGGCTGACGGATGGCGTGTTTAAGTTTCAACATCTGGCCAGATGGAGGAGTGATGTCAGTGAGTATCACTCCCCAGGGGAGGGGGAAAATAAATACCAGGAGGCTGGGTGGAGACGGGCGGAGGGGCTTCAGAGTGAATGTATGAGGGTTTTGATTGTCTCCATAACCATAAATGAAAACAAGGTACGTGCAGGAAACCCTACGCGGAAGATCCCGCACACTGTCCTGTACACTTTGTATCGTGAGCATGCTTTTGCTTTTAATGTCCAGGGTTTTTTTGTTTTTTTTTAGACCAATTAAATGCCAAGGAGATGAAAGTGCTGGGAGACAAACGTTATGCTCCGTGGCCACAGGAAGGGATACGTGGGATATTACAAATGGAATTGACCTGATCCGACGTCAACGGTGCATTAACGTGGTCCATTATTGCTATAGTGAGCCAAGGAAACGAAAGACCCTGAGAACATACAATGAAACTCAGTGGGTCATTAAAAAACCATTTAAGCGCCTCTGATATGAAAACCAAGTAGAACATGGAGACCGTGTGGAGTGAGGAAATGTGCGCCGCGTTTCGCGTTACCGCACTGCAATCGGGACGGGTTGATAACCAAATCTGTCCGGGCTGGGTAAGTGGGTGAGTGATTTGTCCAGTCACACAATAAAGTTTTGAACATTTCTGTTATAAAGAAGCTGACAAACTTGTCAAACATAACATAATGTGTGTACAACAATGTGTTAAAGAATGGCCGAATAGCTGTTGACAGAAAGACCTGTAGCAGTTTTTAGTCCAATGAACTGTTAAATGCTATTTTTTGTATATATTTTGGGGGGTTTGGACTACTGCTCAAACAAAACGAGCAAGTTTAATAAATCAGACATAAGGGCTCAGAGGAAATTGGCTGTAAGCGGTTTTTAATGTTTTGGTTATAGCCTACAAACAAAATGATTAATCTAGAAAAATGACCCGCAGCTTTATCAACAATGAAATCAATCCCAATTTGCTGACCTAATATCTTGTGAATGTTGGAATAAGGCAAGTTTTGGGGATGCTGTATAATATTTAACACACAATTGTAACATAAGTGACTGAAAACCAGCAACAACAAAAAAAAACAAATAAAATACAACAAAATAACGGATTCTTCAAATCAACAGCAAGGAGGGAAATCCCCCAGCGCAGTCTAGGTCAGTTACACTAATTACACAGCAATGGGGTATTAAATGTTGCAGCAAAGTTAAAATACGAGCATTATTATTATTATTGTGAGTTGATCATTGGTCTTTAAAGATGAGTCAAAAATGGCAGTTGCGAACTATAGGTGGGGAGCACTGCTTTAAGCAGCCTGGTGCTGAGCTGCAATGATTCTCTAACCAACACGTTTTGTATAATTCCCTTATAGTCTTCAATCTAACTCTTATCAGATAACAACCCCGATGATACAATATGCATTATGCAGACCATTAGGAAATGTTCATTAGCATAACATTGAGAGTAAGTGCTGAAATGGGGGAATAGACTCAGAAGTGGCCCACCGTCCATTCATTCATCTCAATCGGGGCCAGATGGCGACACGCAGCATTAACACATCCTCACCCTCAAAAGTAAATTTGCTCCTCTGATTAGTCCACTTCGCGACTAAACCATAACTGTTTGTCAGCACACTGCCGCTCAGCTCCACTGACGTGGAGCATCACACTGGCAAGGTGGCTGAGCCCCTTCACCTGCATCGGGTGGAAAACCCGAAGGGGTGTGTATGCGATCAACGCTTTACCCTTGCACTGGGCAAACATGTTGGAGGAAGGCGGCCCATGCTTGAACCCGAATCAAATTCAACCTTTATTTACCAGAGTGCATTCAGGCCGTGTCAACAGAGAGTCTACTGGAAATAGACAGTGAATGTCACCTGAATCCGGAGAAAGAAAAAGGGCAAAAGACTGAAGTGAACTTTTTTTGGCTTCCTTAGTCCAAAATAGAAAGTCAGTCAAGACATTGAAATCACAACAGAACATCCCAGAGGGGACAAACAAAGTCACGGTTTTCATTAGGTCTCATTAAAATATTTCCAGACGGATCAGTCACCAAATTAAAAAAGAGATCGCGCTCTATTCATAGGACAAGGGAACGTAATCTGGCCCGGGACTGCGGGCCACAGTCTTCCTAAAAAAAGCTTATGAGTGCCCTCAGCAGATGCATAAACAAGGTGTCAGACTGATGTGGCTTAGCAATGGACGGCAAGCTATGCCGAGCAGCTCCGGCATGCTCATGAGGCCATTAGCTCGCCTTTTCACTTCCTGTGTATTTATAGCAAAGAGAGAGACAAAGAGCAGTTGAAACAACAGGCCGCGGGACCCGACGTGCAGCTGCCCTTTCCCGCGTGCTTTGCACGTTTTAACGACCGCAAATTAACGGGCGAGAGACCACTTTGTTCCCCGATCGCCTTAAAAAAATAGAAATAAAATGGGCCAACCGTCCGAGCTGCGGTTACGCTACAAATTACAGGTGTAACGACGAGCCGGGGTTGCGGGGCGCGCGCCTTCAATCACAACAGTTGCGTTTCACCAGTAGGTCGTCAAGTTCCGGGCCCTAAGCGGGCGGTTCCGCATTTTTATTATCATTATTTTTACGAGACGTCCCAACCAGAGGTGCAACATTTTCTCGGCTAATCTTTCAAACTGGATTTTACAGAGAAGTTAATCACTATGTCTACTCTGCAGGACTTTATACAAGCACTGAGAGACGTCAGCCAGGCAGAACAAAACCTCTGCCATTTTTATAATCACAGTCAATTAGAAGACCATTAAATACGCAGGGTGGACAAAAAAAAAAGATTGAGCTTCTGTCACAGCTCAAATAGCAACAGGAAGAGCATCGATTACAGTGAATACAGCTGTCACAGCAACGCTCCACAACGCGCTTCTGTCACGTTAATGATAGACACCACCTGCACATATGTTCTTTTGTAACCCATATTGCTCATGATCCCTTAGAATACTGTGCTCTACGAGTCTGTCAGCATCTCTGGACGCACAGCATTTTGTCTGGTATTGGGCCTCTTCATTGCAATATTTTCTTTAACCTCCATAGGACTGTTGCTTTGTTTGGAGATATGGCAGCTGTTACACAAAGGAGTGCCGGTAACTTTAATTGCCCGGGGATTACAGGGATCAATGGAGCAAAAAAAAAGAAAGAGCTGTGTTTCATCACATGCAAACCTAATAAATGTGTAAAATATTCAGGTTATTAATTTAAGCAACACCAATCAGCCTAAATATCACGATGAAGCGCGTAGAGAGATTATGGGTTTGAGTTCGGGAGTTTGGTAAAGGTTAATCTAGTCCCTGTTGTTGTGCTGACATTTTAAAGCGACGATAACCTTGGTATATCTCATTTTGCATTTACAAATTCTCCCCCTGCTCTGCATGTGATACAAACTCAACCGATGCACTGACATATGGAGCCGGAGCACAGCGCGAGGCGTAAAGGGCAAATAGAAAACATAGCTAAGGGGTTAAGGATGCGGAAGTGGGGCAGCTCATTTTTTGTTTCCCCCCCCCCCCTTGTGTGTTAATCAATACTTCGGGGTTTCACTTCTGCCGCGCCTCGCACACTATCTCAGGTTAGCATGCACGTCGAAGAGCACTCGCCTGACTCCAATCATGTCACAGTCAACCCGCAAACAGTGATGACAAGCAGGAAAATAAATAAATAAATAAATCCCCCCTCTCAGACCCCCCTCTGTCATTCCTCCGAGCCTCGGGGGAATTCACTGAAGGTTAATTTATTTAAATCTTCCATCCACTCATCTCCATTCCATTAAAATGACTAAGAATCTTCGGTTCGCAGTATAATCCGCTTTCTACTGTCAAAGGCACGCGACCTCTCTGCAATGCAGTGATTGGGATTGAGCGTGTGTGTGTGTGTGTTTTAACAAGACTACGCAGCATCGGATAAGGTCATATCAACATACGCGCGTACGGGCGACACGCGCAACGCCGGACTGACGAGGAGCAAACGGTGGGAGGTAACAAAGTGGAAATGTTGGATTCCTCGTCAGGAAACTGTTTTTTTTTTCTACTGTCCTCGCGGCCTTACGATACCAAAGCTCTCGCCATCCGTCCCTTCCCTTTGGAGGTCGGATCAAGACATCCACCACCGGGCTGCGGCACAAAGTATATCTTGGCTACGTGGGAACTACTGCATCATAATTACGGCACGGGCTTTGACCGGCACCATCGCGCTTACGATTATGGCTTTTGGAAATGCTAAGCCCATCCCTTGAATAGTTGGCAAGGCTTTTTTGCAGTCCTTTAGGAAACAAAAAAAAAACCCAAACATGCAGCCTATATCCATGTGTTGTTATTGTGTTGCAGAGTTGGGGCTAATGAGAGGCTCTCTGGCTCCGACGCACTTCAACAAAGGCGCACGGAGCGTGGACAGCCGCGCTCGGTTACCTCCGCTTGGCACACTTGGCTCGGATTACCGACTGTATGTGCATGGTTTCTTGGGCCTATTGCGTCAGGGGACTCGCTTGAGGACATTGGGTTCTCCGAGTTGTACACGACTGGATCCAACCGCCGCGGGACACAAGTGGTGTCTCTTTTTGGAGAGCTGCAATTTGACGACAACGCGGCTGCTCCGGAGTGCGGCGCCTTTTTTAATTACAACGGGATTAGGGCGGGTGAGGAGTGGACCGAGTGTTCGATTCAAAAGGACACTCACTGTGTACCTTTTTAGAAACGCCGTACACGTACTGAGCGGTTACTCCTCTCGCTCTCAGAACAGCCATTTTTCCTCATGGCATGCATTTCACAAGACGCTGGAAATATTCCCAGATTGCATCGCATAATTTGCATATTCAGCTGCACGGCCCCCCCGTGCCACAAAGGCCTTCTATCGGACTGGCGAAGCCAATGGAGATGGCGCCGAGCTCATTGTCGAGTTGATGAAACCAGTTGTATATCACGTTCACTCTGTGCTTGTCCATAAACCTCAACTTTTGTTTTTACGCCACCTCTGCCGCTCTTGTTCTCTCCCATACGTCTCCTAAAAAACGAGCTTCTCTTAATTACGCCTCTCTTCACTCCGGCGCTTTGGTTCCCATTTACTTTTTTGTGTTTCTCGCTACTTCTGTTCTGTAGTCTCAACTGCCCTATAATTCACCAACCCGTGTTTTATCCTTGTGAGGAAATGGACTGAAAGAGACAACAAAGGGGATTTATGATGAGCAGCTGCCATCAGTGAAGCAAGTCCACATTTTTTATTTTCAATCCCGATGCCTATGTATTCAACTGCTGCTTTTCACAGTAGAGCGTAAATACGGAATAAACAAATAACCAAAGACATGAATTTCCTGCACTGATACTTGCTTATTTTGTTGGTCATTATACTGAGAAACAATGAACAGCTATGTACAATTACAGAGGATACTTTGAACTGGATATCCCAGGCCATTCTTTTCTTATATCCGCTTTATTCTCTCATTTTGAAACGCTCACTCCTGTCAGATCTATTTACTGGGGTTAAGCTTTAAAAGAGATGGGTTCTTTTAGGTGTTGTCACTTCTCCCTTTTGGATTTAAGGCCGACGTCTAAATGGAAGACACAACTTTTCTTCTAAAACTGCGAGACCGAGTTCTTCAAGAAAGTGTCGCCAGGAGAGATAAAGTTGACACCTCTAATAATCCTCCAATGGAATGGTCACGGGTTATCAAAGAGGAATTCAAATCTGAAATAAGAGAATGAAGCCCCGCAGCCAGTGTCAAGCAAAGACATTAACATAATTGAGTTGAATCAACTCAACAGCCATCACCAGACATTCCTTTTCCTGACTCACTGTGTTGATGATAATGTGCCGTTTCTTTTTGAAACCGTGTTCAAGGTTTGGTTGTGAAAGGCACACCCCCACCTCGTCAGTATGCTTCAGAACTTCCCAGAGGCTGTACTTGCGTTTGGAAGGAAGGCGGATAAGAAGCCTTATTCCCTCGTGTGGCAATTAATGCTTTAAAAAAAAAGAAGTGCTGCCTGGTTGTTGGTATTGTTCGCCCTGTGCACTTCCTTCCTGCCTAACCTCTCTATCCAAATGCATCAGACCCCCTGAGTGACAATTCAAGTGAGATCTCAACGCTGTAGATGCAACCGCCCATTTTCAAAAGACAATTCTTCGCCTTTGATGCTATTTTGGGACGCCGCCACTGTGCGGGTCCGTGGAGGAGAATTAACAGATGGCCGCTTGTCATTCTCCACGAGTCGGATTTGTCAACCAGGAAGCGCAAGTCCTCGCTGACAAGTCTGACGCGCATCACGCTTACAGTCGTTACTCATAACTAATTCCAAGGCACTGGAATAAAACAATGTAAAATTACTACACCAGCACCTAGGCTACCACACCCAATACTCGACTCACAACGGTGTAACTCAATAGCACCTTTTCTCCAACAAGGCCTGCACGGTAAATGTCTTTTAAAACTCAATTTTCCCAGATGGCCAGCAGGCATTATGGGAGCGATTTAATCTAATGAAAAGTCTACAACCTAAGCTGTGGCAATCACAGTGGTCATCATCATAAATCAATGATCTGGTTGTCAAGCGTAAGATTGCTAGAATGCCCCTTTAATATTTCACAGAGGTTAACCACTCTCCACGACGGCCTCAGTTTCAAAATCAACCGTTAAATCCAAGAAACCAACTGTTTAACACAATAACATGGCTTTGTTTTTTTTTTGGTCCCTTGTCGTGTACGGACATGCTAACATTTAGAGATGTGAGAGCAAAAAAAAAAAATCTCAATATTTAGTCATCCATAAGAGCGCTAATGGGCCCTGTGGTGGAAAATGTCAACACTCATCGTCTGTAATCCCTCGTTGTTTTGTCGGCGGTGAAAGGGGAGGGAAGGTCTTTCGTGGCACGGAGGGGTTTCGGCGTGCCAGAAGTAATTATTCAGCGAAGCAGGAAAAACTTCTTCCAGTAATGACTGGGGGGGGGGGAAAAAGAAAAATCAGGGCGAATCTATTCCTGAAAATGCCACGCTGAGATGTGAGGCATAAATAAAACAAATGGCTGAGCTGCGGCGCAAGGGTGCGAAGCAGCATCTTTGTTTTACTTCGGGGAGCCCGGGAGCGGTTGAGGGTCACAACGCGTTGCACTCGGTCAAGTAAACGCCCACTTAGGGAGGCAATGATTAATCTGATTTATTCAAATGCCTTGGGTTTCCAGTCGTGCACGCTGAAGCTCAGCCCTGACTCATTTAAGAGGAGAAACGTGGCGGTGACAACGGGGCAGGGCGAATCCTGGTTTTAATGGGACCCCCGGTGCAATCTTCATTAGCGAATGCCAGTGCAGGAAGAAGGGTGGCACACGAAAACGCGAAGCCCAAATGACTGAACGAAATATTTGCATGACGCTATTGAACAATATTAGAAGGTTCAAGACCTTAATGAGCAGCTTTACTGCCAACACCTTTGGCAAGTACACCAGGAAGCCAAGGCAGCTTTCCCGAAACCACTACACCGCGGCTTGCGCCCTACTGCCAGAGAGAGGAAAAGGTCTCCATGTTGCCGATTTCTGTTCCAATTAGATCGGCCAGTTACACGTGACCCCACACCATGTACCCCATGAACAATTTTAAGGCACAAAGGGGTTAAAAGGGGTGTCGTAATGGACTCCGCAGGCTGCTGTTGTTCCACAGATATTTGATCATAGCTTTGTCTAATCGGTCCTCCTCCCGCTCGTCTCCGCTGGCAATAAACACCAGAACAGAACCCTTTTTTTTTATGACTCTGGTGTCTTTCTTTCGAGGCCAAAGCAATTTAATTTTTATTTTATTTTTTATATAAATCTGAAGTGGACGTTCAAAATCTGGCAGTAAAAAAGAAAAAGAAAAAGGAAGAGCTGAGTGTTTTTACTACCGCCGCTTTCATGCAATCTGTCAATGTCGAGAGAAATGCAAGCAAAACAAGAGAATCCTATATTTCCAGGCCATTTGTGGACAGCCATAATGGATCTGAAACGATTACCAATTTAAACGGCTTATATAACCTATATAACCTGATCGGCTTTGGGGAGGAAAAGAAGCTTGTTGTTTTTTATTTGTTCATTACCGAGAGGACGGGCTGCATACAGTAGATTCAGTAACAGTGAGTCAGCAGCTATAGGCCATTGCATAAATGGAATTGTTCCAAAAGTGAACAGCCCTCGCTCTTTGAACACTTCCGTAACTTCTGTCCCACAGAGGCAAGAGGAATAAATAGTTTTATTTATAATATAAAAGAATAACCACCTTCTGGCGTCTTTAAATCTGCTACACATTCTCAGCTGTCTCAGCCCTTTTTCTCGGGGGAATAATGCTTTGATAATTTGATCAAACCAAAATAATGGTGCAATAACATCACCCAAAATAATCCTCTCTCTCTGAAGTGACCGAGTCTAGCACGGACACAGGACAGGAAATGACCTCTGCAGTGCAGCAAATGGCCTGCTCACGGAAACGATCGGGACAGAGGCAATTAGCCACTTCATAGATCACACTTATCCAGCTATGGAGGAGGCAACCAAGCCCAGCAGAGGCCATTCCACCGGCATAATGAATAAAGAGTCCTACTTCCATGGAAAGCATCCATTAAGACATCTAAAAGCGCCGAATGAAATTGTATGGCGAGAGGAAGATTTCTCGCAGCCCGGGCGAGGTCAACAGTGCAGCACTTCCTGTTTTTTTTTTTATTTGCGTCCTATCCCCAGCTTGTCTTTCGTTTTTATCTATTTATTTATTTTCAAAGCGAGCAAAAAAAAAAAACACAGTTGTGATGTTCAAGAAAAAAGGGGATTTTACTCACAACTCAAACCTGTGGTGAGTGAAGCTCCCGTTTTTTTTTGGGGGGGGGGGGGGGGGGGGGCAGTAGACATTCGCGGTCGAGGAGCGAGAGGGCCCTTCTCCTGAATAAAACTCGCCCTGTGTGGAATGCCTCATCACCGAAATAGGACAGGAGGAAGCTCATTTCAACTGGAATGAGTCAGTCATTTCGGTCTCCCACTCAATCAATTCCAATCTCCCTTCCAGTCAATAGAGCACTCGTTTGAGAGAAGTTCAAACTCAGCTTACTTTCTCCGCTCTGCATACCTACATAGTTTCTGCGAGGGTGTGAAATATTCATATTCTTCGATCGATAAATATGCTTCTCGAAAAGGAAAGGATGCCAGGCGGAGTTACGATTTTGTTTCTTAATTTTCGATTTATTTACTTTTCCATCCGCAACGCTACCCAAACCCAGGCATGTCAAACCGGCGCACTCGCTCAAAACCAGTGGAAGAAGCCTGCAGGATTCGAATAGGAAGACTGAAAACTGCTTATGGATTTCAGGAAGGAGACAAAAATAATCGACTGATTCACGAGTGATTTGTGGAGGAATTACAGGAGGCTTTGCGAGGGCTTTTCATTGCCTAGAGCCGGCCTTGGTCCGATCTCTCGATACCTGGAGGCGCTCTGGTAACCGCGCAGTCGCCGAGCAGCTGAAGAACAGCTTGTGCCATTTTTGGATGACAGACCACAGCCGAACCCCCGAATCCCGCCTCAGTTCCGTACCGCAGGTCTGGACACCTCAGAGGACAACTGCAGGATAATTAATACAAAGATTAAGAGACTATGGCTGGAAGTCATGGGAGTGAAAATGGCTGCGTTACTAATCCCGGCGCGAGACAAATACAAATAGCATTTGATGATTTAAACCACAACTATGACTTTTGTCCTATTCATTTCACAATGACACCAAATCCGGTCTTAAATTCAAAGAAAAATTCTCCAGCGGATTTACTGCCGAAATATGTTTATAAGGGCTTCCGTGTGGAAGAGGACGCCCTCTAAACTTTAACAAGATGTTAATTCTTCACTGCGGTGTTTTGGACCGACTCCAGAGGAGTTATGATTTTCAATGCAAATAAATGTGAAACTGAATTATGGAATTTTATTGCACCGGCACCCTTTATGACATTTTATGGCGGTTATAAACTTCACTCTCCACTCGCCATAGGCTGGGAGTTAAAAGGCAGCTCCCTCAATACCTGATGTAAGAAGGCAATAGGGCTATTATTCAAACTGATTCAAATAAACATTTCAAACCTGTTTTCTTTCTTTGTGGAAGAGAAAGGCAACTTTCTGATGTTTAGATTCAGAATATGCCTGACTATAATGTAAAGGGTGTCATCTAAGATCTAACATTCTGCGATTCTGTTTCGTCTTTTCTGTTTTAAAATATTGGGATTCAGGCTGACAAACTTTTGCATGCTTTAGATGCTTTGGTTTTTCACAAACGTTGATAACGCAAATATGATAACAAAGAAAAATATTTCTTTTAGGTTTAAAGTGCCATCTTGACCTTGAAACAACATTTAATGGGACTGCCATGGGCTTTTGCTACCATAGAAGTGCACTGAGCCATTTTTCTGAGATATACTTAATTGAAAAATTGGGTAAAATTTAAATTAATGAGAGGTCGAAATTAAATCACCTAGAATTACTTGAAAAGTAAGCAAACTTTATCTGTAACATCAAGATTACCAACGAGGGAGGTGACCTACGGAGCAGACCACATTTCTCTCGGTCTGTGGTGTCACATCAAGTCAACTACAAACGGTCCACTCCAGTGTTCCCTCGGCAGCAACAAACACTGATAATTGAAATGAGTGTTTCAAATGTCTCAGATTAATCATAGTAATAGGGCAGCAAGGAAACAATGACGTGTACTTAACCAGGACATCGTTTCCCTGCCCACGGGAGCCCCCTTGTTTAGAAAGAATTCAATCACAGGCCAATCCCAGTTTTAGCCAGGGTTAAAGGTATAAACGACCATTAAAAATGGACCTTTATGGGAGATTTTGCATGCAAGCATTGTGCAATGACATAGCTCGGTGTGCGAAAACAATTGAACGCGACCTTTAATAATAATAGTAGATAGCACGGCACTATCTGTCATATCCACATTACGCTACCTGGGAGCAATTCTCTCTAGGATTGAAATTGCCGAGAATTTGTGCACGAATTTGCGCAAGAAGAAAATACTAAATGTGCTCCACACCATGTTCTCACACAATGAGCCCACGATTCCACAATTAATTTGCAGTCAGAGAGACATTTTCTCTTAAGTGCTGCAGAAGCGCCGCTCCCTTCCATCTCTTGGCAGTGCTGCTGGCTAATGAGGATTTGGTCAGGAGGCTGACGCCGACAGCTCAGCTCCTCAAAAGGCTTTTGTTGGAATATCACACCGGGGGGGAGATTTGAGGAGCGAGCTGCCCACATCAACTCCTCTGCCAGGGCTATGTCTCTCACTGCACCCCTGCTGCACTGTTTACCTGCAGACAAAATGTCCAACTACTGGATGTGACAGGCCACATTCGGCCAAACACTTGTCCACAACAGAAAATACAAGTATATCAAATGTACACTCACAAATAATGTTGGACAATCCCCATCGGGAAAATTACTCGCCATATCCTTCCGCATGGACGGCAACCGAAGCCTTTAAAGCGGCATTATTTCAAAGGGCTGCTTGCATAAACTGTGATGGATTTTAAAAAGTGAACCTCAAGACTCTTACGGCCCACTTAAGATGAAACCAAAAACAAAACAATTGTGATGAAGACAGAAGACGCGGGTGCCGGACAAGGCCTTGCCCAGAATAGTCATGTCAGCTCCACAATATCCTCTGCCATTGCAAACAAGCAGCAGGGTGAGGAAACAAGATGAATCTCTTCCATTAACAGAAGGACTGTGGGCTCTCCTGCCATACCACCATTCATTATCTGGTCTTAAGGGAAGATGGGGTGGGGGGGGGTTCAAAACGGAGAGCCAGGCTCCATCGAGCGGGCCACCCCTGTTTATTTACTAAAACAACACAAACAAATGAAGAACCATAGATCATGCAACAGGATAGCTCCCCAGGCCACGATCTGTCTGAGCCTGGCTGCGCTGCTCTCTTCTCTATTTTCATGCCGTCTCTCCCCGTGCCTTCCACCCGTGCGATGGAAGGCACACAGATCACAGTCACACCATTAGCAGTGGCTAATGTGATGAGGCGATAAGGGATGAAAAGAAAGTGTGTCACAAGAACAAGACGGTAATCTGATAATGTCAGATTGATCACTTGATACATAAAAAAAAAAAAAAGAAAAACCCCGCACGGCCTTTATATCCGCGTGCTCCGTCATGTAAAACCTGAGAGCCAGCTGCTCTGAGACAGCTCAGACGCAAAACAGACCAAATGTTTGACAGGTTCCACTCGAAAATGAGATTGCGTATAAATGGCAAGAGAAAGCGATGGAACGATGGTAACATATCTGCAAAAACCCCAGTTTTAACTGCTCTGCGCATGGAGTGCAACTATATCGAGATGGTTTACAACACGAGACCAACCACAACACAAGCAGTGAAAATGTGTGAAAGGCGTCTCCCTGGCGGCTTTAAGGTCAAAGCGCAGATATGTGCTATGGTCAATTCCTAACAATAGAAACGAAGACACCAGCCCAGGGTTTTCCACTGGCCCATCATTAACTGGGCACTGTCAAGGTTGCGTGGCACAGAAGTGCATTCATTATATTTACAAGGATCTGAGTAAAATGAAAAACCACGGGATCAAAAACTCCAACTATTGACTGGCTCTCCTCAATTATATTGTTTGAATCAAACGTGTACTCTGTGGTTGGTCTGGCTGTGGCTTGCTTTATCAAATGAGAGCCAAAACTATATATATATTTTTTTTTCAGAATTATTGTCAAGGTCAACCTTTAAACTCAGGGCAACTATTATTATAAGCACATTTGCAGTGACATTTGCTTTCATTTGAACTAATTTGGCATTTTGTTGTCGGGAAAAGAAGAATGCACTTAAAGCACGAGTTACTAAAAATACTATCAGGCAGATGGCCCTTCCTTTCATCAATATAACATGAGCTGAGCACAGGCATATTTTATCACCAGGAGCATAACCACATTTACAAAACAATGTGACTATGTATTAAGAAGAAAATTCTCAAAATGTAAACAAATACTTTTAGGGGGGGTGGTCTGAAAAACGGACTTCAACCACAACCATTTGAATCATCATTTTGATAGAACCACCCAGGACATTTTAAAGCGATACAGGCCAATACGAGTGCATTTGATGTTTCGACTTCAAAAATCCCCTTTTTCCGAACACTAAACTCAAAACGCTGGCCATCAGCGGACATTTTTCCCTCTGTCCCGACTGTGCAGGCTTACACCCAGACACTGGGATTTTGATTTATTGGCATATTGCACATTTCGAGACAGACGCACAATGATATACAGCGACCTATTAAACAATCCTCATGCAGACAAGCGGACTGAAAGAATACAATGCGGAAAACAAATGAGGATGCATTTTCATTTGAAGTATTGAACACCGATACGCAACCATAAATCATCGTAGCCTGCAGATGTTACCTGCCCAGAATTTCAATAATATTTTTATTATACATCCATTGCCCATGATAAACAGTTCTCATCCCACGGCGGCGCGCGGCGCCCCGCCCCCTCCGATACCTCGGGAAAGCATTTCGCCTAATACTTAGTATCCTGGAGGTTCCATTAGGCCATGAAAATGCCATGGAACCCCTGCTTTGCCAGTTGGTGGTGCTGGGCTGCGCGACAGCCCGTTACCCCCGCGGCCTGGTCCTATTTTTTTTTTTTTCCTGTCGGCACAGCTTCAGTCCGGAGACCGCACTAACAAGCTAAAGCTCAACACTCGTCGGAGAGGGAGGCATCGGGTGGCTCACTGGAGGCCTGAAAAATGCAGGTCGTCAGCGCAGCCCTCAACTTGGGCACGATAATGAATCTTCATATCGATCTACCGCCCCTCACTTCTGTCGGGACAAGACAGCATGACTGAGAACCTGCGGTGTGTTTCCACTCCTGGAGAGGACGAAATGAGGACGCTTCTCCTCGGCTCTTCCTCCCACCGAGCCTCACAGGCCTACACATGCTTTATCAGCGACCTCCTTGTGACTCAGCATACATTTTATATTTTCTACAAAAGGGGGAAAAAAAATATCGAAATAAGTAAAAGTGTTGATACGTCTGGTGTTTAGCAGGGACGAAATCCACCCAAAGAACAAAATGTCAGGAGTCGTACGCTGTGGTTGCACTAGAGAAAAGAAAACGCATTTTGCGAATTCCTGGCTATTTCACCTAAGAGCCCTTTTATACAACCTTGTGTTCTACAAATTGCGCATCAACTCTCTATCATTTTATTTTCGTTCAACAAGTTCTAAGGTGAAGGAAGCACCAGTTGTTCGTTACCACCGAGCCCCCTCTCTGACAAATTGCCCACCCGTCTCTGAAATATGACCCATAAAGCCCAGTGCCCCTATAAACTCTGAGCCACGGCTGATTTGTGAATCCAATTACCTCCCTGTCTGTAATGGCTGTGTTCAGTGCTATGATGGTAAGTCAGCTGTTGTCAGCAAATGCCCTTAAGGCCACAGGCTCCACGACAAACGACATTAAGTATCTCAGGCAGATAATCTAAATAACCCATCTTGATGTTTAGCAGCACAGAAAGGACGAAAAGGCACGAGAAGCCTAAATAAAAAATATGAAGTCGAGAATGCCGACACAAACACTGAGAGGTCAAAGGGCATTTGAAGATGTATCGGCTTCGGACGGCTAAGAAAACTCGCAGGCAGAGGGTGGTGAAAAATAATCCGCGGCACAGAGCTAGAGGCTGGGATTTCCAGCCTTTTATCTTAGGCACGATCCCATTGCTTAATATTTGCTTTGAGAAGCTGTGATGCAACATCCAGCAGAAAGGCTCTCTTCAACTTTGAACATCTTTCAAATTTGACTCCAGTGATAGACATGTCAGGAGTCTTAAATTGAGCTAGGTTGATCATTCAATCACACTGGAACATCATGGTTTCTGTAAACATTCCGTGAAAATTGAATGTTATGCAATCAACCATTTGTATATATGTATTATTGAAGATACAGAACAAAATATCCTCCAATTTTTGATCAGTTGTATTTGCTTGACTAACATTTCAGCCCTCAGACATTCATAACCGATATAGAGAGCCGGAAATACGGTCATATCTCACTCTGATTACACTAGTATTGCATTTACTGGAAACCATTTTGTGTCACGTGCTCGAAGGAGTGCCGCTTTCCTACATTGGCAAAAACACTTCAAAAGAACAGCCAAACAGGTGCAGTGGCATTTGACTTGGCCCTGGCCGTTATTACCCTCACTGTTTCACCTTGGTATCTGTTTCACATTATCTCCATACACATGCCGAGAGGGGGAACGGTGTCATTTGAGCTTCAGCCAGCACTAGTAGTAGCAGTGCTTTCCTAAAGAAGGGGTTAATGAAGAGCAAGAATGTAGCAGTGTTTTTTCCAGAAAACAACACTAATGATGTTCTGGAAAGGATCAGATTCAGGCACCTAGACAAAGCGACTCCAAAAAAAAGGGGACCGTGCACGGAGACGTCAGTGGTCAGCCTAAGTGGACCTGATTTACACCGTCCCTCTGGATGTCCTCATTTAAACTTGCCCCAACCATGTAACTAGGAGTGCTCTTAAGTTCAACCACGCGCTGACCTCCCCTGGCATTCCAAAAGCCCAAGACAGACCTATAATTTAAAGAATACAACTGAAAGCTACACGCTGTTCCCGAGCAGAAATGTTACACCGGAATTGTATCATCCTCCCGAAAATGCTGACACTGCCCCCCCCCCCCCCCCCCACTGCCCCCCCCCCCCATTCCTCTGAAAGAAAAAGAAAAAAGCAAGGCTAAACTAAATATTGGCTAGTCAGATGTACTGACCTTAGAAAAAGCCTCGCATTCATCCAGCACTGGGGGTCCGACTCCAAGCCCGGCTCGGAGCGGTAAACGCGCGAGGACAGGGCTTCCTTTGAGAGTCAAACACCGAAACCTCTCAGGGCTGCTCCAATGACATTTCAGCTCCTCCACAGCTATGAAAGGCTCTGCACAGTGGGGATCTGTGAGTGTGAGTTTGTGGAAATAACCACCCCCCCCCTTCCCTTCCCAAACATAATTCATCATCAAAAAAAAAAAAATAACACATCCTGCCAATTGAAAAATTCCTGAATTACCCCAAGTCTTCCAGTTCCATTCCCACAGAAGACTAAGTTATCATGTAAAAAATGGTTTCGGAATATGCAGGTAAATATTCTTGCAGACATATTCCACCAACTAACCCTTGAAAGCACTTTCTTTCATTTTATTCTTTGACCGAGAGGCACAGCCCCCCTTAGGCTGACTGCATAAAGAGAACCTCTGCCACTCTATTAATAATGCATTCTTGGTTACTTTCCGTCCCTCCATTCTGGTACCATTTTTGTTTTCACTCCCCAGCGCCCCTCTCCCCCCCCCACCACGCTCCCCTTTTAGCCATTCCTTCTTCCTAAAGTAAGAGCCCTATAAATCTGGGCTTTCAGTCTCTATTACAGTAGAGCGATGGCTGCTTTCCAGACAAGCAATCTCTGCGGACATCCCCGTTCGTTCTCTGGTCCAAACCACTGAACCATGGCCTCAGCTCTCTCCATTCTCTCTATGGGGCAAAAATGCTCAACATATCAATGTTTGGAAGAACGGATTTCAGCTGAGAGGGTCGACAGCAGCACAGCCATATATTTGGGAGACAGAAGCAAATATTTAATCAATGTCCAGCAGCTTCGGGGCAATAAATCAATTGTTAAGCGCATGAATCCAAAAGTACATGCAACAGCAAATTCTTTTGATATTTAAAGAAAAACACACTATGCAACTCCTACATAAAAAAAAAAGGCTATGATTTATTGGCTTAATTTATCATCCAGTACTCGGGCAGGAAACTTAATGCCATATAATCTGTGCAGCAGCCGTGGACACAGGTAACTTCCCAGATGTACAGCGGTAGTGCCCTACTTTGCCCTGGCGATCTATCACCACGCGTGTTTTGTTAGTTATAATTGCTTGTCTCCGCTCCGCTGGTAAGGGAAATGAGGCAAAAACAACAAAAACTCAGGCCTAAGCCGAGTCAGATGGCCAGGTAGCTGTACTATTTCCGTGAATGTTTCACCCGGGGAGTTGTCGTGTTCTTTCCTGCAGTGCACTGAAGTGGGACAGGGCAGGAGACACAGCCACGTGTGTTTCTGCCCATTGCAGTGACAGCTGTGGGGAGTCTTTCATTGCTGGAAGACCGGAATAAACAAAACCTGCAGTTTGTTGCGATGCTGCACAGGTCTGACGGTCAAGGCGTGACACGATGTCTGCGAAGATCCTCCGTCACCCATGTGAAAGGATACGTGGAAGTCAAATAGGGACCGGATCTGTGTTTTACTTTATTTGACACTCGGCCGTCTAAAGAGACACAGTGAAAAAAAAAAAGATGCGCAACACGGGTGCCCCAGCTGGGAATTGGGCAACAAAGCATTTTTACCTTCGAACAGCAAGCGCGCAGCTCCGATGCGTTAAACGAGATGGGGCTGACATTGACATAAATTGGTTTAGTCTGGCTCAAGAGAGCTCGACGAAAATGTAGTTCTAGTAAATAAAACAAAACCTTCAGTCTGGCCTTCCCCGCGTATCCATTCAAATTCAAGCCGAAGGACCGGCTTTTAACAGAAAGTTCATTATCATCCCAAATTAAGATAAGGTCATGCTCGATGCCATTCAACAATAGACTAGAATATCATCACTTCAGTACAAGTGGCTTCCTACTCAAATAAAGAGCTTTGTTAAATCTCCTGAACCCAAATCCAGAATAATTCAGAAACTATTCAGGAACGGCAACTTGCAGAGTCGTGTTACTACTAATGCTAAGCCTTGAGCATGTCAGCTTTACATTCTGGAGAAAACTTTGTGTAAAGTTATTGAGTGGGCGTATGTGATAAATGTGTGCATCTGACCGCCACATGGGACATAGAAATTGTAGCTTTGGACTCTTTTGAATGTCTTTGTTAAACACTCGCAGTGTCAGATGTGGAATACATGCCTCCGCTGCTTGTTTAAGCCCCACCCAGCACACGCGGGACTACAGATTCCACAAAAGGAGGCAAAAACACAGAAGACTGAAGTTCTCCCCGTGCGTTTTTGAGAGCAGATACGAGCGTGCTTAAAAAAAAAAAATGTGCAGCAACTCCGCAGAGGAACGGCACAATCCAGCATCTTCAAACCGCTTTCTCTATTCTCCTCTGCTCGGAGGGAGTGTCGGCGGGGTTGAGCGCAGCAGTTCAGCGCCGCGGCCACAATCACAGCCTCTGACACCCAGCACTTGCAGAATTGGGCCCACGGTTCGGCTCGACTTACGTGCAGCTCCCGCGCTTGCCGGGGCGGGGGTCCTTAGCTCCAATTTCGAGCTTCCCTGCGTGGTCGCTCATCGCAAAAAGGGATTGAAAATGAAGAGCTCCATCGGCGGTGTGGTTGGAGCGGCCCGCGGTGGCTGCCCTCGGGCTGCCAAGCTTTCTTTGCCACTCAACAGCAGATGGCAGGCTGAAGGGCCGCCGCTGCCAACACAGCCGATCCTCCCGGGGATCCCCCATGCAAGCCAGTACACTTTCCCCTTCAACCTGAGCACACTTCAACGCCGCCGTTATGATTCGTGAGCTGAACAATTAGCCTGCATCATTAGCCTGTTACAGAGATCTAGGATAAGCGGCGAGGCAAACCATCAACTCGTAACATCAACAATCCCGATGATCAGCCTGACAGAAGGCGCACTACAGGGTGAAGATGTTAAAAAAAGAAAAAAAAGAAAAAAAGGATGCACAGCAGTGTTCGCCCCCTTTTGACCATCAGGAGCTTTGCAAATTGCAACTCTCCCAGCACTACTATAACCACGGTCTTGTTGCTTAAGGATTTCGCCTTCATTTGCACGGGTTGCAACCTACCACTGCAACTTCAACGCGCCAGATTCAACTTAGGTTCCAAATATCAGTTAATGTAGAAGTCTGTGTTACGCAGTGTTAAAATAACAAACTGATGTACTTAACTTGCCCACTGGCCCCACCGCTATATTTTCTTGTTTTTTTCTAAAAGTAAAACCGCTGTTTTCAAATATCAGCAGTAGTGTGCAAGGGTCTGAAGCCGTACAGGAAATGAAAATACTATTGGATTATTGCGACACTCATCTACTAATAACCAAGCGGGACAAATGGAAAACTTCGGGGCAGCATAAATTAAGGTTAATGGCATCGTAATGGGCCAAATGAAAAGGCTACATTTAGAGGGAGCAGGATTTAAAGCATTCCGGGCTTGGCGAAGTGACTGCTTTGGAGCAGCGGGGAGAAAAGGGAGAGCACATCTGGTAGTTGGGAATCACTAACGCGAACGAAATGAAAGCATCAGTTTGGTGCACTTTGATTTGAGGGCACGAAATTTCTAAATATGGAAATTTGTGTTTGCAAGAGCAATGTTGAGCACAAACAAAACACAGGGGACTCAATGGGTCACCGAAGTCATGACGTTTTCCAATCCGCAGGCAGCCAAGACATCCAACCACTGGACAAACAGAGCTGATAGGGAAAAACATGAATAAATTATCTGATGACTAAATAGTAGAAAGCAAAGTCAAGTGCTTTTTATCTACCAAGGAGAAGTGCTTGTGATTGTTATCAGAGACAGATAAAAGAACTGGTCTGTAGTCATTTGGTGAATGAATTTTTCCTGGATGCCTTGAACTTTATTGAAATAACCAAGGCCGGTGAGTGGGCATGTATTACTTTCAGGCCCTCGACTACGATGCTCACTCTCAAATGAATACGCGGTGCTGTGATTACAATATTTTGGCGAGTACGGCACCCTCGGCTCACTATGGAATTAGTCTCAATCACAATTGAATGATTTTCTTTTTTTTCTGGATTGGGCAGTCATAATAGACAGTTTATTTAAGCTTTTGGGCTGCTGGAATAATAATGTGAATATCCTGTATGAGGATACATTTGAAACGGGCAACAAAGCCAGACGTTTTTCCAGTGATAATGGACATACCCAACACCAATGCCCAGGATCTGTCTCACGAATACATTTCTGCTTTAACGAGGCTCTCTTCGTGGTAGCTTTCGCTACATCTAAAACTTGCAGGTCATCTGTGACTCATATATTCACATTGTTGATGTTTTTTAGCCTTTTTCTCCACCGTTGTCCTTGACACCCCCCCCCTCATTCTTGACAGCCACCGAAACGAGAATCCCACTTAGTAACCACAAATTGTCACCCAATTAAAACGCAAAATCTTCCAAAGCTGTCAAATCTCCTGGTATGGTAGCGTGGTACGTTCTGTATTCAATTGTAATTTGGTCTGCAGCCCTGTCATCCTTTGCCAAAAAGAGATGAAATAATCAAGCTCCTTCTGGAGCGCTCTATGTACAACCTTTAAATCTCTGCTCGCCGACTGATCTAAGCAAAGTGCCCCCTCGCTCCATTAAAAGCCATCTAAAGTTGCTCTCTCGATTGATCAGAGAGGGCCAGCACAGTGCGGAGGTAAATGGCTGTCACAAGGCCTGATGGTCCTATTCTCTCCCAGTGGTCAATTGATTTGATTCAAAGCATGTTTGTGCTCCTGGAAGAGAAGAAAAATAGAGGGGGAGTGACTCGTGTGTCTGCGCAAGATAAACGACAGCACAGCCGTGTAAAAACAAAAGCCAATCAGCACATTTTTATCCACTGGTCAAAACAACAAGCTCATGTCTTATCCAAATATCATTCTGTCATTTTTGTCCAAAACTACTTGTTTTATATGGCTGCTTGTTTCTTAAAAGCAAAAAAAGGAGTTGAGGAGTGTGTAATACTTTAAATCACTGCACAAAAAACTATTACCTTCTAAGTAAGCTTCATTACAAAACGGGTTAACCTTACTTTCCAACGCGTGTGTCTAAATGTAAAGGATATATTAAGAACATACCGAGTCGTATGTCAAATTCTCACAAAACAAAGGTTAAAATCCAACATATGAGTAGGTGCTAGGGGTGGGGGGGGGGGGAGAGAGTTACATTTTCACTGTATAACAAAATGAGTGCCGGGCAGCAGCTCCTTTGACAAGTCATTGCTTTTTTTTTTGCGGCAAAAGGGAAAAACGCAATTAGGCTGTGGGCACACAGGCAGCCGAGGGCTGAGGGACATGTGAATTTACACCGACTATAAACAGAGGAAGCTGGTGAACGCGGAGCCCGGACAGAGCAGGGTAAGCAGGTTAACGGGAGTCCAAACAGCATCACCACAAGCCACCACATAGAGCCATTTGTGCATTATGGTGGTTCCAGAATGAATGAAATCGGAACAGTTGGATGTCGCAGCTGAAGAAATCATCCAACTTAGATCCACATACAAGCTCGATATGAAGCAAACAACTCGCGCTCGCCCCTGCCTGACAGGCCTGTCTATTCCATTGTGACTCATCGAGCCCGACAATGCTGCGGGAACACAATGTAAAGCGGAGTGAGTTACATGTGGGGTGTGGGGAGGGGGGTAAATAAAAAGCGGCATTCGATAGCAGCGAGCCGGATTAAATCTTAACCTGAAAACTTCATCCGCGCTGACAGCTGACGAGCAAGTGTAAAACGAGTCGTGGACACTATTGTCGGGTCCCTTTTGTATGCCCTATAGACACATATACATCGGCACGCAGCAAACACCGCTGTCTATCCCGCGCCGAGGCACAGCAGCCTCACCACGGCGGACAGAGGCAGCGCCGCTTCTCACGCGGTCTCTCCCCAGCTGGTCCACGCCCGACAATCACCGACTAAACACGGACTCGCACACACTCGCCACACTTTTTTTCTTCTCTCTCTCTCCTTCCTGCAACTCACGTGAAACTACATAGAAACCAGCGACGAAATGTGGACCGGACCGTTAACTCGCGCGGCCGCTGCCCGGCACGGTGAAGCCTGCAGCGGGCACGGAAAGAAGGAAAGAAAGAAAGAAAAAGAAGACGGAGGAGAACACCTCCGCTGTCAGTACACACCACACACCCAGAGGCGACGGGGATAACGGAGGCGGCATACAACTTGTACCTGTGTACTGCAGGAGAAACATTGTCCACGCGAGGTTGACGGTGCGACTCCGCGCGGGTCCTCGCGCTGCGCAGGACGACGTTAGAATCCCGGGGATGGAGTGCTCCTCCTGCGCCGCTCCGCTCCGCTCGGCGCACCGGACCGCAATGAGCGCAGCCAGTCAAAGCGGGACCTTTTAGCGACGGCAGCCGAGTCCGCCCTCGCGACGCGCGCGCCCGTGCGAGCACGGAGCCGGGACGCGCGCGGGCGAAAACTGTTCGAATCCCCGAATGCGGTGCTTTTGTCCTCGTCTCCCCAAGGAGACGAGCGGAGGCAGCCGGAAGAAAGCGCCAGGAGACCCGGGAGGAGGAGGAGGAGGAGGGCGATCGATCACACGGAGGAAATCACGGCTGTTCACTCCACACGCGCGCGCGCGCGCGCACCCCCTAGACGCCAAATACACACAGATCTGCAAACACTGCTATCCCCGAGTGTGCCTTCAGCATCTTCGCGACATCTTCCTGAGGTCGAATCAAATGAGAAATGCTAAATAAGTAAACAAATAAATAAAATAAAAACAAGTCAGGTATTTAAACTTTTGACAGCTGGGCTTTTAAGGTGTCGTTCTGCGGTTTGCCAGCTGGAGGAGGAGAGGCAAAGAGATTACCAACGCAACGCCAGGTCCTGTGCATGCACACTGTGATGAGAAGGTATTTCTCGTCATCCCCGGGGCTCGAGATACATCCAAGATAAAGCAAGAGACTACTTGTTCAAGTTACCTCAAGGGATTAAAGTCATTAATTTCTTTCAAAACAAAATGAGTGGGATTCCTCACATTTAGTAGCAGATATATTCTCTTTGGGAGCAGCTCTGGGCTCCAGTATTTTCAGGACCTTGTAAAAGTCTAATGAGCAGTGTTTTTTTTTGGGGGGGGGGGGGCACTTGTTAAAAGTCACCTGCATACAGCCAGGTTTCCGGTTTGCCCCATGGTGTTTCCACAACTACTGATAGGTCTGATAATTATATGTATATATTTGAATGTTTAATGTCGTATATAAGATGTTTTAAATAATAACACAGCGGCCGACATCTATTTTTAATGAAAGCATGAAAGCAAGTCTTCTGA
This sequence comes from Colistium nudipinnis, assembly GCA_016785305.1. Classification (NCBI taxonomy): domain Eukaryota; kingdom Metazoa; phylum Chordata; class Actinopteri; order Pleuronectiformes; family Rhombosoleidae; genus Colistium; species Colistium nudipinnis. Next base: position 577,149 of record JAFBJU010000768.1, read on the forward strand.
GCTCCTCTGTTGTATCGGTTGCTGGTCCGGCCGAGGGAGCACGTCGGTGTTATTGTTGGCCCTCTACACATTTATGAAGCGGGATGGTCAAGTACAGGAGTGTTCAGGTGACTTAAAGTGCTCCAACTTGCCCGCAACTGCCTTTTTCTTCTTCTCGATGTACAAGCACCTTGGGTACCCAATGGGACGAGTTATTCAGTACTGTGTGCTCATTGTTGTGTGTTTAGGGGCCACTTTCACTAGGATTCATGAAAGCTTGCTGAGAAAATTAAGGGATCGGGGAGTTGTGCCCAAAAGGGAGGCAAGAGATGTGGGTTTCAAACTAAATAATGTATTAATTGGACTTTCTTGTTTCCCAAAACAGCAATACTAATGCAACAAACACATAAAAAACGGTAACACAAACAAAACTCAGCTCAGATAAAAAAAAATAAAAAATACATACAGGAGTCACAATGAGGTCCAAAATAATGCAAGGCTGCGGCAGGCTTTGTAAAAAATGATCTGCTTCGGCATGGAGAATACTTAATATAGTAACATAATTCCAAAGGTGCCAACTAGGATATAACTACACCAACCCTTAACATAAAGGCCATCATCACTAGTCCGCTTTTATTCTTATATTTATGCAGGCAGCAGAAGTAAGAATGTCACAGAACCCATATAACCTTGCGAGCCACACCGTCTTTATTTTCTACATCAGAAGAAGGAAATCTCAGGCACTGGATTAGTTTCTAGGCTTTTGTTCAAATACTTTTTCCACTGTGCGCCATGTTGCAAACTAATGCTGTAATTTACAACATGCCTATAGACAATGGGAAAGGGTCCCTATTTCTGTTTTACATTGGAGACAGATGCGAAAGTGAGGGATTAGAGGAATTCCTACGATTAAGGGATAGATGTTTTCTATTTATAATTCGAAAGTGGATTGCTTTCGTTTGGAGTTTGGACGTAGATCTTTTTCCGCATCACCCCAAGTAACCCCCCCGATGTGTCCCCATCAACGGTCACTTGGGATTCCTGTATCACTGCACCTTTAATCCTCTGTGTATGAGTAGGAGACATGCCATGCATTACAGCATAGCTCAAACTCAGAGACACATTTCCTGGTAGTCGAAATGGCTTTTTTCTCAAAAGCCAATATCCCACTGTGACCGGGGAGGATTGTTCTCTTAGTAACACAATGCCATATTTGTTAGAAATGAATGAAAACGGGGATGGTATTTCTTTAGCAGACGTTCAAATGACATTAGACTATTAGACAGCAGACTAATCGTTTGAGTGAATGTTAAAGTCTCACACTTAGTGTACTTATGTCTGTTTTCAGTACACTTTGTTGTATTTTGCTCCGCACGACGCACATCTAAGCCTCTTCAGTCAGACATCATGATGCATAAAAGGGAAATGCACACGAAAACGTGGATGGAAGGGATGTTGTTTAGTTACAATCTGAGCCTCAACCCCTAAATTCAGTTAACGCCTCTCAAAAAGTTTGAACATCAACTTACTGCCAATGCATTCATGTCGGAAGGATTAACTGTCTGTTGCTGACTTTTGTGTTAGACACTATTCGTTTTTTTTTTGCAAAGTGTACCTAACAAATTGGCGACTGGTTGTGCGTTGTTTTAAAGGCAAGGGCTGTATACAAACATGCTTTTACTCACAATAATGCCTACATACAAGTCAAAACTAAATCAGGGTTGTGTAGTTCAGGTCAGCAACGGATTGACCGTTGGATGTTTGGAAAAATATCTGCTGGGTCAAACGATTGTCTCCTCTGCGCTACCAATACGTCTGTCCATTCCCGTCATCACAAACTCATTTTGAGAGATAAATAAACTAATGTACCAAAGGCCAGAGTGTCATTCTCTTTTTCTAACTGTAAAAACTGCATTGAATTGCCAGTCCAGGGAAGTCAGGGGTACATTATTCTTCAACCTCGGTGTTGTACGGCTTCAACGCGATGACATTAACCCACTACCCTTACATCCTTTGTCAACAAATACCGCTTCTGGCTTTCTAAAAAGCTTCGACTGATCTGGAGAACAATTTTCTTTTTCCATAAACAGTGTATATGCGCTGTTATTTCCAAGAAATAAAAATACCATATTTACAGCCAGCCATTGTTGAAGAATGATTAGGATTGACACGCATATATATAAATATGTGTGTGTGTGTGTGTGTGTGTGTGTGTTCTCACGCAGACTCACCTCGTGTGTGCAAAATAAAAGATCTAATCAGCTTAACAACTGCCCACTGCCGGCTCAATTTAAAGAATCTGAACTGCCAGGCAGCTCGATGAATAACTTATGCAGAGCTTCTCTCCTCGCTCTCCCTTTCGTACGATTTCTGATTATATGCAGACTTCCAGGTTGAGGTCTTTCTGCCTCTGACTTTAAATATAAACCTCACACGTCCAACGTATAACTGGGGTGATGTTCCTGACACCGAATCGAGGTGATGTTGGACTGTTTTTCAGTTGCTAATAAAATAGCATAGCATGTCTTGTCCAGGCTCTGTTGCAATGGCCATTTGGAGAGCCTTGGGAAACATGGCACAATAATATGTATAATACCTGTGTTTGCCCGTAACATTTCAGCTGCAGGACTTGAATAAACAATCAAATAAATTAAGCAAACAAAACACAGTGTCAAGGATAGAAGGAGGACACAGGAGTTAGTAATAATAATCACCTACATTTTGGGACACGCAAGGCAGCAAAGCAAGCGACTGACGACCGTCATTTTCACTGTCCACGTTTTCACCAGAATCAACTTGTTATAAATTAACTGAATGTTTTCCTGGCGGAATTCAATTACCTCTCTCAGCCAATAGTAATGAGTTACAGACAGTGCATGCTCCCAGTCAATTTCAGTGTCACAAGGGAATAATGTTTGTCTGATGTCTTGATTTATTATTATTATTATTATTATTATTATTATTATTATTATTATTATTATTATTATTATTATTATTATTATTATTATTATTATTATTTTTATTATTATCGCTGCTTTTAAACACAATGTTCTTTCTGGGGCCTGCTTTGTGTAGCAGCCCATTCATATCGTACACGATGCATATATTCTATGCTGTGTCATTCTGTGCCATTCAAAAATGTCATTTGCTTAAAAAGAAAGTAATATGTAATGTGAGGGAAAACGGCATATCCACCTCCTCTCTGTTTGCTAAATAAACTCAGGAATATATAGCATGGATGACCCAGTTTAATTTAATCTCCTGCTCAACCCGTTTGTTTTTTCTTAAGCTGGGAAATCTTTCATATTATGAATAATTCAAATTCTGTTACTGCATATTAAATGGAAGCTGGGCCTCATCGACAACTATCACGGTGAAATTTTAACAAGGGCTATGAGAGATATCGCACCCACCCCTTGATTAGGATTCTTGTGGTTTAGTATTTCCCTTTTTCACTAAACAACATTTATGACTATTTGTCCCCAGAGATGTTGGCCCTGCTTCTCAGCCTCGATCAAGTTAATTGCCAAATATCACAGCCCTGTTTTACGCCTGCTAAGAAGGCACCGTGCAGTATCGTCTGGCACTTTGCAATTGAACAACAGGGTTCAGTTAGCTGCTGTTGCATGTATCGCTTAAGAGTAAAGATAAATCTCAGTGAATCCACAGTCCACCGTGGAGGAAACCAGCCAGCACTGAGGGAGGGAGGGAGGGGGACATCTCTGTCTTTTGGGTTCCTGCTAGTTATCTTTGACCTCCATCTTGCTTAATCCTTCCTCCTCTAATTACCTTTCTCTTCGTCCCCTCCCTCCTTTACCTCACACCCCTGCGTCCTGACTGATGGTTAGCAGATGATCATCTGGACAGGAAAGGTTGAGGTGACTCCCCGTCTTTGAGTCACACCTCATTAAGCGAGCTTCACAGTGTCCCAGTTCACGTACTGGTGTATTCAAGGCGTGGATGAATTTAAAGGAGTTGCAGAGGAGTGACGAAGATCCACAACAAGGAACGGGGGCTTACGTGTTTGTTTGTTTTTTTAACACGCAGAACTGCGTTTACCATATAGCTTTCCAGGTGGTGTGAGGGCAGGTGTTTCCTGGAGGTGACGGCAGAACCCGTTTGCGTGGAAACCAGATTTGGACGACTCGGAAAAAAGGAGGCCAGGCCCATCTCTCTAAAGAATGTTCCATCCGCATGAATATTGATGGCAATGGCTCTAGGGCCGAGCGCAAAGTAACCGTTAACCTCTCTGCTCTGCTGAAATGTTGTTCACAGCATTTGTCGCCCCCCGACATCATTCACAGCCAGAGAATCCCTCGGACAAAACACCACTCCCGTCCTTTTGCCGTCCTGTGTTAGAATGCTCAACATCTTCTGATACAAGCGCAAGCAGGCACTGAGGTGCAGTTTGGCAGCTGTTTGGCAGCGAGCGGTTTGTGCTCGCTGGCAGCAAACGCACCCTCAGCCCTGCAACAGGCATTCAATTCAGCGCCTCCTTAATGTCAACTTTGACACAAAGGTAGGTAACAGCTTGCATATAAACCTCCCGGTTTCCACCACAAAGTCAACAACAACAACAACATTAATCGGGGCGAAGAATTTGGCACAAAGAGAGAGCTTACGGTTTGTGATTCCATCCCCTCTGAGTTTGCGGAAGGATCCTTCCATGTTTCATGAGGACAGATCATTGCTTCCTCCGCCTATGAATCCATTTATCCAGTAAATTGCACGCCAGGCAGCAGGTAAATACAGAAACAAAACCAGTTGTAAACCTCCACAGGCAACAATTACGTTTTTTAGTTTAGTCATAGGATTGGTCACCGCTGTTCTGAAGATTGCATTTGTTGTTATTTCGAATACCAAATGAATCGTGTGGTTCAAAGAGACTAACTCTATGAAAACTGCTTTTTTTTTTTTTTTTTTCTCAACAGTCGGAGAAATACACTGGCATCCTTAAAATATTCAAACCAAAATGCGTGGCCCACTTTTTGTGCAAATTGCGAAAAAAAAATGGAAACTACACTATGTATTTAAATCGTATTTTCAAAAAATGATGTTTGCACACATTTTGTGACACTGGCTACAGACGAGTGGTAAAATAACGGGGTTTACGAAGAAGGAGAAGGGGAAAGAGAAAGAGAAGGAGAAGGGGAAAAAGAAGAAGTAGAAGACGAAGAAAGTGGCCTTTTTCTTTATGAAATGGAATTAACATTGAAACGGCTTGTTTTTAGTTAACATTTATTTTTTCATAATTTTTTGCCGTAATTGGTTTCATAGATATTTCATTCACGTCTTAACGGTAAACCTTGAACCCAGTATCACACGTGTTGGCGAAAAAAAAATGTTGCTGAATGCATCAATTCCTTCTAGGCAGTCGAGACGGGCGTGAACTGAATTTGATCAGCCCATCCTGTTCTGTGCGTAATGGGATGTGCAAAGCAAATGATTTATCACCTCGGTGTCTTGTCTTTCTTTCTTTCTTTTTTTTTTATATACAAAACCTGAGAAAATGAGGCCCCACAGACCTCAAGTAAATGGAAAAAAGAGCCAGAAAGCTGGATGTCTTCATTGTCCCGCCAACTGAGCGCAGACACCTTTAAACTACTCAACGCTCCTGAACACAAAAAGGAGAGATGGGTAGATAATTAAAAAAAACAGGACAACGCTACTGCGCATACGGGTTGAGGAGCCGGTGCAACAGAAAGAGAGCAGACCAGACGAGAAGGGAGGGGTGGGGGGGGCAAGTATCAGACCGAGCATTCATTATCACCTGAGTGACCTGCATAGTGCACTGTGTGAGAGTAATGAGAAAGGACACACTCATCAGCCGGAGCCCAGCAAGAAAAGCTCCTTTCATTCCCCCCTCTCTTTCAACCTGTCAGTTTCTTACTCGGATCACTCTCCATTCTCACACATTGAAGGATCACATTGCTTTCCAAAATATATATATATAATATATATGACATAAAGCAACGCTAGGCAGAAAGTTGGGCTCCCTCAACGGCCCATGCGACGCCCTTTCTCTGAACATGATTACCTGACAGCTAATTGTCCTTTTTTTCTCCCCCACTCTTGTGCACGCATAATGTTAATCACGTGCACAATTATGAGTAACGCGAAAATATTCTAAGCACTCCTTCTATTCTCTGGAGACACGATGAGAGGACTTGGAGCCCATAGCCACGATGTCAGCTCTGTGAGGTTGTGCCTCTACGTGGAGGCTAACGTTGACGTCCCTGAGGGCTCGCAGTATTTATGCAGACATGCCGATGTTCATGTTCACATGTTCACCATCTCCGTTAAGCTCCTTATCATATTAACATTTGCTCATTAGCACAAATGAACGCTCAGGCTGATGGGAACCTCACTGGCTTTGCGCGCATTGGCTCGCGAAACCAAAGCAGGAAGTGGAAGGGGATCATCCAAATCATGGGAAGAGAGAGAGGCATTATCTGGGGATCTGGGTTGTATGCACATTTCGGCGCAATGCATCCTGGAGGTTGAGATGCTTTAATCTGGTTCAAAGTGATGGGCTGACCACTCTCAATCAGAGACATGCAGGTTGTAAGGCTGAAAATTATAATATACCTATATATACAGTATATATATATATACATACCTATATGCATATATAGGTATGTCTATTGTACTATATGTGTCCCTTAAAGGCTGCGAATGAAATGTCAGAGATGTAACACAATCTTACCCAGTTGTGTTGCAGCAGAAGGGATATAGTTAAGGAAGGAATGCATGCCTGCATGCATGAGCACGTGAGCAATTCCCTCAATCCACCATTTGCATCCATTCATTAGAGCTCAGTGATTGCAGAACAAACTCATCATTGCTGCACTTATAACAACAGGCTGCTCCAGTAGATAGTGCTGCGCACAAACTGAGTCACCTCCTGCAGTTTCCAAACTCATAAAAGGGGCTTGTGTAAATTCACCGCCTGGACTGAGCCACAGAATCCGCGCCAGAGACAAGTAATGCTCCTTGGCGCGGAATTTGTTTTCGTTTTTAGTTTATCTTGCTCTATGTAAACTTCTGACAGACTGCGGCAAATGCCTCACGCCGCGAACAGACGAGTTTGAGTTTTTCGTTTTTGGTAGTATTTTGGAGGGGGGAACCATCTCTAGATTTACAGTATATACCCGGGTTCACGCACTGGGTTCTCTATTCAATGGTATAATGAGATGAATATATCGTGTCTTGAGGGCTGTAAACTACTGCAAGTGGTGTTAAGCAGCGGCGCGGCATGTTTTCCCACAATTTCACACAGGTGCCCACAACATCCCAGCTGTCGTGCCGTCTTCTTAGGTGTGGCTTCGCTGATGTGTTGTCAGTATGCTCCTGACTTTGGGCGAGTTGATCTTTGCGCCGCCAGAGTTCTCTTTGCATTCATTCATTTGATTTTGTGTGTGTGTGTGTGTGTGTGTGTGCGTGTGCGTGTGCGTGCATCTCGCTGCTCTCTATGTCTGATTGTTACACGAGTCAGATATGTGAGCCTGAATCTAATCAACACTTTGAGTCTGAAACCTCGACACATTTTTGCACACATCAACATGTCTGCACGCAAAGAAATGAGTGAAGTGAACACGGAGGAGTGAATAAAGTAAATAGACATGATTAAAGAAGATCAATTCAAATCCAAGAGAGAGTGAGGCGGGTCCAGAGGTCGAGGCAAGAACGAGGATAAATCTATAGAGAGGTAGTGACCGACTGCGTTGCCCCCATGTAAACCAAGGAAAATCGAACGCATACAACAAAACGGTGCACACAAACGTTGCGGGCCTCCTACCTGTGACTCTGCTTGATCTGTAGTCTTGGAACATCCTCGAGATGCCCCGCTGGCGTGCGTGTTCTTAGCCTCTCCTCTGCTCCGGCAGCAAGTCTGTTTGGGAAAAGAAAAGCGGGGATAGAATTAAAAATAAATACAAATTCTGTAGGAAAAAAAAAAAACCCTAGAGAAGAGTCTCAGACATGCCTTATTCATTTACGCCGTAGTAGGGCCAAGGAGGCGGACTGCGAGGAGCCGTTAAGAAGGGGTCGGAATAGAAAAAAGGCTTTGTCTGGAACAGAGAGGGGGAAAACAAACAGGAGAATGTAATTCATCCGCTTCTCCGACCTTCCCGCTTTTGTGGGGCAGAAGCTCATCCGAGCCGGGGAGGGCTCCGAGGCACAGGAGCGTCCCATTGACTGTGCCATTAACATTCAAACTGGGGGGATCAGCATAGAGGAAATATAAAACGCAGCCAGAGGGATGCGCAGAGGATTCTGTAATGCATTTCATTCCACCCAGAGGAGCCCTGAGGGGGCCGTGATGACCAGAGTAATTGGCTTTCTCCAGCTATGATAATCTGCATCAGTCATGCCATGCCAACACACGCTCGGGCCACCGAGAAGGTCACGGCCGTCCCTAAACCTCGATCCCCTCCGCTGACAGGAGTGTCTGATGCCGGCCCTGCTTACGTATGTTCACAGCGGGACTTTATCTTCTATGGTCCACGTTTAGTTCAAGGACCCCTGGTGAACCTTGAACGAGTCGAATAGTCATGTGGTCGGCCGGTTAAAATAGTTTGACTTTCTGTCAGTTCAGCATAGCAAATGTGAAAATGTATTCACCATTTTACTAGATCGCTCGATTCAATATTTAAGGGTTTTGTTTTATTGTTCAGGCAAACCACCGCATCACACTGGGGGGAAAAAAACGAAACAAAAAAACAATAATTCATGAGCATAAAAGATGGATCAATTCGGCAGTTGCCACCCGTTGCATCCTGATGGCATATCAATCACACAACCTGAAGATATACATAACACACCGCACAACGTAGAACCCAGTGGCCACATCTCATGCCACAGCTTTGTGAAGCCTTCACCGAATGACTGCGTTATTCACTGTATGACATGTCAGGTAGTGATAAGATTCCTATCCATCATCTGTTGAGCACAACAAGATCTTGGAAGGCACAGTCAACATCTTAATGGCATCTTTGCAGGCCACTCTGCAGGTACATGCCTGCAAAGAAAGCTCTTGGAGAAACCTACACAATGGACATGGAACTCAAAAAGTGTCCAAATAAGCCAGACAGACAGTCAGCTTAGGGCAGAACATATAAAAGATGGTCACCGAAAAAAAAAAAAAAATCACCCGTCGCATGAATACACACTGTATAGTCATTTTGAAGATACTTTCTAAGCATAAAGTTTTCCGGTTAAAAGCAATTGAAAAAACATGATTTGTCGGGAGTCATACAGTATAATTTATGAGATACAAGTTATCTACTGTACATCTATACTAGATCTGAACCTGTTCTTGTCACTGTTCTTTTATAGACTGTTTTTTTTTTTAAGTTTATAAAAACGGAAAATATACACCTACTCTGTACACCGTACAATGTATGTGGAACTCTCTTTGGCGAACTATAACATATTTAAATAGAAACGCATTTGCATTTTTAATTGCTTAAGATCCACTAATTAAGCATACGTTATTCAAGCGAGCAAATGTCAACAAATGGCACGGTTGTTATATTGTCTATGTGTGGCGGTGTATCTACTTATCTAAGGTCCATTCATCAGTATGCACTATCAATTAAAGCAGTAAATAACATTTAACCTTTATAAAATATTACATATAACATAAGGATACAGTATAGTAGCAGTATCATTAATTGATCTACTCAATGCGCCCTCATTTCTGTCTGTGTGTACTGCACACGCACTCAGCAACGTGAGCAGCTGGATAAAATGACAAGAGACCAAGTCAAAAACGACATTTACGCCCCACGAGGGAAAAAATTTGCGTGGAAACATTTTCTGGGCGAAAGGACAGGTCGGCGGCAGGTGATAAAAGGCACGCAAACCGTTCCGGAAGGAGATACACAGGAAATACCACAGACCTCGGTGCACATCTTTAAAAGAAACACAGAACAGCTTCCCATGCTAATAAGAAGGTCGGAGATGACTCGGCTGCTCTCTTTGTTTTTTTATGCCTATAAAGCACGAAGCAGATCGCACAGACGGAACGAGCACATCAAAGGTGTAAAAGCGATGCGGCGCGGATCTGCGCGGTTGGTGGTCATCAAAACACAAGCATCCCATGAAATGGTTTGGGTAATGCTCATATCGTGTTCACGACCGGTCCCCTCTCAGGTTGCCAAGTGGCCAGAGGCAGAGCAGGAGCACAGAGTGCGGCGTGCCGCAGATGAATGTGCAGACATGGTAGTTGGCAATGAAGACCGCACGTTGTGGCAATTTACGTTTTTGTTTTTTTTTCCTGTGCAATGACACTATTTATCAAGGGATCGCATTTTGAGTCAATGCTTCGGACCCACGTTGAGTTTTAAAATATTCTGCAACATATTTCGAGCCCCTGAAAAGCCGGGGTCAAAGGCTTCTCTGCCCCTTGTATTTGGTATTTTTTCACGGTGTTCTCCTCCAGCACTGCTGACCGACCTCGAGTAACCTGGATACTTCAGAGCACAGGATGTAGAAGGGGAAGTGTCTTTGAGCAAACACACCGCTGTTTCCTCTTTCCAGATGCATTCAAAATAGAAAACAACGTCCAGGAGGAAATGTGTGATCTCCAGGGATAAATATTTTCCAAAAAAAGACAACATGAGATTGTTTAACAACCCAAAAGGAAAAAAAAAAACTACTCCCATAACAGCATAGCTCCAACTTTGAAAAGCAAACATGATTTTAAATCACATATGTGGCAAATGCAAAAAAAATTACCACTAAAAATGTGAGCCATTCACCACAGTAACGGCAATGGCAACCGCAGAGTGCAAATGAAGGCCGACAAGAAATGCACGTACTCCCCCTGTGGGGACAGTAATTTAGGCAGCATATACACCATCAGAATAGCATTATCTTAAGCATAAGAAGAATAACGACAGTTACTTTAAAATGGGAAAATAAGACTTTTCCTAATGAGGAGGATGAAATGAAAATCCGTACTAAAAGTCCTTTGTGAGTACAACAAACGGAATTCATCACTCTTAAGGGATCGCTGACATATATGATATTACCAGCATTTATCATTTCGATTTCTATAGTTGGGGGGGGGGGAAGAAAAGCTCGAGTTGCTAACTTGAGGAAATGCGGGTACAGATGGTTATAGATGAAGCACAGAGGCTGGGAGTAAAAGGGGAAGTTTCACTGTGGCCCTTTGAAATCAGTCACTGAAATTGTCATAGGAATCCAGCACGCTAACCAAACGGCAAGACTCACAGTGAGCACGAAAGCTGGGCACACAGGCGTCCTGTGCATAAATACGGGCCATGACCACGGATATTGTTGAAACGAAAACGCTGATTATATTTGAAGTGACTCCAGCATCGTGTACCAAAATGAGGAAGACGGTAGATGCTGCCTACGATGAATGATTTCAGGGTCGTTGAGTCAACGACATCCCAGGGGCATACGGCGCAAGATTTCCTTTGTGTTCATGTTCAACCGACAGCAAATTACAGTAAAGGTAGATTTCTTATTTTTTTTTTTTTTTGCTTGTTTTGGTGCTTCAAAATGCCGCCAGATGTCTTTGGTGCATTCCCTCGCATAGACCCTCATCATTGAGAAAAAGGTCCACGCCTTCAGCCTTGCGCAGGGGTTTTCATAGGTGTCTTCACACATGGATGTGCATGGATGTTGACAAAAGCACAAGGCCAGACACCTGTGTCTAGCAGGGATTAAAAGATCCCCTCAGAGAGGAGAGGATTATCGGCCCCTACGGCAATGGAGAGGGGAGATACCCCCATAATAGGCCGCGATAGGTCAATTCATCTCTTCTCTCCCGAGCAGGGGAGGAGGAGCCCGCGAAAGGACAAATCATATCCCCCCCCCCACCCCCACCCTGCAAAAAAAAATATATCACAGCATCGGATAAATCAAACCAACGTCACAAGAACTGATCTGTACTTCACCGGCAGCTCCTGTGTGCATTTTCTTTCCTGTAGCTGCCCCTCAGTCTGCATGCTTATCTCTGTGATGAAGTGCCTCATCTCCCGCACAGGGGCAACCGCAGGAGAAGCTTGGAGGTTTTCTGACATTCGTCTGAAATTCAAAGAAATGTGTCCAGGGTATCGTGTAAGGTGGGGTGGGGGAATCGCAATCCAAGAACAACCATCATCCGGTTCAAGTCTACAATTCAGATCTTAGCCTTCTTATGCATTCAATCTTATGTTTTTATGCATTCAATCTTATCTTTCTATGCAGTCAACCGACAAGTGACAAATCATCTTTTACACATAAATAGATGATCTTGTAAAATCATGCATGAGCGGCGTAAAAAAGAACGCCGTGGACTCCACGCTACACTATGTTTTTTGAGATGACATTATTTGGTTATGAAAATAGAAAGCTCACTAGCTATGACTGCATTTTCCTTAACTGCTGCAAGCGCAGAACTGCACAATAGGAAATGTAGCTGCTAATGGTTTACTTCATCATATCAAAGGATGTAAACATAAATAACTCTAAAAACTATATGGCTATTACTTTGTTTGTTGACTTAGTAGCCTCGAGGTAGAGCATTATAAATGATTTGTTTTTTCTACGCTGAAAGGAAAAAAACAAACCAAACAAAAACTAAATTTGAAATGTGTTCCCCAACGCAATGAAGGCACACACCTTGCACCTATAATAACAGCAGTATGTTAATGAGATCATCTTAAAAGAAAATGAATGCAGATACACAAAAGTAATATTGGAGGATTGTTATAATTAGAAAACTAAATGATCAATTACTCTTTGATTACTTTCTCAATCAATCACTCGTTTAGTCGAGGAAATATTGATATTGATCAAATTGATTTGATTGATATTAGTAGTACAAGATACATTTACACCTTTATAATGTGTAACAGCTACAAGTGCGAGATCTACATAATTTCCAATGTTTGAGAGTGCTGTAAGTGCCGGCCTTAGATACAGATTGCATGAACACATGTCCTTAAATTAAAAAAGGCCAGGAAGTTAAAAGCTAATTACCCACACATCCTTGGCACCCTTAAAAACAACCCTAAGGCTACTGCTCCATCTGCATCTTTCTGCGCTATTGTTAAAGGGAAAAAAATAAAAAAATACAGTCCAACATATGTAATGATATGTGCAGAATCTTCCTTTTCTTCAATCAACAAGAGAGTTATGGAGAGATAGTCATGTGTCTAATGGATTCATACAGCTGGTTGAATGCATTCGCTATATGCGTGATGATGGCGGTGGTTGGAGCCTGCACGTGGGTTGTGGGAACGAAAACGCTCCGCCAGACAGAAGCATCGCCATTAGGACCAGACCCAATTAATCGATTATTGGTTCATTGATCGCATGGAATGTCCTTGAGCTGTTTTTTTCTTTTGTGATAAACAACAATGCCTCCTGCCTGATGTGGCATTTTAAAGCATGTCCCAAATACCGGCATTGGCAACAAGAGGAAACAATATGAGTGCTCGACACAAAGCTGACCGACTGGTGCCGTGCGTCATCTCCAACAATGGCGGCCACGCCATGAAAACATCGGAGGGTCACGCCATCTCCTCACCAAAATCTTTCGACCGTCTGCATGGCATTTTCCGTGAGGCGCCTGTCTGTGTTTGGGAGCCAACGGCATGAACACAGCTCCCTGCATACTCTCCAATAAATATGATCTACATTTTCAACTATATAATCCAAAATTGTAAATAAACATACCAGGGGTGCGCCGACAAACAAATACCGTATGACTAGCAACAGGCAGTCATGATTGTGGAACTCCAGCTATTTTGAAGCCATGACAGTTCGTCACACACAGGCAGATAAAATATAGCAGTGCTGCCGTCTCTGCGCACATTGTAGAAAACATTCTTATAAAAAAATATATATATATATTAATTTTAATAATGAGTACACAGATGCATAAAATCCGTCAAATGTTATCAAACATTGCAGATCATGAACAGGCACTAAACAAGGTACATATAAAGAATTTGAAAATGTTGATTCAACCAATATATGATAAAGAGGTAGCAACAGAAGAGGTCATTGTGCTATCAAGACATCCATATTCATCCATCAATTCTACCAACGGATGACTTGCTTTCGTGTTCATGTTAACATTAGACTTTAAATGTAACACTTTATGACATAAAGTGTTTCGTTTTAGAGAGATTTACGATGACGTGCAAGGCCGCCAGAGGGCAAAGAGATATCAGCGAGAGCCAAGCGAAAGTCCGTTGTCCACCAAAAAAAGAAATGTGGACATAGGTGCGTGTAATAGGTAGTGTCGCAATTCTGCAGGCCCCAATGTGCCATTGAGGATTACCGTTAGCGGCAAGTGTGTTTTTATAGAAGCGCACAAAAAAAAAAAAAAAACAGATACTAAACAGAACTTCAACTTCCAATTATGTTCGGTCTTGATAAATCTGCCAATAATTGTCTTGACTAATCATGGTTTATAAAAATCTGCGAAAAATATCCAAAGCACGGCTGCTTTGGCGGCATCAAATCTGCTCCGGTGGAAAATTGAACATGGTGGTCATTTATAATGTCACAATAAGAATGGTGACAGGTCAGCAAGTCATCCCGCCCCAAATTGTGATGCGATTACATGCAATCACACACGTAGTAATCCAGACAACACATGTGGATGTCGACTACGGAAGTTTAGAGATGTTCTGTTATGTGTAGGAGTATGATGTTTGTATATTTACACCGTCACTAAAAGTACACAAATCGGCCACAACTCCAGCCTCATGTCACGTCATGTTCCCGGCCCGGTTTTGCTCTGTCTATGGGTGTTAAAGGGCCTATTATCCTGTGAGAGGACAAATATAGTGACAAAAATCATTCTACATGTGGTTACACACAGGCAATTTAGTAACTGCTGAATCTGGCCAAGACACTTTTTTTTTTATTTGTGATTACAGTCCCGCTCTCTGAGGCCCAAAACTATTCTAACCCACAGCTGTGGTGCTGGTTATGAGTTCAAACGAAACGTTTCGATGCAGATCGTCTTTGGAGGGGATTTTGCTCAAGCACTGACGAGCGGGCTGCGAGCCAGCGAGTGTTGTTTAACATCCGGACACACGTGCCATCTTTGCATTCATCGCCAATAAGCAGGTTGGGGGAAATCCTTTTCCCCCCTCTTCTATGTGCGCGCACGCAAAGACACGCGCTTCAACGGTGGCTCCACAGCGCTGGAAATCGGTCGGTGGAGCCAAAAATAAATGAATTCAGGTTGGAAATGAAAACGATGAAAAACAAACAAGCTTTTAACATCACCCGAGGAGACAAGAGACACCTCTTTGGGGGGCTAAATTATTACCGTGTGGATAAGATTCCCTCTGAGAAAGCTACATTCGCAGGCAGAGTGAGACAAAGAGAGAACTTCATGGCAATTTTAAGACAGATCAGTGCATGGGCCAATCAGAAAGAACGACGGCACGTTGTTTTCCCGATTATCATCGTCAGCCTCCATGCTTAATAGGTGAAGACTGCGCTGTCCTTTAAAGGAGGCTGCATACCACTAAGTTTTGATTATGGCGGACAATAGTCTTTCTCAATATGCGTGGCACATTCCTTGTTTGGCTGTGCAACCAGGGGGAGCGTGTGGAGAGGCTGAGTGCCTGGTAAAGAGCAGATGTGCGAGTCAGACACGGCCTTGGTATACAAAGGTTGGAAAAAAGCCGTCTCGCATGTGAACGGATATATGGTGGTCGGCTCTCCTTGTCACAAGCGCTCAAGTCAGGGAGGAAAGGTAGGAGGGCAGGCCGCAGCTATTAAAGGCACACGCCTCCGCCTTAAACTCTAATGCCGCAATTACCAGTGACACGTGGATATGAAACTCGTGTCGAGAGGGAACACGCAGGACATGAACTCAACAAGGAAATGAAAGAAATTGAGGAGACTCAAATTCCAAACAGTCCTGGGCAGACTTGTTAAAGGAGTTCCGCATTGAAGCTTTACAAACCAAAGCGCCGCGCAAGCAGCTGCTCTTTGGATTGAGGATGCGACCCAAAACGAAGGGGCGAGTTGTGAGTTGACGAGTGCAGGCGCAGGTATTCATTCTGCCCTGTACAAAAAAAACCCACAAAGTTAGCCCCGTCTTCCTTTGCTTAATTAACATTATGCTCAAAATAGGCAGCGTCCTCATCTGTGTCCTACATCACTTGTCATGCCATGGAAGCTGAGCGTGCAGCTGTGGCACTTAAAAAAAAAAAAAAAAAACTCAGCCTGTGCCACCAGCACGTTGACCGAGCCCCGTTTCATATCTTGCCATGGAGTGTATGAAAAAAAAAATAAATAAAAAAAAAAAAAAAAAAAAGAAAGAAAGAAAGAAGATAAAAAGTTCAAAAGAATTCCAAAGACCTTTGTTGATCGGTACCTACGCGTGTGTACTTCAGGCTACCAAGCAGAATCCATAATGAAGGAGAGTCCAAATCGAGCTGTCACTCAGTGCGCGGCAAGAATGGAATAAAACTACCCATTCTCCCAGTGCAAGGACGAGCGGTCTCTCGAGTTCAGCTGGTCCATTGTGTTCTCTCCAGGTCTCGACCGGAGTTCACAGCCCTTGGATTGAATAACAGCTGGATCTGGGCTGCTGCTCAATGCAGCCTCCTCTCTTAACACCTAATTGCCTTGTCTCAACACCGACGGTGGAGGCACGAGCCACTCATGGAGGAGAGAGAGAGAGCATGTGATGTAGGGCAATTTTCTCCAGGAAGGTGATGATATTGTTCCATCCGTCGATCGCGTCACCAGGCGGGGGGGGGACGACAAATGTTTATGAATGTCTCGTTACCGCTCATACAATAAGTCTGTCAATCCAATTTGCTGTAATAAAAGCGAGGCAAGATTCATTGCAGGCATGTTGTCAATGGCAATACCAATTTGGTCCCTCACATTTGATTTCAGAGAGTCAGTGCAGTCGGCTCCAGAAAGGGTTCTATTGAATCATTTGAAGCTCAGCCCTCAATATTTCTGCCCACGGAAACGAAAAATCACTTTTTACCGGCTGCTTACTCCTGAATCTAGAAGACACGACCAATCATTATGAATATCTGGCGCCGCGGCCAAAGCTGCCGCTTTAACCGTAAGAGCCGAGTCGCCTCCTTCCGTCATTACCCTAAGCCTCCGTAATCACTCGTCTTTGCACCAAATCTAGCCACAGCACACATAACACAAAGCAAAGGGCTAAATAATTCATAGTAGAACCCGGTGCATAACAATGCCTTTGTGTTGTCCTGCTTCATCATCACGGCCGATTAGGCTACCTGAGGCCATTTACCACATTGGCGACAATGTGTGTGCTATTTCTCAGCAGTCAGACGAGAGCGCCAACACTGAGGTTGGAATATGAATGAGGATGAAATAGGATTTTTTTTTTTCCCCCCAATTGCAGATGGAAGAGGGAAACGCGGCTGTCACATTTTAAACCATTAACACCGATAATATTGCAGAGCGACACTTTCTTTTAATCTCAATGCTACTTGCTTTCCGTTATGCGTGACACGTAAGGTGTAGCGGCAGTCTTTCCTATCTACGCTCATACGGTCATTTGTTTTATGAAAATGAGAGGATCACAGAATGCCCAATAGGGCCGCATAACTCTCTTTCATTTACTGGAATTGTCCTTCTCCAAAGCTGCTCAGCGAATGGGTTACCTTTCATATGGCCTAATCTTTGCTCTCTGTTTACAAGTCTCTAGGAATGGAGTGCCTTCTAATAGGTCAGCATGAACACGAAACGCATCTATAATAGCTCCCTTATTCAAGGCCAAGGGAACTAGTTCACTCGAAGAGCGAACTAGTTCCTTCATAGGAATTAGTGCGTTTCAACTAATTTCGTGTTAACACGCTGGCAAAATACAGACCCACAAAGCCACTTTTAAGGCTAAGTTGAAGAAGAAAAAAAACACGTTCGGATATGATGTGAGCAGTAGCTTCTCAAACAACCATTGCTGCAGTGTTCGGCACATCCAACATGCGAATGTGCAAGTATCTATCCGAGCGCCCATGAGCGTCCAAGTCTATGCGTATTCAGAGTGAAAACCACGCCTTGTATTGTTAAAAGCAATGGGAGACGCCACACGGTTTGTCATAAGTTACACCCAAAATACACCGGAGATTCATTTAAGAGACTAGGTCATGCGGCCTGCAGGTCATGACTGATGCAGCCAGTGTATTTTCACGCATTAATCTAGCAGATGTGAGCACACATTAAATGCACTTGCGCCACACACTTTGGAGCAGGCCGCTCAGGCCCTCAATACAGAGCCCGAGGTCTTCTGAAAGAAATGAAGGGCGTTATTTATTTGGAGGTTGATAGTCCGGGCTCCGAATCCCAGGGACAGATTTTTTTAAAAGCCGTTTCTGAGTGAGTAGATAAAGACAGCCCCGACAGGAATCCCTATCCTCCAAAGAAACATGGCAGCAAGTGCATTACTTTCCAATGTAGCGGCGTATCACTCATACAGCCTAACAAACTGCTGAAAAAAAAGCAACGTCAGCCTACCGTGCAGCCATTGGTCCTGAACATCACTCATGCCAGACGTGGCACTAAAGCTGCTGCACAAAATAATAATAATAATAATAATAATAATAATAATAATAATAATAATAATAATAATAATAATAATAATAATAATGCCTGTGTGTGTGTGTGTGTGTGTGTGTGTGTGTGTGTGTGTGTGTATAAAGGTCTTTTGTTAACTATTTCCAACGTCTGTAGGATTTTATTGCTTGATATTGCCAAATATTTAAAAAAATAAGGAGTTAGATGTCTTTATGTGACACAAGCTCATAATGGAAGTAGCCCCAGTGTCCTGCTACCTGTTCCCCTCACACACTAACTCAGAGAACTGCGCGCATCTCCGTCTGCCTCAATTGACTGATGGATTTCCAAACTCCGCATTAGCCAAAGCTATTAAGTGCTCTGCTAGAGCGAAATGACTTCACTGTTCCCAGAGTGCAACATTAGGCTCAGCGCGTCCTGACTGCTATTGTTTAGGGCCGCTGTGACAAAGTTAATTTCTTGCCCGACAAGCACAGACACTTATGCCAACACAACAACAACAAAATGTAATCTTCCGAATGGATCTATTTTCCCCTTTTTTGCTTTTCGCACTAACACACCCACTAACATAGTGGGGACATGAGGTGACCTGTGCCAAATGAGTTTTATTCGAGGAATCAGATTGAAAAGCTTTTCATGCTCATGCATTGGTGAAGTAACAGGCCAATATTATATATGGAACCACTGTGTAATACAATTATTACTTACAATGGATTACCCATTCAACAAATCATAGTCAGGACTCAATGCACAGCTTTCAATAATCTGTTTCCAGTTCAACTCAGTCAGGAAAACATTGCATTCAGAAAAGACATCTTTGCTCATGGCCAAATACAAAAATTGACAGCTATTATTGCCGTTCTACAAACTATGTAAAGGGGAGCTCTTTAATGGAGAGCTGCAGGATTTTTAATGTGGGGAAAAATGACTACATATGGATACGGGACCTATCCTCTGCTGCATTATTCCTGGTCATATCCGAGTGCTAGGAGATGAATCCAATCTTTGTATCCATGGTGACAGGCTGGACAGCGCAGGCATCTTGCGGCGTTAAACAAGTTTGCCCGCCATGGTTATCCAAACACAGAGCTGATTTCCCAGTCCAGGGGTGGGAAATAGCGGTGGCTATATCCCCACAAGGGCTTATGGAGGGGCATGGCACATGGAGTATAATGCAACCTAAGGACATTGCACAAAAGAAGCTCTAGGAAGGCGATGACCAATGTGCACTTCTTGCAGCCAGGAAACAAAAGAACTGAAACAAGATGTGTCCCTTATTTCTTTTTAAACAATGTCAGCGCAACAGAACTTTTTGATTAAAGCATTTACATAAATGCATAGAAAATGGCACATTCTGAAGGAAACATGATTATAATTCAGACCATATGCACAATCCCTTTGACCTTGGTACCTGACAGGGCAACTTTCCTGCACATGTTCCGTCTTCCGGAGCTTAGAAATGATTACATTAAAATTAAACAAAATCTAACACACTTCCCACAAGCCAAATTCTTCCAGGAACTGAAGACTCACCTCGCTTTAACACAGGCAGGTTATACCCTCAGCAGCAGGGACTCCGGGGCCAAAAGTAAAGAATTTGAGAAGTAAAAATAAGTGTTTAGCTGGAGCAAACTGTCAAGGATTATTAGCCCTATATTTTGTTTTTCACACCTCCATTGTGGTGAGTGGGGTCTGGCTGCAGCGCCTCTTTGTCCGGGGGCCTCATCTGGCCATGAAGCGCCAGGCTCTGTGCTGCTGTCTCTATTGGCATGGTGATGGAGGCGAGGCCTGCCATCCCAGATAAACCTCGCTCTGCACTCCCAGCAGGCTTCATGTTTGCTGCAGGTGTGGAATTTTTTTTTCCTATAGCCATTAGCCATTAGTGTTGCTGGGGACGTGGCGATAGCTCCGACGGGACGCCGCTGAAACAGGGTGAGACGCACAAAATGATGGCTCACATCATTAGTGACGCTGGGGACATGACTGACAAGTTCCCCCCCCCCCCCCCCCCCCCCCCCCCCCCCCCCCCCCCCGTTTGTGTTGATTAGGTATTTCTCATGAAAGTTTTGGAAAATACATCCTCTACCTAATCGGCATTTCTACTGATACCACACACTCCAGCGTAAAGAAACCTCAGCTAATCGGTGGATAATGCTCATTTTGAAACTCAATTCAAGCAAGAATGCCAAAAAAATATGGCAAAAAAAAAAAAAAAAGAAGCATGAAGCATGAAAAAATTCAAACGCGCGTCAGACAGTGTGGAATAACTGCACAGTAATGATGGCTGCTGTTGCTGCTGCTCCAAAACTGTCAACAGGGGGAAAGCCTTGTTATGCGGAATATTTAGCAGCCGTACTGTTTCCAGGTTGGGAGAAATTGGATACAAGGAAGGATAATTGGACGCACAATAGTACCTCTCCTCATAGCATCATTTACAGCTGCACAAAATCCACTCGATACAGGCTGGGAGTTGTCTGACAAAAAAATAACATCAAACTAAAAATAACATAAAATCCACCTTCCCCGAGTTAAAAACAAACTCAGGGAATCTGGATTTTATATGTTAATATTAGTTTGATACATCATTCACAAAAAAATATATTTGCAGTAAAAAAAAACACTTCTTTATCACAGGTATACCTTAAAAAGATAAACCGTAGCTTGACCATCTAGCCACTTTCAGTTCAAATTCCAGAAAATGAATGAAAGTCGCGACCAAGGGGAAAGCAAGTGCGGTTCATTTTGTGCTACATTGTCATCCGCTTGATATTGTGCGGAACGGTTGATACTTGTCCATTATGAAGTCTCTGCAAGGGCTACTTTTGCTCAATATACGAGAATGAGCCCACCTAAGGCCAATGTGAAAGTGGGGACCAAATAAAAGAACAACAACACTCCACCTTGCCAGGCAGGGGGCAGGACACCGAACTGGCAGATGAGACCACCTGGCCCTCCCAGATTGTCAGCCTATTTATACGCAGGACAATAATATACTCCAGGACTGCCCTGTGTCAGAGAAACGGGGACCCAGGGGGGGAAAGGCAGCTCCCATGAAGAAAAAAAGTACGACTCTGATGACCTTCTGCCTATGTTGTGGCATTCCCACGGGAGTAAAACTAATATCCCTGTGCTGTTAATGTTCACTTTTTCAGCCCTGACACGTTTCTCAGAGTGTATGATTACAGAAAGAAATGCATGTTTTGACATGACTAACAGTAGACACATTTAAAAGCACAAATATATGCCTAACAGCCACAATAATGGTGCATTTGTTTGGACATACTGGTTAATCAGTGCATTTTTTGACTTTGTTTCCAAAATGAAACTAAATAAAATACGAAAACAACTTCACATCACATTGCCGAGGGGTTCAAAATGAACTCAAAAGTGAGCCCAAAACAGACCAATGCTTTACCCTGATCCACCGCTACAATGAAAACCAGGGAGTGGGTTTTATGCTGTGGAGGATTAGTGTATGTATTGTAATGTAACATTTCACTTGAGAAATATTTCACAATGTCAAAAAAAATGTCTTTTCAAGCCGAATAGGACTCCTTGGCCTTCGCTGTGCACACCTGATGCCTCAAGGGCCTAGGAAAAGATTGATTAAGCTCATGTCCGAGATTGATTTGTCATGCTCTCAAAAAAGTGTCAAAGTGTCTACATGGGCCAGGCGGCAGCATATCTACCTTCAAGACTTGCGAGTAAGCGTGGCACACGTGATTTTGTGTCATACCACGTCGTTGATCTGCTCCACAAAACTGCCAAATTCTCAAAGTAGTCATCTTTTCAGAGCAATTAAAGATGGCAAGGAGTTGCTTGAAAAAAAAAATAATAATCTAAAGAGCTCTCTTTCTGCTCCTGCCGTGGCTGACATTTTCCCCATTAGGGGCACAGGCGCGTAATTTTGGCGGCAACCAATATTACATTTCAGAGAGCATTTCACACAGTAATGAACACGTCACCGAGTGAAATTAATGTGCCACTGTGTTTAACAGATCCAATAAAAGCAAAGAATTTGAATCGCTCAGAAATTACATATCAGACCCATTATCACATTTCATACAACCCCCTGGCTAATCGGCTTTGAGACGCACAAAAATCCAGTGTCATGAACTTTGCAATCTCTCCCCCGACAAAAAGGCACACCTAGCCTCCAACAAATGATACCGCTCAGAATAATAGGCACAACCACCATATTGTGATTAGAGAGGGGAAGCACTAAAAAACAGATTGTGAGGAGAAGTAAACAACTGGGAAGTGTTAAAGGAGCTCAAACTTAAAGTTTTTCTGCGATGTGACTCACAAAAAAAAATGGGGGGGGGGGGGCACACACATATATTATCCTGATACAATCGAGCTCAAACACTTTTGAGATGCTGAATCTGTGCAACTTGGGGACATTAATGGGCTCAGTTTGTGCATAATAATATATCTGGTGTCTCCGGAGTTTAATACCATCCACTTATTATCAACACTGCTCATTCTCTGACGGTCACCCGGGGCTGCAGCCAATCGTGGCCCATCCCAACCGTCCCATCTGTTGCTTTATATTAAAAAGACAGTGATATAACCCTAAAGTAACTATAGGCAAGAAAGGGAAACACAACCTATATTTCCCAATTACAAACCATTTATTTAATAGTTCATTACACAGCCATCAATGTGCGTCTGCAGTGAAATTCCTTCAACAGCCCTTTGAGCCTAGAATATATCCAAACTCGAGTATTTATTTATTTATTTTCTTTTTAAACACAAAAAAGGCTAGAGGAGGGGATGAGCTGAAGATATTGTAATTAGCAACCATCATCACAAAACTGCAGCCGTCAAAAGAGTAAAAGCCCAGTAGACTTTCTCGTGTTAAGAGATAACTTTTTGGACTGGTTGAATTTGCCCACTTATTTGTAAGGATATTATATGAAAACAAAAGACTTTGGCACTGGGTAGGCCGCAAGTACTAATGAGAAGGTAAGCTTATGAAATGTAAAGTTTATTCTAAATGGAGACAAAGCTGCACGTGGTTTGAGCAGATAAGTCCAAATCGTGTCAAATGATTCGGGTGATGTGAATTCAGTTAACATGGTTTCGAAGTTGATTTTGAGTGTCATCAGAATTAGTATTGCTCATTTCGTGTATTAGCAGATCACATCTGCTCTGCTCTCTGTAGGCAGAGGTAAAAGGGAGCTTAGTACTGAGCCTGGAAAAACAGGTGGACCTAAGTGGAGCTAATTCACTTACTCATTGCGTGTGCGCGTGCGTCTCTCTGTGTGTGTGTGTGTGTGTGTGTGTGTGTGTGTGTGTCAGTACCGTACCACTGTCTGTCAGTGAGACAGACATGAAGCATTAGTATGAGGCTGGGAATGTCCTCTCAGAGGGTAGTTAACCATATGAATCCTCCACGGTACTCAGAAATAAGCTTTACATGCACAAAAATCAATAGAACTTAAAGAGGCTGAAACTCTACTAAGTTCACACTTGACTCAGGTGCCTGATTGACTTTTGGAGAGCGGGGCAGTCTACGACTATTCACCCTCTAAGCGTGGCGCAGCATAGACGGAGGCAAAAGAGCAAAAACACCAACAAGATAATGCACACTTGAACGTTACGATTGCAATGTTACATTTCTCCCGGCTCGCAAAAATGTGCGCATTAGCCGTTGAATGGCAGGAAACGATCCTCGCCATTTCACATAGATAGACAAGGAAAAAAAGAAAAAAAAGCCTGTTCTCAGTAATAGCTGGTGAGAGGTTGACCAACTCTGCCAAGTATGTTGTCCTGATGCGTGTGTGCCGAGCTGGGTCGAACAAGCTGCCCTCAGCAACAATCTAAGACAACAGCGTCAGTATTTTTGAATAGGATTGATGAGAAAGAGAAAAGACAATGCTCCTAACACATCTGCCAGCTGGATGATGAGGGTTTTTTTGTTTTTTCTTTGAGGCACGGACCACCAATAACTAGTAGAGAAGATCTTGCAGTGACAGTCATTCTTCCCTGCCCAGTTACAAATGGGAGCCTTGACCCATTTCCATTTACGTTGGGCATTAAACTAGGACATTACACTCTCTACTGTGTATCGCTCGGAAAATATAGTGTGTGTAAAATTAGAATGAGGATTTAATCAGCCTCTAGTTCGGGAACCCGATTTCTTTACATAAGGCCACGTAAATCATACTCGGGGGTGGTGGCAGAGGCAGATTCCAGCTCTATTCAAGGTAATTGCACTGTGAGGCTTGGCTGAAAAGCAACGGTAAAAAAAAGAGGAGCTGGAGCTGATAATAGTGTTTGGTCAATGGTTCATTTGCGTATTCAGCATAATTCGTTTTAAATCAAAGTCAGGAGCTATGCCAAACCACGTCAATAGGTTTATCCGGCATTATTTGTTAGCGTTCGAGAGAAGCGTAAATTAATTTCCTTGTAAACACACAGTATATAATAAGCACACCACCCAAGCTGTCAAGACACCATCCACATTATAGTAAAGTGGAATTGTCGCTCCTCATTATAGTGATTCATCCTGTCGAGTTCCCACTTGGCACAATCATGAACAAGAGCAACAACTCACAATTAATGAGTCACACTTGAAACAGGTAGCAACGACCATTGTTGACTCTTGCTCCTCTTTAAATGAGCTGGACGGTGTGTTTTGGACAAGAACAGCAGTTGGACATTGGCATTCGAACGCACAGTCATTAACTGGGCAATGCTGCCAAAATGGTTATTTTCCCTGGAACACACTGATTGGTTCGGTAGATCACGGTAGCACACAGAGAAAAGAATGATAAATACGAAAAACACGTATAATCGCGTAACCTTTAGAGTGGTTACAGCGACAACAGAAGACATTTAACTCCACGTACACAATCCATATGGTCACCACCGCACGTATGCACAAACCGGAATACAAACGATGCACACTTCAGAGGTTCGGGTTCCAATGTTGTCGTTCGATAGATATCTTACGGCGATGTCATTAATACCCGGATTGAAATAGAGCTTCGACAATAATGCCATTGAAAAAACCAAAGACTGCGGCTTATTCAAATGAGCAGATCTCTAATTGCTCAAACGCAGGCAGAGACTCCAGCAGAAGGAAAACGACTTGACATGCAGCCCACATCTCCAGTAGTTAGTAGTTTCTTGGAAAACAGACAATTAGTGGAAATACAGCTGCTGTTATCCACGGCTGAATCTGCAGGCCGAGTCCAGCATTAATAGCCTGGGAGGCACGCAGCACCTGAGCCTCAGGGACAACAAAGAGCAGCACATATCCTGCAAGCAAAACACTACCAGGCCCGTTTTACCACTCTGGTACATCTCTCCAACACAGGACGATAAACCACTGCAAATCTTTTTTTTCCCCCCCGCTACATAAAGCCATCAAACCTTCGGTACGCGGTCGCCATTTGCAGGCACCGAGTTGAATTTTTCAGGGAAAAACAAAAGCAAAAAAAATGATATTGGAAGCAACGGGAATTATTTGAGGTGATTATTCCACACATTTGTTTTGTTTTAGTTTTTTTGTTTTTTTCATCCATTACTGGTTTTCCTATTGGGTTGTAAGGTTATTTTAACACCGTGCTTTAGAGATGCGTTTCATTTGAAAACATGAGAGGAAAAAAACAAGATGAAATGGAGAAACACTGAAACTCCAAGATCGTCTCCTGTGAGGCGTAGTGAAAAAACGAAAGGGTTGCAAGCCTACCTGTGTGGAGGCCGTTATGGGCCAGGCTGCAGTTGCAAGCGTGGGGCCACTTCACTCGGGCGAGGACGGTGACGGAGGAGTTTGGCGTCATCTCGGAGCCTGCAAAACACAACAGGACAAAATGAGGGCACGCTGCGAAATCCGGCCTGGCTTATGTTTGTGAAACAGCCAAAGGTAGCTGACAACAGCAGGGCGGCAAAGGTTCAAACTTCTTCGCCGATTTCAGGGCCACCATTGCTTCGGCTCAACGAGGGGGGGGGGGGGGGGGGGGGGGGGGGGGGTTCGGGCAGAGCATTCGGTTCCGGCTCTTTCTGTTCCTCAAAACAATGCGGCGGTAAATGGAATTCTCCCGAGCACACAGAAAAGCCAGATTACCTCGTAGTGTGTACCTCGCGGCATTGCGCTAATTCGCAGGCTACCTGCGGCGGCATTCAGACTGACGAGAGGAAAATTGCTGGTGTGATTACCTTTCGGGGGCTGCACAATCAGAGGAGGACAAGGACGTAAACAGCCGTTTAGGTATTTTAAGCCGTCGTCTTCACACAATGGATGCATCAGATGTCCCGAGCTGAACTTGTTTTGACAAGAGACATTTGCAATTGCAGTAACGATGCATCACATGCGACAAGAAGGTGATAATAGTGAATTGAAATAGTACTCGACAGGCTTTACACACACACATTGTCAGAACCAGGTGCCTACATTCCCCCAGCAGCGCAATTCAACTACAGACAGTTCTGTTTTGTTTTTTTTATATTTTACCCGTTGGTCAAAGAAATATATGAATGCAAAGAGGACTCAGTTGGGGATTTGGCTGTGTTTTGCTGGAAGCAGCCAATGGGTTCTCACGCCTCCAGCAGAGAATGAGCTACAAGGGGCAGGTAAATTCAATTTCTGTTAAAGCCACAAAAGGCTTTATACACAATCTGTCACAGATGAGGTCGTAGTGCCTGCAAATAGATTGAAGATTATTGCTGCACGTGGACTTGGGGACAACTTGTAGCGGTGCAAAAACCTCATCCAGGTTCATGGCCTTTTTGTTTTTTCATTTCCTATTCACATGAATATGGGGGTTAGGATTATAAAATTGAGAAGATGACATTGACATGAAACTGCAATTGGCCAACAGGCAAACCTGTGACAAACCTTTTTGAATCAAATCGAATCCCTAAAGCTGAGTTCTGAATCTCAATTCAGAAGCCTAGGGCACAGCCAAATATGAAATAATGACAACATTTATTCTGTGATATAAAAATCCCCAGCATCTGGTGGAGCTGAGGAGGTACTAATCAGTTTTCAGTGTGCTGTAGAGGCAACACACACAAAACTCGCACCCTCTCAGCCATTTAACAACCCGGGGTCATAATATGAAGACGGCCAAAACTCCAACTACACCCACGCCAATCCACACAGCCTCTTCAACATCCAGCTCACAGTAGCAAAGAAACCATTAACAGTAATGAGGATCGATGGGGTGAAAAAAAAAAAAGTATTGGCAGTCCAGGCCAGGCGCTGCTCTCAGTGCCATCTTCATTAGTCTTTGAAAAAAAAGTTTTGGTCCCTGGCCTGCCGGCTCTAAATAGAAGGGCATTGATCAGAAGGTCAGGCCGGGCTGGAGTCCAGCCCGTTAATTGTCCGTGTCACTTCTTATTGTCATTGCAACAGCCGTCAGTCGTCTCCCAGGTGAACCAAGGTCACCATCACACGCGGCTATTCACACAGATGCAGAGCTTAAAGCTCAGCCGGGACGCTGCCTAAATACATGGGAGAGTAAACACTCCACAGGTTTATGTGTCTCTCAGCAAATGAAGCACACCTTTTAATCTCCCTCCATGTCGCATTTGCCAGATGCATTTCTTAAATTAAACTCAAGGAGGGTGTCCCTCCATCAACACAATCCAGACGCTGCACAGTTCTTTATTGCCTTCTCCCAATTCTGTCCCGATTGGGACTTAATCTCCTTTATGGACACAACTGTAACTAATTATACCGCTTATTTGGCCAATTAACATTAGCTACAGAAAAAAGACGCTGCCAATTATACATACATACTCTATGCGGAAGCGGCGTTTTATTATAATTAACCACTTTTTTCAGACTACTGAAGAAGAAGGCATTTCCCTTGCCAACATATTTGTATTGATGGAGTGCTTTTTAGAATCCATAGCGTACCAGCAAATACACAGAAGACTGCTGTGACAGGGTAAAAGATGGATTGACTGAGGGAGAACATTTATTTCAGGATTTCGCACAAGTGATTTCATGTGCCAGCTAGAGGAAAAATGAATATTCCTTATATAGTACCAGCATTTGATTCAAACGTCCAGTCGATGCCTGGGAAGCAGATTCATCAGCGGCCAGCCTGCACGTATGGTCTGCCGGAAAAGCAGTTAAATGCAGCACCTCATTAAGTTAAGCTACTGAATTTGAAGGATGAGCACAGAAAATCCTTGCCCTACTGTCATCACGCATTACAACTCCACAAGCCCCATGCATTTGTGGAACCGTAAAATATATTGGTGCCAAAATGATACATCAAAGATTTACCCAAGAAAGAATTGCAGATCATTTTAAAGGATAATACCGTTTAAGCAATAAAATGGTGAAAAAGCTGCTTACTTCTCTGCACTTTAGGCAAATAAACAGAATCAAAGGGCAAGCCTAAGTTTCACTTAGGTACCCGCCGAATGAAAAGGATGAAAACGCCTGTGTTGGTGCGGTTTGTATATCTGGGATTCCAGCGCTTGCTCTGGGGGAGTAAAACCAGTCAAATCCCTCCGCACATTAATCCAGATGTCTGGCTGCTTCAGACACACAGCTCTGTCAGAATTGTATCCTGGCTTTGGCGCTGGAGTCATTTCAAATGACTTGGCAGGTAATCAGCTGCTATCTTTCATCAAAAAAATAAGTCTCAGTGACGGGGCCAAGCCTGCCTTTCAAAATATACCAGGGTAAGCTTGTGTCTGAGTTGTACATTCAAAGCTTCGCTGTTTGGTAGGTTTTAAAGCAATCCAAAAAAAATCCAGTGTGTGGGATTCAACTGGCGACCTGCCTGCAGCATTTTTTTATATTTTTTTGTTATATTGGATGAACCAGGCTAAATAAATAAGTACATTCTTTTTATCTTACTCTTTAAAAAACATCCAAATAAAACATATTCACACAAAGCCAGGAAAAGAAAAGGGAAGCCAATTAGTCACATTTACAGAAACAAGGGTTTGGAAATCTGTGCAAAATCTAATTCCACTTCCCATTTCGTTGAAATATGCAAATGCCATTCATACAGGACATGATAGCCAAGGGTAATATATTCAAGGATGCTGTGACTTTTTGCCATAATCAATGCCTTTCACAGCTCATCCTTACAACTGAAGATTTAGTTCAATCACTACAATTATATCGGCTTCAGCACTGCTTGATTAAAAGTGGGGCTTTCAGGCTTTCATATTTTCGAAAATATGGCATTTGTGAATAGAGAAAACTACCCTGCCTGTCATCAATGCAAAAAAACAAGGCGTTTAAGTACAGCTCACTTTGTTGCTGATCAGATTTTAAACGTACACGCTTTTAGAAGGTCGTAAACAGGTTTGGGCACCATGAACACAGCAGCATTAGGGATGGATTATCGATTCTTCACCATTTCATGTAACATTTTTTTTTTCTATTATATTTTCTACAAATCTCCCTCCTTTAATAACATTTGCTCATTTTGTCCTTCTATGCAGAAGAGAAAGTGGTTTCATGCCAACAGTGGCTGACTAGGGGTCCCCTACTGGGCGTTGGCCCTGAGGTGGTCACATCCAACACTTTGCCCGCCCAGCTCAGATGCATCAAGTTTCATCATCGCAACAAACCTAACATGCAGCCTTTTTCACGGGAGTGCAATTTGCAGAGCCCGGGACAATTTTTGCAGAGTGCGTATAGGGCCGTCCAGCTCTGAAAAACATACTGGCATCGCTAAAGAGCAAACGGTGGGCAAAGTGGCGTACGCATTCCAAAGGTTCCGATCATTATGGAACCACTTCTCGATTCCCTTCCCCCATCCTGGATGAACGATGTGCCAATGTCACTGCAGCTTCCAGATTTAGTGGGCTATGAAATTAATGTACTTCACACATTTGGGTGACTTGAGATGAACGTCCACCGGGATCTCACGAGGAGATTCGCCCTATAAGCCGAAAGCCGCATCGCCTCAATAACTGACCACAGGGAGTGATAAAGGATATTGTGGTGAGGTGGTAAGGCCAATCTCGACAGCGATTCAGTCTGCCCGAGGAAAAAAAAAAAATCTAAAATAGGCAGTGTATGGCAGGTCAGTGTTAAGGATTAAATGGGACGTGCTATCAGGCACTAAACTCTGCCCTGAGAGTAAAACCAATGCATTTCACTTCTTTTAATCCTGGAGTGGACACTGCAAGGTCACTGTGGAATTGTATTCACCATCTATGCTCCATACGTCAGCCATAAGCATGTTCAATGTGACAATTGGAGTACAAGCACCAGCTCATTGCTCTATTTGTTTGAGCCTCCTGGGAGGTGCACTAGGTATGCTCCCATATTGTCATCCCAGCCAGTTTATTTTTTATCCCAGAAAGGTAGCGTATATTTAAACTTTTGAAATAGATTTATTTTTGAAACAGCCATTTGAGTGAGGCAGAGCAGGAGTTGACACAAGACCCCTACAAGGGAAGTGACTGTAATCATGTTGCTGTGCCAACGAAATGTCTTCGTCTACAAATTATTTTTAACCTCTTGACTGCCCCTGCAGCATACATAATGTTGCAAATAAAAAATGTCATGAGAGTGAATTCACTTGCGTAATTGCAGAGTGAAATTATAGGAGTGAAAAGGATTCAATTAAGAATAATCCAAACTCTCACTGGCATTCCCTTTTACTGCCATTCAAAATGACAAATTGTTCTACTTTTTAGTTGGCGCTTTAACTGCCAGTTCTTATATTTTAGGAAGGAGAAGTGACAGCAGGAAAAGAGTTTCTCCGGAAAAGATTTGTGGAAATGATCCCACTTTAGTCATTTTGCATATTAGTAACACATTGCTGGCTGTGGCTGCATCCAAATATTCCTGCTACAAAAACTTTAAACTGGGATTTCTCTTTCTACAAATATGATATTGTTCAGTTAACTGGGACCAATGCAAGGACCAATTTATGAAAAGCTTTGCGTCTCCATTTTCCTTGTTTAACTTTCAGCAATCATACATGTCTAAAGTGTTTTAACACTTCAAATCAAAGCCTCATTGAGGCTAATGGGGAACAATGCAGCTATTACGTAGAAATATTAATAACAGATTGAATTTCGTATTACCCAAAACTCAACAGTAAATGAGTCTTTATTAAATGCAATTAAATGTCATTAAGGGGAATTAAAGACCTCTGGCTTTGTGATTAAAGGTAAATGAGAACTTACTTTGTTCATGTCCTTCATATTTTAATGAAATGCAAAGCTATTACAATAAATTGAAATGATGACATCTGACAGTGTTAAAATGGTCAATATCAGTTTAGTTCCTAATCTTTGCTTTGAGCCAAATTGCGTGGAGTTTTTCTCAAGAAAGGAAACGTCTCCCGTACCAATTTAAAGATGGTATTTCATTGGTCACAGCTCTGCTCACCGATTTCAGATTTTTTGGAACATACTGCACGCACGAACCGGCAACTGCAGACATGTTCATCGATTCACTCAAACGCTACCCTCTCACCGTCTCCATCTTTTCATGCGGCTCCCCTCGAGGGTCAACGAAACGTCTCCAAATAAGAATTTTCACCTTTTCGCACCTCGAATGGGACAAAAGCTATTTGGTTTAGGACATGGGAACTGGTCTCAACACGGTGCCGTCCACTGGGCCAATTTTAGTAATACTGGCCAGAGGCGGAAGAGTCGCGTCACACAGATTTTGCGAATTCAATCATAACAGTGATGGGGCAAGTTTACACAGGCTGCCACAAACCAAATAGGACACACTTAAACGTATAACAACCAAACGAATAACAAAAAAACACTGGAGCAGGACACACCTCTTAATAATTATTGACGGGTCACTTGGAAGCCAAAATAGTGTTTGCAATTTCTTTAATGTTGGGATTACTGTGAGTAATTATCTTCAGGCAGTATTTCAATACCATTAAGGATTAATTGAAAGGTTTTATAAAGGGGAATATTTGGTATTTTTGCTGGTCTTAATCACTAAACATTTGATGCTGGTACCAATTAACACTGCACATCCTATTTGTTTATTCAAGTGCATATAATGAAAAACGATTCTAAATGTTTATGAAGTACAGACTTTCACTTCAAATCTAAAGTGAATGCCTTTTTTTATTCAGACCTAGCTCGGTTTCCAGCGGTCGGGATCACCTTCCCTTAAATCAAACTGTAAGTGAACAGAGTGATCTGAAATGAAGCGCAAAACGAGCTGAATTTAATTAATGACCGCCAGGACCGTTAACTATACAATAGCAGAAAATACTGTATTTCCAAGTTGAATTCTCTGTTAAATGGCAGATGGCCAAGGCTTTTCTGACAAAGAAGAGTGAGAAAGACATTTACGATACAACTGTAATTTCCAAAACACCCTCCTCGTCTACATTTCCTTTAATCAACTGATCAAGTTTGGCAGTATAAGGCTGATTCTTATCCTCATGAAAAAAACAGACCATCCCGCAATCTCCCTTTCTTTTTCTAACGTCTACTTTAAATTATAATAAAGAGATGAGCAGATGTAAACAACTCCACAAATCACCATGACTGCTGCCTCAATCATGACCGCATCACATCATAAAACGGACCAACAGGCCTGCAATTCTGTTACGCATGAAGAACACCCTCCTTACTCATTTGTCTGTATGTCCCGTCACTTCAATAAGTCAAGCAGAAATCCATCAACAGCCATCACTGGCATAGGTGCAGTTCTTATTTGTGCAAAGCAAGGTCATTGAACCACCTGGATGCTGGATCAATCAGGCAGATTAATGAAGCACAACCTGCTGACACGACGAATATTGGCACCCCTATTACGTCTTGGTCCTCAAGCCCGCCAAAATAAATCAGGCCCAAGCAGAAGAGGGCAGGTAAACTTATCAACCTGCTAACCGCTCACGTGGTACAAAAAGTGTGTTTCAATATTAGGAACGTGGGACTTGGAGAAATGATCCGAACAATCCGGGGAAATCAAAAGCGAAATCATAAACCTATTCCACGGAAAAGGGAAAAGTCACTGTCCTTTCATTAAACCTAGGATTGTATGTATGGCTGCGTGTTGGCTATAGCTGTACATGTACGGCCACGGAATGAAGCGCAGCTGAACTCCACACAGCATCACAGGACATAGATAAAATGACTAAATTAAACATTGTGCACATGTGCCCGCATCTCTGCAGGAAACAGAAATAAGTATGCACTAGCTTTTACTTGAATGAACTGCGTAAATGTTTAAAGCACCTCCGGGGGTCACTTCGCCTGCCCACACTCTGGTTGTGATTCTGACATCACGAACTCAGAGCGAGCCGGAACAAATGGCATCTTCCATTTTTAATCAAAAGAACGGATTAACCTTTGCTGCCAGCGTCGCACCTCTTCGCAAAATGTGGAGTCAAGAATCAGGATTAGACCTGTGAAGACATGCTTCAGCTCATTATTGGGCTGAAGATTTTTGCAGACCTGTATGACACCCCAAATATCACCAGTAATAGGTTAGCATTAATGACTCAATAATCCCTCAAATCTCTAAATAACGGCACACCATCATGAGCCTTCCTGGAAATGAATGCATTGGCAGCGGTGTCAATTTAGCGACGATCCCTCGCATTTTTAGAGGCATGCTCTCCACTTGATGCTCTCATCAAAGCCTCTTCTACTGCACCTTTACACAACGCAACGGTGCTTCTTATTATGATTCATATTTTTCCACAGCAATCTCGTAGTGCTATTAAAGTTGTCCTGCTGCACGTAGAAAACTTGCCTCACATTTTAGCGAGAGAACAAAGTTCTTCCGACTATTTCCTGAGAACAATATCAACTTTTGACCCGAGCCCCGGTGAAACGCGAGGTGACTTCCAAACTTCCTTCACAGCAAAAAGGGGCCCGCTACACTGTGTGGTACTCTGGCTTCCTTCCACAGTCCAAACACATACAGACAGGGGTTAGGTAAACCTGAGACTGCAAAATGACTGCATGCGTTAATGTGTGACGGGCTTGTGATGTGTCCAGTGTGTAAAGTCAGCTGGGATTGGCTCCACATAACCCCCCCCCCCCCACCACCCCCAAGAGTTATGACCCTCTAAGGATAAACAGTATAGATAACGGATGAATGGAACATCCGTGATGAAATATCCATCTGTTTATATAACTGCCATCCTTCTAAAATTGTGATATGCAGCTGCTCACTTTAGCTATGGCGACTACATTCTATCAAGCCACATCCAAGCATGGAATGGATTTCCACAGGGCGTCTATATCAGGATCATTTATGGGCCGCGATTTCTCCTCGTGTATGCCAGCTGCATTACCGCAGAGGACTCGTAAGTCCATCCTCGCAGGCCCAGACAAGTCCCAGCACCGTGACCAGATGTCCGCCTGCAATAAACCGTGGCTTGAATCGGTATACTGCGCTCGCAGTGAGCTGAGAACAATCTCAAATAAGTGAGTTACACTTACTATGACGTGGGATATCAACGGGAGATAAGTTGGCAATTTAAGATAGTATTTAAGATAACAAAAGTGGTGCTGTTTATTGGCTTTTCCATCAATAAAACGCCAACACACATCGTAAACGAGGCGTAGAGGAAAAAGTACCTGTCACAGAGACGACACTGCTGCTGCTCCGCGCGAGGCTGCCACGCCAACCCGTTTAACGTAATGATGCGCGTGCACTTCTACAGTGACTTGACACTTCAGGTGGGTCGATGCAACGCGACCATGTGCTACACACCGCCCACTTTGCCCATATTGTGTTTCATGGTAAACTTCCCTTTGCCGCCGCGACGCTGTGAAAGATGCTAATGCTAACTTAGCTACAGTGAGGGCGCAGGCGGCGGCAAAGTTAAAGAGGGAGTGTGGAGGTACCTGCCTTACAGCGCGTGTCCTCCTATGTGATTCGTGTGTCCAGAAACACACCCCGCGAACGTATCCATGGCGAAGTGCGAAGTTTGTTGTGTGTAACCATGAAGACGTCTTGTTAGCGACGGAAGCTGCCAAACAATGGCGGAGCCGACTACGGCAAGCCGGAGGGCCGACACGTGCTTTTTGTTGACGTTTTTTTTTCTTGGTTTCGCTTTGAAGCACACAACTCAGACACGTTACACTCAGACGGAAGCTTGTTAGGTACACATCTTAAATCTAATACAGCCTTATAGTTTGCAATGCAGCCTGCTTTCAAGGAGAAGTTGATCCTCTCCTTAAAATGTAATTAGTTAAAATTAATACAGGATTCTTTTTATACCTACAAACTGTAAAGTGAATGTGAATGAGTGAGATGTTTGACCATAATCTTTAACTCATTGACAATTAAGTTGCATTTGAATGTCTAATTTAAACTGTTGGGTATACTTGTTATTATTTAACATGTTAATTGTGAGTACAATCAAATGAGAGACACACGTATACACACGTATAGCTCAAAAAGGTACATGTTCAGTCATCAGTTTTGCATCTAATTTGTAGCCAGTGGCCTCACTTGAGACCCCGCTCAACTGCCTCTGCGGTGAAATGATGTGGCTGCCTGTTTGTTTTTTACCCTTTTATAATGATCCAGTCCATAAAGATGAAAAGCGTGTCTCTCACTTGACACTTTTGACAGCAGCGCGGGCATTTGTGTCGGCTGTTTCAGTTATGGATACTGAACTGCAGTATAATAGGGTGTAAATAAATGTATAGGTCAGAATACTTTCCGAAAATACCCAGATCATGATTATATGCAGTTTTGATTTCTCATCTTATTTCACTTTAATAGCAATTGGATAGTGTTCTTAATCGCACAAAAATGAAATGTTAAGCTCCTGCAGTTGGCAGCTCACATATTTATTTTCAATTGTTATTACAGTCCCTCTGTTGCCTTTAAGCTGTCATCCTTTTTTTTACTACAGCTGTCATAATCTTTCTACAATTATTCAATGATATTCCTTTAAAAAAAATTATAAACTTTCACTTAGATAATTTATAACTTTATTGAGTTTATCCTGACAGGAGGATTTTGTTCACTTAAGATCTGAAAGAAAAACTTTGAGGACTATGTACAAAGTACTGATATGTATGTTTTCTCACAATTAAACTAACTTTTGAAAGTGATGGGAATTAAAGTAGTACATGTATTTATTTAACTATATAATTTTAGATTACTTTCTGCTTCTAGTCTTTCAGAGATTAAATCAATTTCATAAATCCAACATTGAGAATTGAAGACATCTATTTTTTGAGCTGACCCTAATTAGGTCTGGGAAGGTTGGCTCTAAACTTCTGGATTTTATGAGATGTTTATTCACCCTCTTCATCCTTTTTTTTTTTTTTTTTTTTTTACTGGCTGTAGATTTGCTCGACTTTGCTCGTTTGCATTTAATCTGTAACGGCTAAAATTGCTCACAACTGATTATTCCCACTCTCTCACCACTTGAAAGAGAACATCCATGTTAAGAGTCGGCCATTAAGACTCTCCCACATGATTCCAAAAATGTCTTGATTTAATCATCCAAAGGCAATGCGGAAAAAAATAAAAGCGACTTTATATAACTTCATTTTGTATGTGTAATTTAACCTGGCTCTCTACTGTTGTCCGTGCCGTCCCCTAGTCCAGGGTTTATTGTTACTGTTCTGGTGGCTAAGCTCTTTCAGAGATGGTGGGGCATGAACAAAGCCAGTGATATCTAGTGAATTCTCATTACAAGGGGATTATCATATGTGCCAGCATACATTCCACTCCCACATCATTAAGTGTTTTGGACCATTTACAGCCAATTACACCATTGCTAATGCTTCCTTCGCCTCCCCCCCCCAGGCCCATGATGATATTTGACATGTTTTGAATGCTCAGCATAAACATTATCAGCCTCGGTTTGTCTGGCGGCCCTATTTACTCTGAAGCAGGCGACCATGTCTTCTTCATTCCCCCAAACATCAGTACCTATTGCGGCTCTCTGTGTCACAGGGCTAGACGGGAGAAGGTGGAAACTGTAGTGTAAATACTGATCTGAGAGATCTATTAATGCTTAATTATCCATTAGTATTCCCGAATGAGCCCTAATCCCAGTTAACATGTCTTCCCCAGCTGGTAAAAATGTACCGTTGCCTGGTTCACAGCAGGTTGCTGCAATCAAACACCTACTGCACCGCCTCTGCTGTACAACACAAGCCTGCAAATGTATAGTGTTGGCTTCTATATAGCACATGCATTTTTTTTTTTTTGTTACCACATTTTTTAGCCACTCGACCCTAGGCCTTCTACATACGAGAAGCTTAATCTTCCATTAAAATAAAGGAAGCAGCCCACTAATACAGTCCTCAATTTTACCTCATGGGATAAAGCTTCCATATTAGCTTTTGTATTACAAATCAGAAGTATCCTGAGCCGTGTGTCCACGAGCCGGATCAAAATTTGTTTGGGCTCTTACGCACACTTGGTTGAGGTTAATTAAGTTTGTGGTTTGGACTTCAGATACAACCCATTTATTTTCATTTAAGCAAAAGCACAATCTTTCCCTCATCCTACCCACGGGGCTTTTGTTCCACACACAGGACTCATAGCATGCCTATAGCATCCACCCTAACCAGCTCCATGTGTCTCTGCTGCTGTTAATAAACTTCTGTCATTCATCC
The DNA here is from genome assembly GCA_016785305.1 of Colistium nudipinnis. NCBI lineage: Eukaryota > Metazoa > Chordata > Actinopteri > Pleuronectiformes > Rhombosoleidae > Colistium > Colistium nudipinnis. Next base: position 615,207 of record JAFBJU010000768.1, read on the forward strand.
AAAAATATGTTTCCTCTGAATGTCATCCAGCCAATGATTATGTTTGCTACAAAACATATGTGTTGTTGCCGATTAGTTGTCTATAAACACGGACAGACAGAGTTGTCATTAGTTGCTGCAGGGTTTTTCTGAAAACGTGTGATGAGGTTGGCAGATAAACTGCAAATATTTGTTTTATATTAAAAAAAAAAAAAAAAGTTAGACCTGATTTGGTAAATGTGGCTCACTTATATACCAGTTAAATACCAGTTGTTCTGACATAATTTTGTAAGTTTTCTCTCGCCACACTTTTAAAAGAATCTTTGCTTCGTACTTTACTTTAACACCGTAAAGCGAAAAACATTTCCTTCCTTTGCGTTCGGCTATATAACTACACACCATTTAAATATATTTTTGAATCTCTCTTTATTGAAACACTTTATAATATATTATATATTTATTTTATATATTTTATGAGTCCGTGTTTGAAATGAGAGCATGTTTTCATGTTTTTATCAGGAAGGAGAAAATGTAGTGGAAAAAATGATGTGCTTTCACAAGCTCATATTTTGAGCGTATCGATTTGAGCTAATGGGAGACATCTGCCTTTCAAATATTTGTAAAAATGTTTTTTATTTATTTTTTTACCCTGGAAGCTTCCCAGCACCGATGGTAAAACATCCCAGTGAGCACATGAAAGGAGAGATTATTTCTACAATGTGCGTTGCCGTTGACCAGGGAAAGCATGTCATCTCGCATCATCTGTGCATGTGAGAGCATTCAATATCGGCCCTCCTGCAGGCGACCAATCTCCTCCCAAGCTGCTGTCTCCGGGGCGCTCCACCCGTCTGGTCGGCTTTTCTCGTTAGATTTCCTCCTCTTATGAATCCCAAGTATTTTTGAAGTGCATCGTGTGCGGATGATGCAAGGCGAGTGTCAAGCCTCACACACATGGAAGGTTTTGGTATCCTAGCAACGGCCAATAAACGCCGGCTTTGATTAGGTGTTGCCCGTGGCCATCATCGTGTGTTCAGATTCAACGGGGCTACTTGTCTGACGGGACAGTGTTTACGCCCAATCAGACGTTGTTTTAACCGTTCCCACCGGCTATTGCTAAACCGGGGAGATAATGGCTGTTCTTGTGTGGAATGAGAGCTGAAGAGCATGTAATCCCCTCCTCGCCAAACGGATGATTTCAACACGTGCAGACGAAATGGACCCAATCAGCTGTTTTGGCTGGATGGTGATTGGCGAATTAAACCATCAGACCGTCTTTCACACTGGAGGGTCACATTCAAGGACGGGTCTTCACTGCATGTGATTGTGGCATGATTGCCAGCGGTGTTGAGTGTGAGAATGATTTTATGGCAAATACCGACCCTTTGTGGATTTATCATCCTTCTCTAAGCTCCTTCGCTGGGACACTGAACCGAGAAAGCCAGCAGACTCTTTCAACCTGGAATGTTGTGAGGGCTTGATTCGGATTTCACCACTTCAGTTTCCATCTGTTCTGAGTTGACTTCATTTATGACGGTACGCTATCTTTTACAGGGAGAAGCCATAAAGAGGCATGTGCAAGCAAGAGCAGCATGCCACAGAGTGAGAAAGCGAGGGTGCTTTTATTACGCGATCAATACTGACTGAATTTCCTGTAACTTCCTTCCTGGAAGCTGCACATGGATATATTTTTTAAATAAAATTAAATCTTTACACATAAACACACATTATCAGAGCATCCACTGACATCTAAAAGAAACTCGCGAGGTTCAGTGTGTTTGTCCAAATTCAATTCTGGCCTGAGACGGGGATAAAAAATAACCGCAAAAACAATTAAATGGCTCCATTCAAGCCTTAAAAAGCCTAAAAACAGCAACTGAGCAACCATGAAGAAAAATAAATAAATACCCATTCAATCTTTTCTACCTCCCGTCCCTGCGGAATTCTCTGGGAAAGAGCCATCACGGGGTTGCTAAACGTGCACCATGTGGATTTCACACTAAAACTCTTATTTCTCACTGTGCGTTAGAGCATCCAGTTTAGATGATTGCCCAGAGAGGGCATATATTTTCATGGATGCATATTTAGATAAATATTTCTATATTAACTACTCGTATTTAACATCTCCACACAAACTGAGTGAACTCCATTTGATTGGCCTACGTCGACATCCGTCTGTGATTGTCTGACCCGCCCCAATGTGTCACACCTGAAGCCAATTATCCCTGCTGGCCTTTCTTTTGTGTTTCGTCTCGGTGCTGCCCAGTCGTGTTTTGCTCGGCCCTGTTTGTCTCCCCACTTTTAGCCCATGTCCTCTGTTTAATTCTACTTATTTCCCAGTTTTTCGGACCCACTGTTTGACCTGCCTGCCTGCCTGCCTGCCCTCCAACCTGAAAACCTTCCAGCCAGAAACTGTAAGCCTGCCAATTTAATTAAATGGTCTTTCCTGCACCTGCCTGACTTTTCCATCATCCACATTTTTAAGTCCAGTGAATCCCAAACTCACACAGATTATGGAAGAACTTAACAATGGAAGTTGAACTCGAATTTGGGATATTTAATCCGACTTGACATCAGTGATAAAGTAATGCATGATAAAAGAGACAAACATTTGATGTCTGCTTGAGTCGAAATGCGCTGCCTTCGGAAATCAGTATTTTTAATGCATGATTTTAAAGCTTTTCGTAAATAACTGTCTTTCTCTCGGTCGAATATGTGCTTTGAAAAACAAAACAAAACACAGGGCTGTTTAAAGACCGAAGCCAGTTTGTTATTCTCTGTTTCCATCAAAGAGAATTATTCAGGGCTTTAACATGAAAGCTCACACGTCTTTTTATTATTATAGGTTTTTCAGAGATTCAGCTCTCAGCAGATTGAACGCTCTTCACATGCTCTACAGATCTGACACATTGGAAGGCAAAAAAAAAGACTGCCGCTCCGGTGAGTTATCTGAATCGGAAAGCACAGAGCGGTAATTTGCCACCCCGTTTGAAATAATTTTCAAGTGACCGACCACATCATTAGTATCACTTGTAATTTGGCTTATTGTATAATTGGGTAATTACACAGTTTATCAAGTCCGATCAACATTTCTTTTAGCATTTGTCATGCATGAAGTGCCTCTCATTTTAGCCGAGCAATCATGTAATTGGAGACCAAAAAAGGTTGACCACTATTAGAGACTAATTTATTTGGATACAAATAATTACAATGTAACATTTGGACCCATGGCCTGACTATAATTCAGTCTTTGAAAGTTATAAAATAAGCATCAATGAATTTGTGGCCGGAAACTATTCCTTTTGCTCTTTCATACTGCTGCTGTGGTTGTTTTTGGAAAGGGAACCTTTCTTTCCCTTTTTTGATTAGTTTCTTCCATGCATATGCAATTTCTATAAATGGTCTTCATTCGCATTCCAGTGCAGGCGAGGCAATCAAGTCTATGCATCGTGCAAGATGCAAATTATACCGGCAGATACAGTAATATTGTTGAATCAGCAATAAGGAAACCCTGTTGCATAACAGTCCCAGGACACTGAATTGTAAAATTCAACTGGGCCCTCAGGCCGTGCGACAATTTGTGGATAATATGCTGACGCTAAGCATGGGGATTTGAGAATCATGTAAGAGCATTGCAAGATGGAACTTCCCCAACGGGCCTGGAAGATAAGTCTTTGATGAGGACACCAAAGTAAGGTGCCCACACCTAGACAAAAAAACATGACAGAGCCTAAGCGGTGCCGCCGTGGCATTTATCTGCGAGTGGGCTCATGATGATGAGGTGAAGTCGACCTCGAGCCACCTTCAGCTCGCCGAGCGAACAAACAAACACTCCAGCGGCAAATAATTGTCCCGGGCAAACCACCTCCTGGGAGATTTCCTATGTAGGGTTGCTGCCGCAATTGGACAATTCCTCTTACAAATCAGAGTGAGAAATGTGTCCGTTGCTGACAGACAGGACAAAATCCCATTGTAGCTTGCTGTATCATACTCTCTATTGGATAACGGTGTAGAACAAAAGATATTGGTAAACTCATTTCCTGGAGCTCTACTTGTTGTTATAGCTTGGCACACAGTGCACATACATTTTCATCTTTCAGAGGACAAAAATGTGCTCGGTGTTCCGCTATGTCTCCCAGAGGGTTTGCATCCATGTAGTATATGATAATAAAAATAAAAAGCAGTCAAATACTGCCACTACTACGAGGACACCTTTTTTTTAATGTGGCCAAATGGTCAGACTGAACGTGTCCACATACACCTCAATGACAATACATTTAATTTGTTTTTCCTATATTTTTTTCCCTACGCAAGTTTTTTTTTTTATTTTTTATTTATTTTTTATTGTGGTGCTCTGGAACTCAAAGCCCTCAGTTAAAGTTTCCCTGTGGAGTTTATGGAATCAAATGAGGGTCATAAAGATTTGGAGTTGGTGAAATGTTCTAAAAATGATTCCAACAAAGTTTGTCGGTGTATCTTTGTAAATCTGTGGATATCATTTATTGGGGAAAGTGTTCATAACATCTGTGAACAAATTACATCAGTGTGAGACCACACAAAGTCACTGGGAAAAGTGAAGGTTTGTTGTGAATCAGATTGGACCGTAACAGTCGAGCCTTAAAGCAGCACCCAATCAGAGGACAGGTGGCTCCATTATGTTGATAAAACATGGAACATGTCGCGCTCTAGACATTGGTGCGACTCTAAATTTGAAATATAATCGCCGGTACAGTCTTTTAAAAGTAACAGGGAAGCCTGGGTTGTTGGCAGTTTTGAGAAAAATGTGATCGATACAATCAATCTCTGGATTTAAGATTAGGATTCGGTGGCCAACTCTTCCGTCTTGATATGCGGATGTGGTAGTGTCCCAATCTGTCTTGTCATCTTGTTGGCAAGCTCTCCAACAGAATCTGTCGAGGGATTCTGCATTTTTGGTTCCACCTCCTTCGTTTTGCATCACGAGACCTTCATCCATGTCCTTGTCATGGATCAGCCATTTTCATTGACGACAAAATCCATGGCCACACAATGAGCACATGAGCCCTATGAAATGTGTTAGTCCATTGGTCTAGAATTTCTTCAGCATAATTTTATTATTTGGTCATACTGATTTTTAATCTCGCTATTCTTTAGTTCTATTAGTCCAAAACTGAAAAAAGACTATGCTATACCAGAGGCCTCTATTTGAACGGGATTTACCCTTTGCGTGACTCCCCGTAGCTGCTGTGCTTTTCTTTATGCCGTCAGACTATGAGGAGAGAATTGGCCAAGTTTGAAGTTGTCCATGGTGCAGCTCCTCCGCGAAATCAATGCCGCGAAATCACTTAGATGTGATGGGGAGGCTTTTAGTTTTATAGAAAGCACGCCCAAGCGCCAGTGTTTGTGCAGTATGGAAACGAACGTATTGGCACAGGTGATGCACCGCTTTTACCAAAAAAACAACGGGCATGATATATCCAGACACAGAAGTATAATGGGAAGACATACAGCGGCATATCGTTTTCGGGGGGAAAAACATGACATTTACTGAAACGTTCCTCGCTGAGAGTTGGATGAGAATACTTGTCCCCGTGCAATAAATACGGAGCTTAGCTACGTGACTAAGGTTATTTCTAATATCATTTTCTTTCTTTTTTTCCTGGCATGTAGTCTCGGTAGTAATGTAGGTGTGTAATGTAGGAGTGGATCTGAGATGGGTTTCGGACATCTGCTCGGGTCTGATCCCTGAGCAGCTCCCTTGGGCCACGTTGGAGGCACAAATGAATGGGAGGCGACGAGCCAGACAGCGGACAGGGGGCGGAGCGCTGTCGAGGTTACGCCTCCGCTGTTCCAGCTGCACCTGTATTCCTGAGAGGGACGAGCGGTAACCTTTGCGATGGATTGATGGATGGTAGACTGTTGTGTTGCTTTTGTGCAGCGCTGCCTCCACTGTGCTTGTTTAGTTCAGGCGAGTGGGGTTTACTTGGCAATTATTAGCTGTTATTAAACTCAAAAGTGCAACTAAGTTCACAGATTGGAGTCTGAGCTAAAACTGAACGGTATGGACTTTACAATAACGGTGGCCATCTATATTGGTCAAAAGCGTCCATAAAAAGACCAAAAACCAACGACGCATTAGTGGGTGCTGCAATCCTTTCCAAACTCCCCCCGTACGCTCTCTATGTGGCGCCGAACACAATGGATCCCAGTGAAGACATAAATCTTAGAAATAGGTCGTGAAAATGTGGCTTTGGCTGTCAAAGGCTGAGTAATCTCCTAAAACAGTTGGGCACAATAGATTTTTTAGCAAGCATTACTCAAGCGGAAGCAAATAGTGTATTTGTTGGCGACTCTTTTCAGACTGCGATTAAAATACACACTGTGTCTAGAGGACAGTGTGCGGGCTGGAGAGACCAAAATAATCACCGGTGTGTGTGTGTGTGTTTGTGTGTGTGTCTGTGCGTTCATTGTATAGAAGTCCTTTTTAGATGCCGAACTTTGCTCGTGCTTGTGAGTGGGATCAATTCATGCTCGGTCTTTTCATTCATTTCAAGTTATTTTTGATTCACGACTATCGAACTGGTGGAGGATGCGAGTGACGGCGGCAATATGACAAGATGCGTCATGGCATTGTTGTCCTTAATATTTTATCTGGAGATCTATTCACCACTCATATGGACAAAAAAACAAACACTAGTGGTGCAGTTTGTTCTTTCTGAAGGTTGTTTTGAATGTTTTGTGCATGCGTGTGTGTGTGTGTGTTTGTGTGTGGGGCCACGTCTGAGTCAATGTTATTGATATGGAATATTTTCATCCTGCCTATTTCTATATCCGCGGCTCGCTGTTTCCTTTTTTTTTTTCCTTCGGGCCTATAGCGGGCTGGGTTCAGAGATTTGTCAAAGCTGACCTCAGAGGAGCAACATTTCCACCGCCTCGGGCCGTATACACAAACCTCGGCCCGGCAGACAGCGTCTGAGCAGCACAGACATTAGTCCCATTTATTACCCATCCTGGGCAAAATTGTTTTTGGCCTTCACACCGAGGGGTTTGGGCAGAAATTCCAATTACCAAAAGGACACGGTGTTGACCCTCAAGGGCATTGGCAGGACGAGGAAAGATGTAGATGATGTGAGGAGGTCCCGTCCTATTCAATCAATGTGCTTTTTATAGGCTGGCGCGGGTCTGTCGGGAGGACCCGGCCGCATCTGTACACGCGGCAAAACATCGCTGGCACAAACTGAATCATGGATCAGAGTACACAAACAGACACGCTTGTTTCACTGCTGGGATATGTAAATTGCGGATTCAAGGCACAGGTTGCCATTTTTGTAACTTCAAAACCCCCCTCTTTTGATTCCTATTTCCTATCCCTGACGTATTTCAGTTTGAAAGTGTGATATATTGGTGTATGACACCTAGCACCAGTGTGCCACAGTGCGTGTGTGTGTGTGTGTGTGTGTGTGTGGGAGGATGAAATCTGGTGGAGGAGATAGGAGCACCTCACTCTTGAGTGGTATCCCACTGGTTATTGTGGATGCCTTTGGATCGGGCGATGGAGCGTTTGACTGGCTAATTGCCTGGAAGGCGGGGCTTTGAACACGGCGAGCCAGACAAAGGACCCGAGTGGATCCCCCGTTAAACGCCTGCGTGCCGGGATGACAGGGAAACATGTGCGGCGGCAGCGGCAATATCAAACTACCGCGGAATTTAAGTGCCCCGCCGAGTTTCAGCCGACAATGGAGTGTTCTGTGCGCGTGACAAAAGGTTTTCCATCAAAAAGGGGGGAAAAAAAAGTGTATTTAAGAGAACCACCTTGGTGGGATAATGCTTCAATGATAAAAAAAAAACATGAAGTGTAGTGCAGAATGGAAAAAGAAAAAAATGGTGAGGTTATAACACGGGCTGTGTTCAGAGATTGAATGATTTTCCTGCGTCACTCGCCCTGACACTCAGGTGATTTTGCCCTAAGTGATTCTAAACCAGTGCGTCGTTGCCACGGAGTCAAGGAGGCAACTTCCTGTGGACTGGAACGACAGAGATAGTCTATACATGTTTTACCAGATCCGCAACCTTTGAGGTTTTATGTCGCATTCGCCGTTGGCACGTTCAACGTTCCCCATGCAAGCGAACATTGTGACGATTGCAGCGCCGGACATCCATTGTGTCTTTTTTCCCCTGCTTTGTAATGAATTGATTTATGGAGATAATGAAAACCCACTAAAAGCGTAAATCATGCTGACGTGTAAAAAAATAAATAAAATAAAAGTACATATAATGGATGTGTGTTCATAATTGACTGAGTCCAAGTGGGCGTAATGAAGTTTGGGGTTTTATAATACCTTTAATATATATGAGCTGTCCCTGCCAACGCTGCTGCGCCAGCTGTCGACTGCGCTGGTGAGTGGGCCTCACTCCAGGAACCGACTTCGACCCGTTATGAATCTTGTCTCATCGAAGCGCCTCTTTACTTAGAGCTTCCGCGGTAGATGTGACATTGTTTGGTTCATTACACCACGAGGGATCGGTGTTCCCGGACACCGCCGACATGTTGTGTGACGGAGGAAAGGATGCCTGATAAACATCAGGCTGCGGTGAAACATAGATACGCTTATTAGATAAGCTTTTCTCTCCGCCCGTCCTTCTTTATCCCCAATCCGCATAGGAAATCACGCTCACATAGTTGACACTCGAACGTGATATTGTTATTCCACGTTCTTTTTTTTCTGTGTGGATAATCAAACAGACAAATGATTCCGCTGCCAGTTGAAAGACAATTTTGTCTGGGCTTGATTATGATTGCGTGGAAAGTACTTCATGCAGGAAAGCCCGCCCTCACCGTAAAGCCTCTTAACTCTGATTCTAACGCGCGGTGCTTCATCGCGTCGCACGTTTCTCACCCACTGTTGCGTGTCACGGTGACGATTTGGAAAAGAAGTCACCAAGAGCTCGGAAATCATTTATTCGAAAAAGATTTGCCAGGAATTAAGAATCGGGGGAGGACACGGGTGTGGCAGACAGTGGTTCATCACACAGCAAGAACATAAACATCCCAAAAAATAGGCATTAGGCACCATAACCTTCAGTAAATAAGAAAGGGGCCCATGAGCCATTTAGATGCCTGCAGAAACCCTTAACTGTGCATTAAATGCAATCATCTATCCAAAACGCCACAGATAACAAATGACGTTGGACAAGCCACAGAGGGAACCTAAAAACCCCACAAAGCCAGGAAAATAACTCCACCTCCGATAGAGGAGGAAATAGCTTCTTTTAATTGTCATTTAAATAAGACGTGTGGTGTCTTGGCGAAGCCCATTACTATTGCTTTATGAGTTGAGACCAGAGCTATTCAATATTTTCGGTTTAAGACCCGTCCATACCGTGAGTCCACACAGAGTCTGTTTTTTCTTTTTTTTTTGAGCCAGTCTCAAGAATTTAGTGACGCAAAAAAAGTAAAATAATATGTTTAAAAAGGAAAATAATAACAAATAATAAACTAAAGCCAAGGCTATCTCAGCATCATTCAAAGACGTGTTGATATAGTATGGCATTTTTTTTAAGTGTGGCAGACTCCGATGGCACCGCCTTTCGGCGTGGTCTCTCTGTCGTTTTGCCTCTGGATCATCTGGCAAATCTCCCGCCGTGCTGCGGCTCACTACCACCGCACTCCAGTGATTCTCTTTCCGAGTCGTCTGCCTCTTCGCACGCTGGAGAAGTGCCAAACTTAAGCGCACTCCGAGATGTCGACAAGCCTACTAAATTCTCTTGATTTTAATTTTTGCTGCCGGCTGACACTGCTCTTTTTACCAATGCGCCGCACCGAACGAAATGGAGGAGCTGCTGGAAAGAGTGAATACAAAAATGCAGACGATGAGGTGAGACATTTCCAAGATGGATATCTGTCAGCGCACATCAAGTATGATTGGATGATGATAAAGTACACTCCTGTGTATGATACGATAACTGTAAAAGCAGCGGGGTTTGTGAGCAAACCCGGGGGTTTCCAGCCTGTGTGGCTGATCTGATGACCTGCCTGACCTGAACTTTTCTCTTCAATTGTCTGCCAGCGTCCACATTACGTATCAAGACTTGTAGCACGGTTGAAACCGTGGATGCAGAAGGCTGACGCCTTTTTAACCGGATGCAGTCACCATTGTAACCTACAACACGGAGTGCAAAGTCTCTGCTGGTTAATTGCCGGGAATGTTCTGAAAATATGAAAACAACTTCATACGAAGTAATTAATTTTCTGATAAGACTGAGTCAACATTCCTATAGAGGGACAATTAACATTTATTGAAGTGATGGGTAAAAAAAAATAAAAAATAAAAAAATGTGGACAGCAGCACAGTTGAATCGCTTTGCCTTCTGTTTGAACCCAGTAAGAAATGTTATGGCAGTAAATGCAAAAAATAATACCGTACGTTTGCAGCAACAACAAAAAGCTACCATTACGGTACTTTTCCCAGCACAGAGAAAAGCCGTTTATGTCGTCTTTATGAATGCAGAACGCGGAGCCGACTTTCCAGACCACATTTTTACTTTCTCAACAGGAAACATTTCACTTGAACATTTTCACAAATCAATATAGACGCAATGTTTGTAATTTGCTGCTTCGAATTTTGATTGACAAGAAATTCCCGAAATGTACATTGACACAGTGGGTGTGTGTAAACGGTGCTGACCAAACTCCTATGTAATGGGACCCAGGTAAATATGAATAGGTGGTGTCGTAGTGTTATTAATCCAGCCTAATTCATGCCAGTTATCCAAGGCCAGATAAAAGGCAGGCTAAAAATAAATGATGATCACATGATAACCAAAAATGCAAAGAGAATACGTGAATAAGCATGCGCAGAGCAGCAAACAGGAAAATGTTATTATATAACCCTTATTATGTCAATCTTTCAATAGTCCTCATTGCAAAAATACATTTTGGCACAAATATGTACCCTGACAAGCTCGTGTTGAGATTGTTCTGATTCGCTGCTCTCTGCTGCTGTCATCGAAAAAAGAGCACACTCTCTCGTAGATCAATGCATCTCTATTCCAAAGACGGCACGCGCTTGGCGAATCTGACCCTACGTACGGCGCATCCAGTTCTGCCAATATTTCCTTCTCGTGTGCGAGGCTCTCTCCCTATATGGGCCGCGGGCAGCCATACGCCACGAGTCCTCCCATCAGAGATGAATGGCCGCTGATTTAAAATGAAGTCTGAGAAGAGGTGCGAAGTAAATGAATTTCATACACCAGTGAGCCTGAAAACTCAGTTCTGACTGAGCAGTCACTCTGATCGAGGTTGACACGTGGGTAACCGCGCTATGCTAATCCCGCACGGCAAAACACACCCAAAAAAAGAGTGCACACTCATGCATGTTTGATGCCTTCACAGATTGGCTGGGGTTTGGGCCTGTAAGAGCTGTGAGCTATTTAACTCTGTTACCCCGTCACCGTCATCTCACAGACACCCCCCCCCCCCCCCCCCCCCCCCCCCCCCCCCCCGTCACCGTCATCCCACAGACACCCCCCCCCCCGCCCCCCCCGGTCCCCCTCTCCAGCTCTCATAAACACCATATTTTTCACGCAGACAGCTGGTCAATGTGGGAGCTGATTGTATTTTTTTCCCCCTTCTGCTGGAATTGAGCTATCAGTGGCAGCGGTGATGAAGCGTGAGCCGCTTGATATAAACCAGCGAAAGTGACACGGAGATCATTGCCGGTTCTTACCTTGGTCAGTCTTGCCGCTCGTAAATAATCTGAAGGGCATCCGTTGGGCTCCCGGGCTAATGGGAATTAGACGTCTTGGCACCCAGCAGGAGGGGGGGGGGGGGGGGGGGGGGGGGGGGGGGATCGGCCACAATCTGGGAACGTGACCACTGCGTCACTTTTGGTGCAGTCAAGGGAAGGTCTCGGAGGTGGCGCCGATTTACGCTGCCATTGTTTTCTTTTTCTTTTCCGCAGGCAGGACGCGTAGATCTCTTGGGCTGGTTTCTATCGCAGCCACTGGAAGCTTTCTCTCCCCCCGCAATCCGTATCCTTCAGGACCTTGAATGGAACGGGATGAGTACGTTGACTCTTTTTCCCAGGTCGAGAAATACTGTGACGCGTGGGAATCGCTTCCTAATTTTGCGTGCATCACAAACATTCATGAAACAAATGTGAACGATGCTATACTTATTAAAGCAGAATAAGGCCGGACCTTGAAAAACAAGTCATCTGCGTTGCAGCCGTGAAATCTACAAACTGCTCATTACAAAACGTTTTATCAGAAAATCAAATACTTGGTATGAAGTTGTTTTCATATTTTCAAAACATTCCCAGCAGTTCACCAGTGGAGACTTTACACTCTGTGAGGTTACTATGGTGACTGCATCCGGTTTAAAAAGGAGTCAGCCTTTCTGCAGCCACGCTTTCAACCGTGCCACCCGAGCTACGAGTCTTGATATGTAATGGGTACGCTGGAAGACGATAAAAGAGAAAAGTTCAGGTCAGGCAGGTCATCAGATCCGCTAGGAGGCCACACAGGCTGAAAAACCCCAGGCACCACAGGTTGGATAACAGGTTTTGCTCACCAGCACGCAACATTTGAAATAACTACCGAAGAATGACGGAGGAACTCGATATCCTAGTATGTGTCGCGCGCGTTCCTTGGTTGAAGTAGCCCTCAATATATATGGTTATTTGCACCTCTAAAATGAACGGCTACTGCTACTACTTTTACTCATTACAAATAGAACAAATTATTATTATTGTTGTTGTTGATGTTGTTGTTGTTATTGTTATTATTATTATTATTATTATTATTATTATTATTATTATTATTATTATTATTATTATTATTATTATTATTATTATTATTTAAATAACATTACTATTATTAAACATCTTCCTGACATGAGTGAGTGAGTGTGACATATGTCAATCCAAGTTATTCCCAAACAGGCATTTGTAGTGCACAGTGGTCTCGTTTGAAAAAAAACTCTGGGGTTTACTTACCAGAGAACAGATGAAAAGCAGCGGGCCAGAGGTCATGCTCAGCTGTCCTGACCTGCGGCAAACGGAGTCAGAAGCTCCGACGAAGGTTGTCCCTCCTCACTGAGGAGTGTGCGCAGTTTCGGAACGGGTACCGATGACGTTCCCTTTTAATCGGTGTTTTAATAGTACGGCGGCTTTTAGGAATGACCTCCAAATATCCGATAGGCGAAAGCTCGGGGGAGGCTTTGCAGAAAGTAAGGGGATGACAATGAGGCTTTCGGATGACTAATCACCGGCCAATTTTTGATTTTCAACACGTGCGGCCGTTGTAACGCGCGCGCGCATGTGTGTGTGCGGGCGCCCGCGCGTGTTCACCTCTGCCTGTGTAAACACCGTGGCACCTGATTCAGACCGGGAGCGCGTTAGACACAGCTGAACGTCCCCGAGGCCCGCGGCCCAGCATGCCATCGAGTCCCCCCGCGGAGGCGGAGAGACACTGGACGGGATCAGTGGAATGAGAATAGATCAAGGTCTAGGTCGTGTACGCATGCCCGCTGCTCATCAGGCCCGACAGGCGAGTTACCGACGCCTCAGTCGCCGTGTTTAGCAGCGAGCGGGATAGTGTCTGAAGGTTCCTCTTTGATTCTGAACGTAGCTTCCAGATCCATGACCTCTGTCGTAAATATACGGATTGAATTCACATTGTTGGAACTTGGAGCGGAAGATCCAACCACCGACTTCATTGCTTTTGGTACGTTATCGTGAAAGGAGAACACGCCGTTATGTCCTTTCTTTACAATTTAAAGTGACACTCTTTGACCATAAATGAACAGCTGCAGAATAATGCTGGGGGCGCGCTGACTTGCATTTTGTGAAATCAACGTCAAATTTATTGCAAATCCCAGATACTCCGCACTGTAATTTATCTGAGAAGCCGCTGTTTTTGTTTGGTTGTTTGCTTTTGTGTGCATTGAAAAACACACGCATAGTGTTGCATCGATGCAGTGCTAGTGTTTGGCGCATTTTTGGAAAGATTCCATACAGGTGTCATCCTCCAGATAAAAGATCCTACGCTGCAGGAAAGGCCCCATGTGTTCCTGACAACATTAACATCGGCTCTTTTTTAATTCAGTCATCCCATTCATTAGTTTAATGATTTCGCACCATATGCCTTCCTGCTGTGACATGTCAGAAAGTATTTGTGTGAAGGTATTTTTTTTAGAGCAACACTTTCCAGGTCCATTTCCTGCTCCTTCTCTGAGGTGTATCCTCGGCAGTATAATAATAATAATAACAATAATAATAATAATAACAATAATAATAATAATAATAATAACAATAATAATAATAATAATAATAACAATAATAATAATAATAATAATAATAATAATAATAATAATAATAAAAAATTATAATAGTAATAATATTATAATAGTAATAACAATTGCAATAATAGTTGTAATAATTATGATAATAATAATTAAACTATAATTTTATTATGTGTTTTTTAGGAAACTCAAGAGTCGCTTTACGCGGTAAAATCAGGGGGGTAAAAACACAATTAAAACACACCATAAAATGTACAGATTCAAAGCACTTTTGAGCAGGTGGGTTTTGATTTGGGATGGAAATGATAAGTTTGCAGAGCCACGGATTTGTTTGGGAAATGACTTTTGGCATCTGAGAAATAAACCGGTCTGACCCTGTCATCGGTGCACCGTCATTTGGAGCTGGAAGAGGGGAAGAGGGCCACTCTTCCACGCTCTCAGACAGGGAACACAGAGCGGCGTTTCTTCTGCTCGGCTGCGCCATCAATTCCCTTTACGCCCCACATTAATTCTCCCTGGCGCCCGGGGTTTCAAGTCAACAGTTTAACCTGCTGTTTTGGTGCGGCGAGGGTTAACAGGAGTGCAAACTCAGATTTCCCGGAAGCGGGGTGTCTCCTGGCTTTTTGGCGTAATCGTGTACTGCTTAATAATGCAACAGGCTGCGCTTCCAGATACCGCCGACCTAACAGGGCTGCCGGAGAAGGAGCCAGGTATGTGCCAGCGGTTATCAGGCTCAGAATAATGAAGAAGCTGCCTGGATTTGCATATTTGGGGGATTATCCAAAGAAATCCCCCTGCTCCATCCTTAAGAGATGCTGCCAACGTGATATGCTACACGGGGGGGGGTGAAAATAAGCAAGCCCCCTCATTTGAGTCCATTGACATTATTATACCCTGCAGTGATTTGTAATGCGCTGTTGTTCTCTCACTGTAATAAATGGCGCTGCATTTCTCACTGGGCCGTGGTACTGAGTGTCGCATTTCTGCCTTTGGCTGTAATTAGTGGCTTTGTTCAAAGAGTGGAACATTGTTACATCGGGGGCAAGTCCTTTTTCTGTTGTCGAGTTGTCGAGGGGGGATAATTCCCAAGCGCCACCGGGATTACAGGACCCTCCCTCTAATTCACGGCCGCGTAGGCGTTCGGCGAGGACGCAGCTGTCCCGTGCCTGGGAGTGACCCGATGGCTGTGAGGATCCCGGGTTGACTGATGGTCACCGCGCTGCTCTTTGTTTTCGTAACAGGATCACGGCGCGTGCAGGGGAGGAAATGGCATTTTCAAAGCGGCGCGTCCCTCTGTTCTCGTGTCTGGCTCTTTGGTGCTTTCTGGCTTCCACCCGCCTCGTCGGCCTGTCTGGGGATGTGTGTGCGTGCGCGCGCGCGCCCCTGTCAATCTGACCTTTTGACACCCCGTCCGTCTATACTGCCTCCTAAAAATATTTTTCCATGTTTATATAATGCAACAGGTATGGCAAGGAAACACTTGTCATTCATATATTTGCAAATCACATTCGATTTATTTTTTTAGCAAAAAATTATTGATGCAAAAAAATGAGGCAACGTTGATATTTCTTTCCGATTCCTCTGCATACGTTTCTGTTCTGAAAAAAGTTACCTGCGGTAAAGAAAAAAAAAAAAGCCACCAGAAAACGAATGGAGCTGGCCGAAAGCTGGTAGATTTATTTATACGCCGCAGCGAGGTTACTGTATAGATAAAATGTCCCCGATTATGACGGCAGTTCAGTCCAATCCCTTTCGCTTGTCTCACCGCAAGTGAAGGCGCACTCGCGGTCTGCTCCGCTGGCAACTTTTCAAATACTGCCGTCCTCCCAGGGTATCATCAGGTACATGAGTCGATGCGATTGCCTCTCAGGCCCGGTGTAACCGGAATGTATTTCCGCTGCGATTCCGCCGAAAACCCTGGCAGCGCTATCTCTCCTAATTTCCCCCGTGCCTGTGAGCCACACGGCGAATGATGTCAGCCCGCGCCGGGCAGTGTCCTTAAACTTGGCATTGCTTTTCACCCCACCCTCTAAGAAAAGCACTTTATTTATTTTTTTACTATCTATTTATTCTTAATAGATTCTACGCTAACCAAATTGTTTTTGCGATTTGCCTTTTATCACCTCGCAGATTGGATCTTTTTTTTCTTCTTCTTCATTCCCGTTCCTATCGCCTCGCTGTCCTTGCGGTCTGTTATTAGCCGGGCGCTCAGTCTTCGGCAATCACCCGCGCTCATTACAGTGGACCCACATCAATAAGCTAATATTTCAAGTTGTGTCTTGATGGATGCCGATGTATGTACTAATCACCTTTCACCTGATGTGGATTTTATTGAATTATCTGTAAGGTACTCATTAACTTCATTGTACACCGAGCCTAATTTATTCGTTGTTGATTGGGATCAATTATCATTAAAACATTTTTGTTTTTATTTTCTTATGAAGTCCATCGAGTAATGGATTTCATTATTGCCTGCGTATGATATTATACATCTTCATTGGATATGCGTGGAAGAGCGTGACGTTGTGACTAGTATGTCGGGTTTGGCAAAACCTCAATGCGAGTCACCTGGCCTTGTGACGGACTTTCAGATCAAAAAACGGAATTGATTTCATGAAACGGAACTAAAATAATTCTAATCAAAAAAATGTAATCTTAAGCGATCAGGACTCTTAAAGCTAATCAATGATCGCAGATTGCTGGAAGCGGTATAGTTAAAAAACGGACTTATTTTCATAATGAAACCTCTGAAAGAAAAATAGTGATCCCGGGGGTCGTGCTGGAGTGTTCAAATTCATAACGTAACATGACATTGATTTATAATTGAAATCAGCACATCAATCCTCTATTCCGTACCTAGATATATGCATGCGTTATGCATTCATATCGCATACTAAATGATCTGCTTTCTCACCTGCTCATTTCGCTGCTCCGAAAGCGGCCCAGTTGGACAGACGCACAGGGACTCGCACGCCCTCCGACGCACACGTACACAGAGTAGCGTGAAGAACGTGCGAACGGGGTTTTCTCACCTTGGACGGGGGGCTCCGATTCAATGACGTGGAATCCGGGCGGCTCGCAACGGCGCGGCCATTGTATTCGCCCCGGGCCCCCGGTCTCTGCTGCCCTGCCGAGGATGAGTTCAGGCTGTGATGTGGCCCCCGTCACAAGACTGTCGGCGCGCGCACGCGGCGTTGGCCATAGCTGCCGCGGGCCTACGGCGCTGAAATATTTATGCCCTGGCAGCACTGGATCCAAGTAGCACGTGAGTCGTGTGAACGCCTTGTCTTACAGAAGGAGCCACGTGATGAATTATCAATGGAATGTTTTGTCCGACTGTTTCTGTTTCGGTTTCCTCAGGGTGGGTTAGCGCCGATTGAGTTTCCCAAAGGGCTCGAGCCGTTTTGAAAACGAAAAATATTCCTTGACATGACATAACTTGAAGTTGGAGGGTGTTCCTCCAGGAAACTGGTGTTGACGTGTGTGCTGTGTTTTGTGGTACTTTGGAATATTGGATAGGAAAAAAAAACTTTGGTATGGCTGAAATCCTCTTCTGGACCTCGGAGTTTTGCAAATGACATGCGTGACCTTTGAAGATCATTTAATTGGCTGCAGTCATCTAACCCAACCAAATGCATTACTTAAAATGTACCTGCACAGATATTCATTCTATAGATGTGAGGTTTTGCGTAACTTTCTGCAAATTGCAAAAAGTGAGAAGTACAGCAAGTGAAGGAGGCCCCATTCTCCAACAACTCAACATTTCACTGGAACTTAAAAAAAAACCCTAAGTGCAAGTAAAGAGAGTGTGCGTCAGCAATTAGTGTGATCAGGGTGTGTCTGATGTGTTGCTGTTATAGCAACCCCCCCCCCCCCTCTCCTCATCCACTCCTCCCCGGTCGTGACTCGCTGATGGCACCACTGGGGGGGGAATGAGATGGGGAGGACTCTCCGTAATGAGAGAGGTCGCACGAGTGCACGACGACTCGTCATTAGTGCCGCGGCAGCGCCGGTGGAACCTGCCGTGATCATCGGGAAGTCGCTCCCCGCGCGGCCACCAGGGCCGAAGTTCGCTCCGCGGCGGTCGGTCGATGTGGCTCGTCTGTCACAGCAAACCGATTTTTGGGATTGACGAGCTGGGCTCCGGCGGCGGAGATCCACAGCCGGGAAAATTGAAAGTGACACACAGTCGCGCCAAAAGACTGATCGCACCGTGTCAATTCAGAAAAAAATCACTTTGTTTCGAAGACGATTGAGGCGCTTTGTGAAAACAAATTATAGTAGATTACACATATTACAGGGATATTCATTTGAAAAATGACAGAATCCTGACTGACACTCCGTGTACCGCCTTCTTTCCAGGGGAAGTCCACCATTCTCACAATAGCAATTCATCAAAGGGACATTTTGTGGCGTGACGAGTGTCAGCTTTTGGTTAAGTTTAGCCATCTTTACCGTTCGGATGGTTAAACCCACACCTTTTCAGAAACCGACGATCCCACAGTCACGCCCCGACTCGTGCTGTGATTGGACAGCTGTGCATGAGCGGGAGAGGAGGGACGGTTTGGAGAACTGTTGCTTTGCGA
This sequence comes from Colistium nudipinnis, assembly GCA_016785305.1. Classification (NCBI taxonomy): domain Eukaryota; kingdom Metazoa; phylum Chordata; class Actinopteri; order Pleuronectiformes; family Rhombosoleidae; genus Colistium; species Colistium nudipinnis. Next base: position 634,050 of record JAFBJU010000768.1, read on the forward strand.
AAAATCCCCTCGCAAACGCAACTACGCCTATATCCCCGCATGCTTCTCAAGAAAAAAAGGTGACTGACTTCAAAATAAGCACTTTGATGGGAGATGAAGATTCTTGCAGGATTGCCGAGGACGTCCGCCGAGGATCGCTTCACCTCGACTGATGATCAGCTGTCGGCAGGTGGAAAAAAAACGAGGCAGAGAAATGAGGAGGCCCGGGGAATTGGATGTGTTGTCTTTTTGAATATCCTTTGGGAACCAGCGCTACATCAAATCTCTTGCGCCCATTCTTTAATGTATTACAGACAGCCTGTAGCGCTTTTTTTTCATTTTTTTTTTCACCTGGTATGTCGCATGCCGAAGCATGGAGGCACAGCTCCTTTTAACCAACCTTGTCTTGCATCCCTCGAGGAATACGATATTAAGCCGGAGTTGTTTTTTTCTTTTCTCGATGAAAATGAAATGGACCTGAAATTGAGTAATGACTTATCGCCATCCAATAGTGTGCTTTCACTCCTCCGTTACGTCGGTGTAGAGCCACCCTACTTGTCATACATGAGATGAACACAGCCCCAGCGGTTAAAAGTACAAATTGCTCTGGCCGCAGACGAGGCCTGTGGATTTTAAATATGGATTGCACGGGAATGATTTAGATTTATATTTCTGAAAGCTATTTGTGCCTCTCCGTGGGCCCAACACTGACCTGTGTCTCCCGCGAGTTTGGGCCCGGCCGCAGCTTCTTGATGAGTTTACGGAGGCAGCGGTTACAGTCGGCTCGCCTGCTTCTCGCCTGACTGATTGCAGCACGGAGTCCAATTCCGAGGATTCCCAGCTGCCGCTTGTTACGCGTTGTGGTGCGACCATTGGTAAACAGTAAAGGCGCCTTTTGATTAAAAATGCTATTTTTGGCATCGACTCTTCAGTGATTAGCGGCTGTTAACCGCCTGTGCAACTTTGGGGGACAGCTTAACCGTCACGCATTCACCGTAGGACAGATGAATAAGAAGAAAAACATCAGAAAGAAAGCGGGCAAAATTGTCGGTACCAGAGAAGATGTCATTCAGACCCATCCGGCGGTTCCAGACGCAAATTGCCGCCACAGAGCGGGGAGATGGGATTTAGGCGGAAAGAAATGTTCTAGATTAAAATAGTGGAGCACAAATCAAGATTTACCCAGTAATGAAAAATGGGATTATGGATTTGTTGGAAAGCTCGGGCACGTCACACAAGTAAGCAGCACAGCGTGTATCACGGTGTGCAGATACTTCAGGCGCGCTATAATCCGACGTCGTTTCAATAAGCGCATGTTTTTAGCCCTTTTATTCCAGGAGAGTGTTGTTTTCCTTTCACTTTTATCGGTCGGAGATTGTCATCCTCAGATGCTGCGCCTGTAGAGTGTTTTCAGCTTGACTTGTTTTCTCTGTGGCATGAAAAAATAAAAATAAAATCAATTCCTATTTATTCAGAACAATATCTCCCGAGTCATGTTTTAAATTGCATGGGCTAAAGTATTTTGGGAAATCTTTTTGCTGAGAAGATGTTGATTCATCAGCTGGTTCTGAGGTCCCCTCACATTTTTACCCCACTGATTATTGACTCCGATTATTTACGTTTACGTTATTATTTACATTTGAGTCCTGCTTCACGATCCCTGGCCTCGTCCATCTGCTGCTTGGCAACCGGCCGACGCCCGATCATATCCATAATCGGCCATCATACCGCCGAGAAACAACTCTCACTGTCACTCCCCGGATTTTGCTAATTTCAAAGCCGTTTGCCGCCGCGGCTCCCTCCGTCGCACTAACCTGTGATTTATTAGGCGCGTAGGTGTTTGTCATTAAATCCATGAAAGAGTGTCGCATATTCCTGGCATTAATAAAAAGCCTGGAAATGGGGTTTAATCATCCGGAATAATGTGCGAAAGCTCCCGGGTCTGAGCGAGGGGGAGATTTACTTGTCCTTGCATTTTGTCGGCGTTTGGGTGCCACGTTTAGAGACGGAGCGTGGGTCTGGCAGCGATACGCTGAAATTCGTAGCAGTGAAGCATACCGCCGCATGAATTGTGGCGACGGTGAAATTGACGGCTTGGGAGGGCAGGGGGGGGCGGGGAGTGGGATCACCGGGGGTCCACAGCTCCTTTGGTCAATATCAGGGGTTTAAGGAGGAATGGAGGCCAGCTCATCGCTCAGGACCCAGTCATCCATTGCTGCCTCCCTCTAACTCTCTCTATCTGATTCTGTCCGTATCTTCCTCTCCCTCCCTCCCACCTCCTCGACCTTGCTCTGCCAGGCCCTGCTGTGGCCAGAGAGAGTCACATGGATTTTGGGGAGGCTTCCAGCCAAGCGGCCTCCGGGGGAAATTACCTCCAGCTTGCAAGCGGGCATTTAATGAGGTTCACAATGATTTATGTTACCTTGTGTGCAGAAAATAGAATCAGGGACCGGCATATTGGTCTGTTACCAATCAATTTCACACTCTAATTTTTGCCCTGGATACGTTTCAATATTGTCCCGACAACACCTTGGCGTCCTCCACTTACGGCGTCAGGGGGAGGGGAGGTTAAAGGGGTACAAAATCAAACACACAATTTAGTTTTCATTTTTTTTTAATTATTTATTTATTTTAATTCTTTTTTAATTTTAGCTCTTGTCTTTTGCGGGGGGACCCCCCAGGGGCGAATGGTCCTCTGTCAAATCCATTCCCGTCTTTACCGATCTCCCTGCCTTTCCGCCTCTTTTTTCTCTCTCCATAGATCAGCACCAGTCGATGCAGTTTCTCCAACCGGGCGCGCGCGTATATATTCATAACTCCCATGCGCACGCCAGAGATATTTGTCTCATTTGACATTGGGTAAGAAGAGAGACGCATACCCGTTGTCTGTAACCCAGGAGATATTTACTGTCAAGATACCGCTGGGCATTTCTTCCTCCGTACCCCTCCTGCGTCTCTGTCAAGTTTTAATTTATTAATGCTGTCAACTTGTTAGTGTCGACAGACCTGCGGACTGTCTCCGGAGGATTTTTCCACTCTTATTTCCACCTGCTGTCTCACTCAGCCTTCGGTAACACAGGGCCTGCTGGCTATAGACTACCTGCAGACGCAGCCAGGCAGTCAGTCTTGTGTCCGGGGGACGGCGACGATGGATTATGCAGCATCGGGTCCGATTCCTCCCCTCTCTATTTGAAAGCCAACAAGTCCATCTAGAAATCGGCGAATCACTTGGCACGTCTCCCTCCGACAGATCTTTAGGTCTGTTTCAATTAGAGTACCCTTATAGACCCGAGCTTTGAAAATGGCCCCCTCCTGCGCGGCAAGTCTTTCGCCGCCAGCAATGGTTTGTTGACCGAGATTACCGAGGGCAATCTTAATCTTTACCGTGGACTCCAGGCCACAAAACAATATATTGGAAGTGTTTCTTAAAAGGAGAGGAGGTTTATTTTCAGTGCACTCGGCTGTGATCGCTTGGCTTTGTTGAGATTGGGCTCGTCACCGCATCCGCCTATTCCCAAAAATAAACATGGCGCGGTGTGATCTGTGCAAATATCCTCGCGAGCAACTGTCAGCGAAATGTTTGAGGAAGATTCTCTTTGCGGCTCATATCGACACAGCTCCGCTTGTCCCATATCCCAAAAAGATTAGCATTCATTCGATGCCACTCACAGCAGTGAGACTGAGGGGGGGGCGGGGGGGAAAGAAAGTTACCCTTAATAAGGTTTATAAATTGTAACGTTTTTGTCATCGACTAATCCATTTTAGGCGTTTTTCAAGTTAATGAAAAGCTTTTAATGAATGCCAAATTTGGACTTGCAGTTTCCTAATTCCAGAGCAACCGTCTTCTCGTTTGACTCTGCCACAAACAGAGTAGGCACATTAGCTACGATGGCATATTATTTGATGAAGACATTACGCTGTGATTTATAGTTTTGGGGAACAGAAAGGCCTCTGGATTTGTGGCGCTTTCATTTGCCTGTCCAAATCTCCTGAACCAACACAATGTTAAATGAGTTTAAAGGCAGCCCGCCGTGACACCTGAGCTATAAATACGAGCTGTCCCAGGACCCGCTGCTGCAACGTCTCCAGATCTCTCCCTCTCTCTGTCCAGCCCCGGAGCCGCTGCTCCTCTCCCCGTGATCACTGTCCAGCACTGAGCCGGCGGGGAGGTGGGGGACACACACACACACACAGAAACTGGACCGCTCTCCAAGTACCGGACATTAATCACATCCTGTCTGCCAACACTGCATATTCCCCTCCCTTTGCGTTGGTGCACTCACGGGGGGGGGGGGGGGGCCGAGGCCAAATGCAACCGGGGGGACGAGGCCAAATGCAACCCACAAACACATACAACCTGAATGCCTATTTTAAAAATCTCACCTGTGCCCACATGGACACACGGCTCCCACCCGTTCTCACCGCACAGCAACCCCGAGCTCCACAACAGACCCGGCTGGCGAAATGTTCCCCGCAGCCCCACAGCTCCTCCGCTCCCGCGCGATATTGCCGGGGTTCGGATGGATTTTGTACCCTAACCCTAACATATGCTGCTCTTTTTCTCTCTCTCTCTTTTTTTTTTTTACAAGGATCGTGTTTATTAGATTTCACTTTTTATAGCCATGTGAGATACTTTGCACGCTCCTTTTGCTCTCTCTGTTCCTTGGCACAAGTCATGCATTATAGTCTTCGGGTTGAACTGCGATTTTTCCGATCCGTGAATGGCGTTGATAGGCCGCCGGAGCCAGGCGGCCCAGACGCTACCTGACTCGGCCGGGGGTGCCTGGGGAGGTGACAGAAAGCAAATGGACTAATGTCGCCCGCCCCCATGAATATCTCACGTTACGCAGGCCGACATTGTCCACTGCAGCGTGCACCGACCCACTCAATAACTAATTAGCGCGTCTTTAGCCTCCCCTCTCGCTCCCTCGGCCCGTTCCTCTTTTCAAAGGAGAGTCAAAGGACGGGATGTCTATTAATGAAAATGGCTGATGAATACTCCCCCATTGAGTCCTTTTAACACGTTGGGTACTTGTGTGTAAATGTAGGCGGGATTGTGATCAGAACGACGCTCAAGCAGTTGGATGTTCATATAAAGTCTGGTTCCATCTTTGCTTCACGCGGACTGATTTATTTCCATCTTTCAGGCTGTATGCAGAATATATAGTGTTTGTATAGGGGTTTTAATTTGAGCCCAAAGCCAACATTTTCCCCGCCCCATAGAATCAGAATCAGAATCGCTTTATTGGCCAAATGTACAGGTACACAGCGATTTAACTCGGTGTACAGCGCCGATGAAGAAACACCTAAAACATACAACATGAGACATAAATTAAAGAGATAAGAACTCAGTGTTTAAGTGTGCAGTGGCCTGAAGTGTGTGATAGCAGTCTCTGTGTCTGAGAGTAATGAAGTTACAGCGGGTGGCACATCAGAAAATGGAAGCCAGTTTTTTTAACGGTGCATTTCGTACGGCCCTGACAAACGTTGCAGACGTTGGGCGGCCAGATCAGAAAGCGTGCTCACAGGTTGTTTCTGTGAATATGTTGGAAGTGTAAAACATAGAAACTTAGATTTCGAGAATGTGTCCTTAATGAGATAGTTAACAGTTGAGGAAAGACAGAAAAGGTCTAGAGGGACACAGAGACGATACTCAACAGATGGCGTCATTACGGATGCCAGGATGTCGTGCTTACACGATACGTTATGTAATGAGGCCCATTATGCCACGAGAACCACTGCGGAGCACAAACCGACCATAACTACAGGGAGACCATTGTATCCCTCTCCTCCTGCAAAAACGAAAGAGTAAGGTTTCAGCCAACATTCCTGTTGGTTTTAGTTTTTTTTTTTTTTTTTATCATCTTACCATATAAATCAAGATCATGTTAAAACACCATTACTGTCTCCCCTATGGCTCTGGCAAGGGGAGGTGACAGCAGGCGGCGGGGAGAAAAAAAAGCCCCGTCACCGGTTTACTCCGGTGGGAAATGACAGCAGAAGGTCAGCAGAATCTATATTAGATCGCTTTTCTTTTTCCTTTTTTTTTTTCCCCTCAGCATAGTAACTTCACACACGCTCCCCCCCTCTGGATCTCCTTGTCATTGGGACGGAGCGGTCCTGCAAATTATTGTCCCGGGTATAAATAGGCTGACAGCGTGGCAGGGCCAGGTGGTCTAATCTGCCAGTTCAGTGTCCTCCTCCTCACTGCCTGGCACAGGGCTGGGCTTGTGAAGCGGAGGTTTCTTTTTCTTTTTTTTTTTTTCTTCACATTCACAGCGACCTCTGGTTTTTCCGCAGAGGGCACGGTTCCCTGGCTAATTACAGTGGAGCAGCTATTATGAATTCGTATTCTTATGGTACCATGGCAAAATAGCATGGCCAAATAGGCATTACATGTAACTGAGTTTAGATCCCCTTAAATAGAAGTTTTTAACCTTCTCCATTTGGAAATGTGTAGATGATGAAGTGATGTCATGGACAAAAAAAAAAAAAAGTCTGCATGTGTTAAAAGAGGTTAATTGGGATTCCCTCTCTGTCTCCTCCTCTGCCCTTAACTCTGGGGGCTTCCTCTGTCATCCCTCGCCACTCGCTGTCTCATCCCATTCTGCCTCTCTTCATTATATTAAGCCATTTTTTTTTTAACAATAAAGTTAAGTCCCCACTCCCCCCTAACTAAATATTATTAAAATCTTGGTCAGCATAATAGCATCTTCAAACTGCTATCCATTTATTTTGGCTTAGATGATATTGAGTGGACTCATGTCACAGTTGATGAATTGCTAAGCTCCGCCCCCGGAATGCAGATGAGCCAGTCGCATAATCAATCCTGTGCTGAGCAGAGTCCAAGTCCACAGATAAGCATCAGTAAACATCATTTTCATTTTTTAAGTTTTTGAGTCAAATGTATTTTTTTGGCGGGGGGGGGGGGGGGTTTGGGGGGGGGGGGGACTTCTAAACCACTACAGAACCATTTATTAAACTTAATCATTTGGTCCATTGTTCATACAGAATGGTTTCTGAGTGTTGCTTAACGTGACGTAACTGTATATTCATTGTCATAAAAATGACCCAAGAATAAGCATTATCAAGACAAAAGTTTTCCAAAACAACTGGATCAGGTAACGCAACGTGAGGAAACCGGATGGACTTTGTGCAGGGAAGTGCTGAAAAAGTTTCAGGACACACAAACAAGCTGACTCATGGCTGTTAGTCCTACGTCTTCATTGTACCTCCATCATATGCCCCAGTTCCCAAATTCCCCCCACCCCCGCCATCCGTCTACCTGTTTACGTGCTTGCTTCCATTCCTCCTCCCTGCTCTTCCCTTTATCTTCTCTAGTCATGGAGGCCGACTTGTCACCAGTGGACATGTTGATGTGTAATGGTTGTGGGAGCATTTGTTTACAATGCCTGCAGCCAACAGCAAGGGCTGCAGGGAGAACAGAGAGAGGGGGGGGGGGGGGGGGGGGGGGTTTATCTTGGAAGGCAGGCTTCCTCTCTATCTTCATACCAATAGAGACAGCAGCACCGAGCGGGGCGCTCCGCAGGCCAGATAAGAACCCCAGACGGAGCAACACAACAGCCCGAGCCCACTCACCACAATGGATGGGACAGGCCCGAGCCACAGTGCGGGACCAAAAACTCAGCCCAGCCTTGCCCGCCCCCGTGGCCTCTGTGGTTTTGAAATAGCTTCTGCTAAGTATTTGACTCACTTAAGAACAGATTTTCAAATGGTATATTATACTAAATGTTGAGATGCACATTAACATTGAATTATGCAAAAAAAAAATAGGCAAAATTAATGTTACATAATTTCTAAATTACATTTTTTTTGTGTACTCTGTGGATGGAGGTCATTGTCAATCATCATCATTGTCCTCCTCAATCAATCAACAGTTAAACTTTTAATAAAGTAAAAAAAAAAAAAAAGGTGCAGCTCCATTAGCTTTAAAATGTAAAAGTCTCAAACTATTAAAAGAAAATGTATTTGCATCTTAACTGAGCAAGTTCCTGGACTTTTCCTCTTGTGTCCATCTCTCCCCTTCGGACGCTCTTGTCTCTGCGTTGATTTGACTCACTCGAGTCTCAATTACTGGCTGAGTAGGATCGCCCGAGATGATTAACAACACACCGAATTGGTCTGTGAGTCTCCAGCGCAGTAGAGGCTAGAAAAGCTACACACAATAAAACATTCACAACGATTTATAGGTGATAGTTTTGGACCGGGATAGGACGGCATCTGGGTTCAGGTCCAGATTGCGGCCCACCTGTTCACGACCTTGGGTTTTGGGTTCACAAACAAACAAACCTGCCTTAATTGATGTCTCAGCCACTTGAGGGCAACGAAACAAGCTGTAAACACGACACTGACAAATGATCGCCTCGCACGGCAACATTAGCATTTAGAGGTGTGGGACATAAAACCCAAAATGCTGCATAGAGATGAAGGGGAGTTGCTGAGTCGAAGGATAATCCGCTGTGGGTTCATCCCTTCAGGCACCGTCTTGCACTTTTACTTAAAGTGATTTGTCCATTGTTAATGTAACGAAAAAAAGAAAAGAAAAGGTACCGATTAGTGCAGATTTAAATGAGGAAAGCCACACATTCAACATCAAAATCTATTAATCAAGAATGAGATGCTTCAACACCAGTGTAAAATGGATTGTCATTGTTTTGCATGTTGTCGGCCACTGCACGTGTTAATTGAGTGAATGTCGAATTGCCACCGCCCATTGGAAGGGGCGCATTCTTAATAATATTGTATTTGATGAAGGAAAGTTGTGTTTTTTGTGTTTGTTCTGGTGCTTCTTTTGACTCATCTCAGTTGCTACGGAGTCCCCTGTGTGTGAGTGAGTGTGTGTGTGTGTGTGTGTGTGTGTGGGTGTGTGCACGAGGTCTTCTGGGAAATAACTGTATTCGGAGCGTTCTGTACTCGAAGATTCAGTTCTGTGTTTGGCCAACCATGTCAGGCACTTAAATCACAAAAGCCCCCCCCCCGTCACCGTGAATGTAAAGACAGGCCGTGTCTTCTAAGACTCAAATATGAGCATGAATAATGTAGAAGCAGGTGGAGCCAGTGCTGCGGAGAGAGATCAGAGGAGGGTTCCGTTCCCCCATGCCTTCTCTCGCATCCAGTCCGCGGCACCGTGCCACCGAATCATCACATCTGATTTAGTGCAATCATCTCAGAGTGGGAGTGGAATACAGTAATCAAAACATTCAAGAGCATGATGGATGACCGCCAGTGGCAGACTCAGTCAAAGTTATGGCAGGAAAAGGATTGGCGGCGGAGGACAATGGGCTCTTCAGAGGGGGGTTTCGTCGCGTTTGGGTCACGTCTCCCGTCTGAATTCTGGCCTGATAATGAGGAGGAACACAAGACGTTGTCGGGAACGGGAGGTGGGGCGGGGGGGGGGGGGTGCTGTCTTTCTTGCTTCGGGGGGGGGGGGGGGGGGGGTTGCTGTCTTTCTTGCTTCGTTATTTGTTGTGCGTGTGTGTCGGCATGTACACGCTTGAGAAATTTACTCAGGCACGAAAGGTCTGAGACAACAGCAGACAGGAAATGCTGAGCCAATCGCCGCACCTCGGCAACGGTAAAGCCGGTTTGCTCCAGCGGTGCACTTCAACGCTTTGGCCGATGCGGAGTTTGGAAATCCATCGGTCAGGCCCCGGGGCCCCCGAGATGAGCGGCGGCCCGCTCGGCGACATTCGCGGGTGCTGAGGAGGCAATGGCCGCGTCCTCGGCGCGAGTTCAGGCGATTGGATGTCAGGACCCTCTCGCTGCGGAGACGCTCTGCCGCAGTGTTTCCAGAATTTGCCCCATTCGGAGTGGTGTGCGAGACTCCAAGTGTCCACCGACTGTGCGCGTTCGGCGGTGTGGGAGTCGATTGCTTTAATGAGTGTCGATTTGCAAATCATTTTGCCGATGTTCGTGGCTCTCTTGCTGACAGGAAGCTGGTGTTGTGATTTTTGTTTTGGAAATGAAGCTGTTAAGCATGAATTCCAATTAGGTCTGGGAGGCTCACAAGACCATGGGTTTTTTGCTCTGCTCTACAAGTGAAACCAGATGCAAACTGTGCAGAGCTTCTTGGAAATGAACTCGTAGCGGCGATTGGCTTTGTTGAACGTTCTGTAGCTCAGCCCTCCGCCTGCTTAACACCCACGTAAATAAATCCATAAATGAATGCCCAAATCCCTTCGCGCCAAACGCTGGAAAACCTTGGTCAAATTTCTCCGAAAATAAATCAGACATGTCTGTGTCATTTTCATCATGAGTGACCCAACCACTTCTCAGGTGAGTTTGAGAGGCTAAAGGACGACCACGTGTCCCAGAAATGGTGTGGACATTTTATTTTTTATTGAATGTAATTGCAACCTGGTTCAAGTTCAGTGTCCAATCGGTTGAATCTAGTGTGCACTTTTATGTACCACTCGCCATTCGTTGAGCAGTAAGTGGAGGGGGCAATTTATTTTTTTTTCACAAAGGTCAAGTCTGGTGTGTTGCTTGTGTGTGGTGAGGGCTAGGCACTTTGTTTGAGGCATGATTTAAAACAACACGATTTTATGACTTTATGGGCTACTTTTTGTTTTCCAAGAACGACCTTTTGACCTGCTGCGCGAACCCCCAGCCGCTGCAGCACTTCAGCGACGCGGGCACCTGTTGTCTCTTTTGCTGACAGAGTTATTGCCTGAGGCTGCGTGTGTGTCCGTGTGTGTGTGCGCCCCCCCCCCCCGGGGGGCCCCCCCCCCCCCCCCTCCCCCCTGTCCGTGTGAGAGCTTTTTGTGCTGATGTGAGGTGAAAATTCACATTGAACCGGGGACAGCAGGAACTGTGTTGTTGTGTCCTGCTGGTATTGTGTAGTAGAGATGTCTGAGAAGTCCGACGTGTCCCGTCACAAATATATGTTATTATCTTGTCGGGATAAAGATACAGACCAGGCGGCCAGGACTGGGGGAAAAACAAACGGAGGACACTCAACAACAACAAAAGACATGTTCCTTCACCATTTAATGAGAATGAAATTCAGCGATATAACTGTAATTGGAGACGTCTTCCAGTGCCATCGCCGGCACCCTCAACGCTTGAAACCATTTATCCCACACAGTTGAAGGAAACCATGCACAATCCCAAGTCAAAACCAGAGTCAGATGTGAGGCTCCGCCTTTCTTTTGGCAGGAATCGGTTGTTAGTCATGCTTTGTCTGGTAAACTGGCAATTTTAGTCGCTGGCTTTTTGAGGTTGCTCAGATTGATCGTGAGGTTACCGGGAGGGGGAACTTCAAAGAGTGGGTTAGTGAAGAAAGAAACCGCATACGACGTCCTGCATATTTCCACGTCGGGGCTTTTTTTTTTTTTCTTTTCTTTGGCCGTCAATTAAATTTGAAAAGAACGCGAAGGGGAAAGTGCTGCCTCGGCTTTAAGAGTCAAATTGCCATGGGAACGTTGGTTTTGGTACGTGTGTCTGGACGGATCTGGCGCTCGTCTGTGAATGCGGCTGAGTAAAATGTCCTTCTTTCGCCGCTCTGTTGTTCAACGGATCGAGAAGCATCCGGGTGTTAAATGCCAAGCAAGTGGCACGGGACGTCGCTCGCAATGGGGAGAAAAGTTCCCCAATAGTTTGGTATATTTGTCAATGATGCTTCAAATCTGTTTCCTCCCTGAGAAGAAGAGAACATGAATACCCCTCACACGTACGTGCAGCAAATATGTAGCTTGAGCCAGCGGTCTCACAGCTTAGGCGCATTTATAATTAATAGTACAGCGTTGACTGCTGTTAGTTGCATAAAAATACAGTTTGAAAGGCAGCTAGCTGGCGGAACATATAGCAGCGGAACACACGCACGCACACACACACACACACACACACACACAGGTATTTCCCCACATAGGACTCGCGTGTCTTCGCCGCACGTGTCAGGGGCCAGCTGTTTTGAACACACACTCACAAGAAGTTTAATGGGGCGACAGAGCGCCAGTGTTGTGATTACAGTGTGCCATCACAATAAAAAAAAAAAATTGTTTCTAACTCCACGTACTTGTGCGAAGAGCGACTTCAAAAGTGCAAAGGAGTGTGTTCGGTTTTCCCAAATGAGCGCCAGGGACAGAGAGGAGAGGTTGGTACCCCTGGCACCCATTGAATTGTTTGAATGGGCAGGACGGGAAGGAACTGAGGCTTCTGCATCACTACGTCAAGGTTGGGTTGAAATATTAGCACGCACAATTGTATTTTGCATACTTGCTCCCTGAGCACTGCGCTCAGGCTCTCGAGCGAGCCGCAGTCCAAAGCCTCGCCAGGCTGGAGGAGCTGGGTGGGTCGACCATCTGTCGGCCCCAGCCTGAGTCTCGCTCTGCGGAGCCTGCTGCCCGTTTGCAAATCCAGCAGCCAATGCAGACCGTGCCCAATGCGTGACCAGCTGCCCCCGAAGGTCCCTCGTGCCACTTTCTGGTGTTCAAAGTCAAAGTCCATAGCAAATGTTAACAATTTCATCTCATGGCTCAGGTTAGGTGCGTGGGCTTCTGCAATGCCAAGTCTTTATATTTGCCTTTGTTTTTTTTCTTCCCAGGGGTTGATGGTAATCCAGTCGCTGGTCCCAAACTCGCTTTTTTGGCCGCAGATTCAGGAGCAACATATTATTGTCGGCAAATTCTTTCATGCTACACTTGTTTGGTGGATAACGTTCACAGAGAATGAAATACTTATTCAATAATTCCAGGCTCCTTTTTTTTATGATCTAATCAACATGTTTCCAGTAGTTTTCTTGCTCCACAGTCCAAAGTGACCGCTTAAGATTGCAGACAGGCTGCTACAAATATCATTAATGTGGCCAAGTTATGTGAAAATTGGGATTCATTGTGTCCATTTCTAATAATGAATTATTTATGCCTTGCTTGGAGCTCCTCCTGAGCTGGTGTGGAGAGGAAAAACACAAGAAAGTTGAAGGCGAAATAGAACCTTATCTCTCATGCTGAAAAATAGTGAGACAAACCCGCCGCCATTAATGCAATGGGTCATTTCTATTACTGTCCAGACTGAGATTAGGCTTAAGCTGCGAATTCTTACATTTTTTAAACCATTCTTTTTTTCCATATTACTCTCAGTGTTTGACCGAAATGTGCAAAAACAGCTGCAATTTAATATGCATTTGAGCTACAAGCTGTGATTAAGGCACAAGTACCCTTAAAGCAACTAACCCCGATTTAACAATATGAAAATATACATCCAAATGCAATAAACATTACTTTTTAGTTTACGTTTTGGAAAAACTACTATTATGAATAATATTGTTAACTCTGGAAAACACAGCAGCGTTTGTTTCAAGAAAAACCTTTTTACAGGCCGAGAAACGGGCCGAAACCCTTTCTTTTTCCTCAAGTGAACGCAGGCAAAACCGACGCTGAAAGGGCCTCCGGGCTCTCATCAGGCAGCTTGCACCAGAGGTTAGAAGCCTTGATGGATGGTGGGATTGCCCCTTGGCTTCAGTGTTTTAATTGTAGCTCGTTTAGAAAAACAACGTTGCTGCACTTAATCAAGGCTTGCGAGGCCATGTTTTAAAGGGCCAGTTAGGGACAGGATTCGTAGTCCATTTCTCACGCGGAAATTGGGAACAAATACAAATAGTCATGCCTGGCCGTACTGCACTCGGTGCACTTAAATGCATCACATTAAATGTGTGTGACGTCATGGGGCAGAGAGTGCGCAAGTAGACCGACGAGCCGTTTTTTTTATTTTTTTATATGCCTCAATTCATTTATGATAAACACATATGCATTTGTTTCTCACGTACGTGTGCACATAGACACAGGAGCAGGGTTAACAAAGATCAGGCAACGCAAAGAAACAGAATCACACAATGATCACACTTGGGAGCAGAGGTTTGGAGATAAAAGATCAACAATAATATAGACAACGGAAACAAAAAAAAAAACATATAGCCTCCCATGCACCGAGCTGCTCCACAGCACACACAGAGCCTCTTCTTAAATAGGGCCCTCCATCAGCTGGAGCCGTTCTCGGCTGTACCATTCCTACTGGCCACACCCCTCCTGCAAGCAGCTTTACATTCAACCACTTCCTTTATTCAGTCCCGTCTGACAATCACATTCTTCACGCCACATAACAGACAGAGCACCCATCAAATATTATTACAGTTATTTATGTTGTAATATTAAGTAGAGTTGATTTAAACTTTCTTAACTCCCCCGCCCACTTAGTTTCTCCCAGGAAATACACGGTGTACAAACAGGAAATGGATGAGTTTGTCCTCCGTTTCTCCATTCGACCACACGGTGGTTCCTGTAAGTAAGTAGAAAAACGTCTCATTTCGCGGTGGACTTGGGACCAAACTGTGTCCATGTTTGATTTAAACATTAAATGATGATGGGGGTGTGTGAGTTGTGACGAAAGATAATAAACACACCGGCAAACCACGGGATAGTGGGTGCAAGGATGCAATAATAGTTAAACAATATGAGAGCGCTTGGTGAGCGCTTATTTATGGCTATGGCTGTGGCAAATGGAGACAAATGGTGTTTTCTAACTAACTTTGTTTTATCCCTTTATTTAAGTAAAGCCCAAAAGGGTATATTTGTCCTTCGCCTCATCGTGAAGAGTGCTTTGAACCTCCCTGTAAAATAACCAGCGCTTTGTCTAACATTTCAGGAGAGCTCAGGGAGGGAACCGTACCAGGCTTCCATCGTCTATCCACCTTCCTCCCTGCCTCCTCCCTCCAGTGTAAGTTCCATCTTTTTACGTATTCTTTGTCTACATTGACGGCGGATGCTAATTGCCACACCCTATTCTACTTTTGGGTCTGGGGATTTTTCTCCCATTTTTCCCCAAACATTCCACCGACATCTGAGCAAAGGTGTTAAAAAATCGACTGTGACTAGACAATAGCAAAGAAGCGGAGGAGCGGGCGAGTGGGGAAGTTTTGGTCTTTTGAAAAAAAAAAAAAGAAATTCCACCCAGTTAGTACAGAAATGTATGCCTCTTCAATGGGCCGGGTTTCTCCGTGTGCTTGTTAAAAAGTAAGTGGCTGGCACTGAAATTTTAACATTCGTTGATCTTGCGAAAGGCTTGTTTGGCGATTCGGCTCCGTGGCCGCTGTGCTGGAAATGGTGTGGCTCGAATTTAAAGCGCTTTCATTTTCCAGAATCGATAAAAGGGGCCAATGCACACGGCACGCCCCTTGGCCGCTTCTTTCCTTGCGACTTCGCTGCGGTTGACTTTTGACTCCAACTTTTTCCACTAGTTTCCTTTTTCCGTCCTCGTCGTGACTGAGTACGTTATGCCCGCCTCTTTTTCTGGGAGAAATGTCGGCAGGTGCTACCTAACTGCATCCTTTTTTGGTGATGTGGGTGATGTATGTGTGCGAGAGAGTGTGAGAAAATGAGAGAGGGCTTGGAATGACTCTCCCATCATTCGAAACCAGATGCAAACGGAGCAGGGGACTACACTCTGTTAAACAAGTTGCACCATCATAAATAACAGGAGCGAGCCCTTTTTTTTTTTTTTTTTTTTTTTCTTCCCTCCCCTCAAGACTGACTTTGGGGAAGCTGTTTGATCAAGGATTTTTGCGTCCTGCGGCTGGAACACTGTCTGCATAACACAAAAAGGATCTCGCCCAGGCTTATGATAATGAATATAATCCTCTTTCTTTTTTCCCTTTTTTTTTTTTGGCGTGATCTGCGGGAGATATGGTAACTTTTATTATTGGAAATGAGCAAAGGTAGAACGTTACTCTCACCGTCGTGTGTCGCATTACTATGTGAGAATTCCGATTTAATATTGTAGCGCATTCTTTTGCGAGAGCCGGATCGCACCGTACGACTTACAATAACGAGATTTCACCGAGAGCACATGTTGCGCCGAGCTGGGATCATTTCGTGCGCTTTCATTGTCGGGCTGCGGCTCGGGGGAGGTGTGTGTGTGGGGGGGGGGGGGTTGGGGCTGAGCGGGGGGGGGGGGGGGGGGGGGGGGGGGGGGGGGGGGGGGGGGGGCTGAGCTTGTCTACTGAGGGTTGGCGGTTTGATCACTGGCTCCTCCAGTCTGAATGCCGCAATGGGCAAAAGCCCCTATTGCCCGCGATGTCTGTGCTGGCTGAGCGAAAGTGGCACAATGCAAGTTGCCCGAGACATGGACCATTGGTATGAAAGTGACTTGTATTGTAAGGCGATGGCCTCTAAGACTAAGAAGGGAGGTCGTAACCATTTCACCCAAAAGAAGAGAACACTTAAGGCAGGTTGCATTTGAACCGAGACGCTGCGTTTAAGGCCTTTTTTCCAACATGAATTAATGGCTTATACAAACGTGACGCACCTGATTTGAATATACATTCAATTGGGTTGCAGACGTACGTGACATGTTTAGTTGTGCCTTTCCAAAGAGCCGCAGCTCTGGGACTCGGCGAGGATTTGATGAATTATGCTCCCAAAAAAAACTTTGTACAATGCAATTGCAGTGTGTTTTGGTTGGGGATTAATTATTGTTGTGAAGCTAGCCCTTTCATAGTTCTTCCCTTCAACTTTGTATTATTTACCATATTAACGATGAGTCGGTTTTTCACTCCGCCGTGGTTTCCTGGTCCAAAACAGTGAGACTTCTACCCGTTAAATACTGGAAACGCTCGAGTTGTTGTCCAACCCAGATTTAATTCCTCAAACTCTTTTTGCTTTGTTACACTTTGCTGTTTTTTTTTGGGGGGGGGGGGAATACCATACATTTGTTATGTCTGGGCATCTGCCTTTTTTCTGTGCGGCGCCTCTGCCAGCTTTTCAAGCAGACGTCTGCTTCTGGCACCGGGTGGTTGGTTCCTCGAGTGAATCAAAAGGATGACGGGGCCCGTCATGTCTTAAACGTGTCGGCGGGGACTCATTAGCCAAACAAAACTGTGCCATTGCCCCCGCAGACCAAGGAGACCTCTAGCCATGGGGAAGGAGGAGAATTGTCGACCGTCAACCGACTGGTTCAAACCAACACACAAACTAAAAAAGACCCTCACCTCGTAGCTCCCCCCCCCCCCCCCCCCCCCCAGTGTATCGTGATCATCTGATCACAGTAGCCGCTCCTCGTAGCTCCCCCCCCCCACCTCCCCCCCCAGTGTATCGTGATCATCTGATCACAGTAGCCGCTCAACAGGGGAGGCTTGTTTGCCATCAATCCGGCGACGCAGGAGCCCCCCTTATTTGAGATCAAAAAGTCAAACTGCCCTTGTCCTCGTTTCAAGGACTGCGCTTTTGTTTGGTGCAGGTAGAATGAGAGATGAGCAACGCCGCTGCAAATTGGGCTCATGCAATATGTATTTTATTGACACGGTTCTCTTTAGAAGTGCAAATTACGCGAGAGGGAATGGAAATGTGTATAAATAGCTTCTGCACTTGGTTTATATAAAAAATAAAAAATAAAAAAGGAATACGGCAGGGGATGTGAAGCAGGTGTAAAGTGTGCGACACCTTGTCACAGGAGGCGGCTGAGAGACAGTTACCAGGTGATGCAGAGACGGATGATAATAGTCGTACAAAGGAAACTTGGAACGTTGATTTGCAGACGCTCTCATTTCAGCAGTTTGCAGTGGGGTGGTGCATCGCTTAATCGGGGATTCAATTTGCTTAAAAACAACGAAATGGATTAATTTAATTGAATCTTTCCTTCAGTGGTCTGCCGCATTAATATTTACTGGTATGTATCTATTCTTGTCTATCTAATTACCTCTCGCTTTTAATGGCTCTTGCCAGGTCCAGTTTAGGTCTACTGGAGCAACAAATGGCACCTCTGGGGCTGAACATTTATACCAGGTTATATTTTTTTTATTTGTTTTTAAATGAACTCAAAGGGGTTATTTGGCTTTGAAAAAATCTGGCAAAACTGCTTTTTTTATTTTTTTTCTCCGGTGTCTTTTCGCTCTCGTCACCGAGGCTTCGGCGTAAACCCCGCCGCACTTGCTTCTCTTAATACGAAACACACTTTTGCAAAGGAGAGAAAATGCATTTAGTCCATTACGATCCTCTGCGCGGTGGGAAGTAAAGTAAAAGGGATGGGGTACTTCATCACCCAGATAAGAGTGCAGA
The DNA here is from genome assembly GCA_016785305.1 of Colistium nudipinnis. NCBI lineage: Eukaryota > Metazoa > Chordata > Actinopteri > Pleuronectiformes > Rhombosoleidae > Colistium > Colistium nudipinnis. Next base: position 652,097 of record JAFBJU010000768.1, read on the forward strand.
CTGAGGCGCGGCTACAGGAAAGGAAAGGAGCCGGAGTCTTGCTCGTGAAGTATGGATTAGTTCTGGTAAAGTTGGCATGATTAATCCAATGCCGTGGAGTCGGCCGCTCCGCACCTTGCTGGGTTGCTGTTTTCCTGCTGTGCATCCAGGCAAGATGAATGGACTCAGACGTGCGGTGGTGCGGATTCATCTTTTGGCTTGCCGAGGTACTCGAGTCTTCTGAGATTAAAAAGATAACGGATTAAGGAAAACAGAACTTTCCTCCCCAGCGCTGCGTCAGTTGTTTATTTTTGGCATTGTTCGTGTCACACCTGGTGCAAAATGAATTAAGAGTCGTAAATGTCTTCATCCTAGACGCGTACTTTAGTGTGACTCGCTCCCAGCCCTGTGGATTCCCTGTGCACCTCAACATTCAGCTGCTGGCCTGCTGCTAAGCTTTAAGTCTGAGTGTACGCGCTGATCATCTGCACGCGCTGCAGTTCTGTAATAGCATTTCATTTTCAAAGACCCGTGAACGTAATAGCTTTACATTTTTCAAGAAGAAAGTTATATGCCAGCTTTCATGGTTAACTTTCATGTTTAATGGAATATAGGTATGCTCTCGGAGAGACCTTCGCAGGATTCTCACTCTAGCCATGCTCTACTTTCATGTGTAGGTGTAAATGTGAACGTGCACTCTGAATTCTCTTTTTCCCGTATCCCAAGACATTAATAATGATTACAAATGCCGTCACCTCGGACCTGTCGGGAGGAATGAAAAACCTCAGTGATATATTTTCGTCCGAAAACTGCTCCTCCGGCTGTGTGGGAGGAATGTTGCTGATCTTGTTTTTGTGTTCGTTTTCGTGCTGCCTTTACAACAACTTATTTTTTGCAGCTCCCAATTCAGCACGGCCAACCGTGCCGCCTCACCGTCTGCCATATGGCACGTGTGGTTTTCTTCTCCCTCCCTACATCAGGGAAGGTATTGTGTACGGTTGTGATGATAGAATGCCGTTTGCACTTTGAAAGAGCTTATTGTGTGTCTGTTTTTTCCTTTCAATCGCAAAACACTCGTGTTTTTTTTGTGACTCATGTCACAGCGACCTTCTGACCTGAACTCGTATGTCAAATGGCAGAATATGTACAACTCACCATATGTATGTGAGTCATGAAACAAACAAATACCGACTCGCCAGTCACTGTATGATAACCATGTTTACGGCATACAATATTTTATTCCACATACGAACACAAATAGACGGTGAAGATGATGTTTAATTTGATCGAATACATCATTTATTTTGACTTGGACTTTGAGGGTGCGGCGCATAAAAATAGTGCAAACCAGTCTGTCATGTAGCAACATCGCAACCTGGTACTAAATATAAAGCCAAATGTGAGCTCTATTTTTGAGTATACACAAATAGAAAAGGGAATCTCAGGGGATGGAAGGTGGCTCCAAAAGAAGTTTCTGATCAAGTCAGGTATTTTATCTGATGGTAATTTGTGCAGTGAATTCTGAAAAAAAGAAAAGAAAAGAAAACATCCCTCAGCGTCAAACAGGAGGTCAGATGGTAACGTTTGTCATTCGCAGAGCAAGTAATGGGTCTATTTTTTCTTTTTATATCCCCCATAATTGTTTCCTGCCATTACGTGTTTTTTTTTCCTCCGTTATAATTGAAATCTCCGGGGTCCTCCTCTTAGCTGAAACAAACGCTTTAAAGTCCTCCGTTCTCCAGTGATGATCGTGTTTCTACTCATTAAATAAAATTGGCTGCTGTGCAGCGTGTTTTCTCTGAACAGTATTAATAGCAATAACAGTGACGTACTATTTCCTCTGGGGATGTTTAAATATATATATATCTATATATATATAGATATATATATATATAAAACATGCCTGGGAAGTCGCTGTCAATCTCGCAGCGTGTAACTCTGGACCAATTCCTCACACAAAGGCAGCTCCGGGTCTGGAGTCAGGACCTTGACAATGCCGCCTGTGCTCCTTCCCTGTTGGCTATTATTCACAGTGACAAGAAAGCTCCGTGTAATGAACAACTTTGGCTCAGCGTTGGAGCTGAAGCGGAGCCTGTCCTAATTTGAGATAAAGTTGGGGGTTATTGATCAGTGGTCCCAAACCATTGGGTCTCCGCTTGGGGTTCTGCTTTATGCAACGCACTCGATGGGCTGGATGCTGAGGCTGCAGGACGAGCTGATGAATTGGAGGGCTCTGCCGGTCAGCACCAGTGAAAAGTTCATTGTTTTTTTTAACTCACTTCGGGTTTTTCTCCTTTTTACGAATCAACAATAGAAATGGAGAAATGACTGAATGCCCCTCCTCAAACCCTGGTGCCAAGCATGACAAAATAAGTGTCTGGGCTATTCTCACACCAATTTGGATTAATCATTTATCACGACCCCTTTATGTTTTAAAAAATAAATGAAATTGCTATCTGGAGGCTAGAGAAAGCAATTTAAAGGATGGATTATCAAAATGATAAGATTCACGTGCCTACATAGTGGGCTGTACAAACGAATGCACAATCCGCACGTTGCACACACTTTCACTCCCCCCCCCCCCCCCCCCCAAGCTAATCCATTACCTCCTCAGTGAAGCGGGTCAAATTTGACCGACACACCGCAGATATATCTGTCGCGTTTTGTTGCGGTTATTAAAAAATTGTTTTGTTGCATTCAGTAGGCCATTGATGCGAGGGGGGGGGGCCTTGATTCGATCACGTCTTCCCTCGGAATAGGTCCCATATTTGAGTCCAACACAATAGCACAGCCTCCGGATAAGTTTTCCAGTTTGAGTGCTAATATTAATGGTCACAGTGTCCTTCCCAGGCCCAGCAGCTGCCTTGAGCTTCAATGAGATTCTGCAACACTCAGCACACGGGTTTTTTTTTTTTTTTTTTACTTTGCAGCGGGGCAAATGAAACCCAGAACATCCATTGTTTTCTCTCTTCTGTGGTTGAGACAAAACTGTGGCCCCAATTGTTTCATTTGTCCTTGAACTGGCAGCGGTGTAGACGAACTGGGTCTCTTGGGTGTCGTCCATTTTGGCCGATGGGTTTAACCGTCAAGAAAAGTTTATTTGTATGGCGCATTTCATCGAAAAGGAAAACCCAAATCACACCATGTAGGTAAAATCATAAAAAAAAAAAAAAATGTAAAAGAAAAATAGAAATGCCCCTTAATGCCGCTTAAAAAATGTATTTGATTTTGATTTGAATTAAGAGTTCATAATAATAAATATGAGAGTAAAAGTCACTCTGCAATATAATAAATAAATATATATTTTATTTAATAAAAAGTCTTCTGCCACCTGAGGAGCATTCAGCGATGATTCTAGGTTTCTTTAGAACTGGGAGTTTATTCTGCATGCGTGTCTGTCTCGCACAATGGGTGGATTGTCGAGGGTTGATGGCATAAATTTTCCTGGCAACATTTCTGTATATGACACCTGACAACAATGTCATTGTCTCCTGCGAGCAGGTTCCTTCTTAAGATTTAAGAAAAGCTACCTGTCATCCGAGGTAAATTCCATCTGTCATCCATTCCTCCGCACGGCTGGCGGGTATCTGGGAGGGCTCTCTGATCCAATTTTTTTTCCTACGCAGATGTGGAGACCCGCTGTTGCTCCGTCCTTTCGGTCTCTGTCCGTCTTAAACAGGCTGCCGTCGCGGTGTCATCAAGGCGCATCATTACGCGGGCACGGACAGATAAACGGAAAAAAAAACAAATTTTTATGACATCCCGTTTCTTTCTCGTTCATGGTAGCTATGCAAATCCCTGCAATCTGGACTTTTGTTTAAAGGCCAGCAGTATGATGATATATAAATAAAACGAGAGCACAAGCTGGGACTGTGCTTATTTAATTGCGGGATCCCAAATGTAAATGGAAAAATTACAGGGTGTAAACGTTTCATTTTGGCTGAAAAACATGTGACGTATACGCAACAATAACGGGCTCGCGCGCGTGGGCACGGCAGAGATTAACAGTGTTTCTGAGAGGGGAGGAAGGCGGGAGAACAAAAAGAAAAAGCAGAGGGGAATAAAGCAGGTGAGGCTTTAATAGAGAGCGCGGGGGTTGGAAATAAAGATCAAACAGTGGAGTGTTGATAAAAAAGAAATTATATATATATATATGGCTGGATAAAAGGAGAATAGAAAGTGGAGATCCTTAAGAGCGCTTAGAAATGGATGCCGTATCTTTATTTACCTGATCTCCATTTGCCGAACCCATCCTTCACCCCCTCCCTCCATCCCTCAGCCTTCATTAGATGGTCATTGCCATTCATCCCTAACAGCTGAACTGCCCAGTTGGCTCTTTTCTGATGGATTCCGGCATGGTGTGTGAACGCGCGCGGGCGTGACGTCACGCCCGTGGCCTCCTGTCTCCGCCGACTAATTGGAGTCCGTCCTCCCGGCGGCCTTCGGGGACTCGGACGTAATTAAAGCGGAGAGACCGGAAGTGTCAAGTGCACGGGCGGCTCACCGCTCCGTCTTAATTGGCGAGGGAGGGAGAGGTGGAGGGCTGGGCGGCGGGTAGCGGGGTCGCTGGGGGCTCGGGTGCCTCGGTGATTGGGACTCGCACTTGAAAGTTGCAGGTGAAGGAAAGGGATGGTAATGAACTTCACTTTGATTTAATTTAAAGAAAAAAAAAAAAGCAAACATTGAACATTTAAATAGACATTTTAGGTTAGTGCTTTTCACAATGATAACTACTTTTAAATTAGAAGCTCACCAGGAATGACCAACCCCCCCCCCCCCACGCACACACCCTTCATATTAAGTTTGTTTCATCTTTGGATTGTGTACTTGTGTATTTAAAACCTGTGTGATCATCTGCTTCAGGAACATTTAAATAGACATTTTAGGTTAGTGCTTTTCACAATGGTAACTACATTTATATTTTTCAACTTTTAAATTAGAAGCTCACCAGGAATGACCAACCCCCCCCCCCCCCCCCCCCCACCCTTCATATTCCACGCACACACCCTGCATATTAAGTTTGTTTCATCTTTGGATTGTGTACTTGTGTATTTAAAACCTGTGTGATCATCTGCTTCAGTTCTTAGCCCCCCCCGTCAGGCTTCCGGCAAATCCACTCAGGCAAAAAAAAAAAAAAAGTCGTACTGACTCAAAAGTACTCTTTTAAATAAAACTCCATCTTCTGTGGCCCCCTTTTTTTCCTTCGCTAACATTTGGTCTGCGCCGCTCCTTATCCCCGGCGCAGTAAACACCGAGTCCGTGGGCCTTGTGTTAGCGTTGTCTAAGGGCCAGTGTATGTGATGCTTATCTGCACAGATGGCACGTTCGGGTGCCAGATATCGGGACCAGCGAGCCGAACACCGCAGCTGCCAGAAAGCATTAGAGTGCCCACTCGCTGTCATGGAGCTGCTGTGTTGTGGAACAGGAGCCTTGTGGCATTTTAATGGGAACTTGGACTCCGGTGTGATGAAAACAAATCATTTAGCCCGGGCCAGGTTGAGAGCTGCTTTTAGTTGCCCTCCGTGAGAAAACTTTGCACCAGTATTCGTGCCGGGAGGGAGAAACCCCTGGAAAGGCCGACTGGCCTCTGTGTGCGTTTCATTCCGTTTACCACGAACCAAAGGGCCAGGCCTCCACCTTACAACCCCTCCCCAGAGAAAATAGGAGACCTCGGCTTCAGATTCTGGCACACAAAAGACTCCAGCCGCACCTTATTTTTCGGCGTGAGCGCCGCCCAGTGCGTTACATCCAACTGGTAAATGCCAGCCCGTTGACTGGGAAAATGCGGAGCTTCGTTAATGAGGTGTGGCTCTGTCAGTGCCGGAGAATGGCGGCAACCCCTTCCCTCGGCCTAAGTGATCCCTCTCTGATCACTAACGAGCGAGGGGGAACGGGAGGAGTCGGGGAACAGATGATGGGAAATAATGAGAATTAATGACGGCGCGGCAGCGTGAAGGACAGATCGGCACAAAACTAAAAAAGAGAAGGAGCGTAGGGCGGGGAATGAGATAGGAGTGAACCGGAGCGTGGCACGGATATGGAGAGTATTGAATTTATAAAAAAAGCTACTGAGGCCAGTCGAGCGAATGGAACATCATCATCAGTCAAATCTGCCATTTTCACGACTGGGTGAGATACGGACTACCAATTCATGACTTGAAATATAAAAAAAAACAAACACCGTTGTAGTGGTAAAGGGCAGTGAGTAATTTCGGGAAAACACAATTTTGTACTTTATCGATACAAGCGTGCCTTCAGCCCCGGCTCTGTGCCAATATCCAGCAAAAACTTCCACTTGGCGCCCGAACTTTGTAAAAGCAAATTAAGCAAACGAGACGTAACGGAATCATCAAGGATTTTAGATACTGGTTTCCGGTTTTTATGTTGGACCAAGCTAAAAGTTTCCCGTCTGTGCAGCTTGATGTCCGACCAAACAAACAAACAAAAATCAGAAAGGCCTTGTTCTTCAAAAAAGGGCCCGATTCTTGAAACCACCCAATTGTTCGGAAATGGTGCAACAGTACACCGAGCCGGACACTTTACTTTGCCACGCGCTTTGTGCGACGGGGGGGGGGGGGGCATCGCACGCAGATCGCACCACAGAATCCCACGATGTTTTCTCGCTCAGAGAAAAGGGGTGTGAAGACCCCTTGGAGGGGTGGAGATCCAGCTGTGATTTGAAACCTCGCGCTGCGTGCGAAAAGTGCAATAAGTGGCTCCATTTGATCTACACAGCCCTTGGAGAGACTCTCTACCAATCCCATTGCCTGTCTTATTACCGGTAAACATCTCCTGCCAATGACAGGGGAGCACACTGGGAGGTTTGCAGGGAGGGAATCGTACTTGATCAGTCGAGGTGTGGGTAAAGCGTCGGTGGATTGTTTCCGGCCAAATAAATACGCTCCTGAGCACAATTCACATTTTAGATGGGGTTCATGAGGAATGACCAGTGGGTCCGTGGACTTCGCATCAGGTTGGAAGGCGCTGGCTTTGGTCACCGTGACCTTTGCTGTGATGCTTAAGGTTTTTTCTACATATTTGAGCGGACGTAAAAAAAAAATAATAAAAAAAATCCCCCAACGGGAATTACTTTGATTTATGGCGCTCCCATTTCCCATGCCACCCAGTCCAGTTTGCCGTTAATGCACAATCCCATCTCCCATCTCTGGAAAAAAAAAAAGAAAAAAAAAAAAGCCACTGAAGGTTTCCTGCATCTGTTAGGTTTTATGTCAAATTAGCATTTGATTAAATGCATTTTATGACCAAGCAAAGCGTGGAGAGCAAACCGCTGTCTGCAAATTGAGGGGGATTCAAACATCATCCCCCCAGGGACGTGCGCATAAAACAAGAGCACACACGGGCTTTTATTCCTTCCTGTCGGCTGACGGAGGTAATTGAATTCGGGCTGGGAACCATTAAGGTTATTTATGACTACCTTTTCTTCAGTCCCGTTCGACGTCGCATGTCTCCGCGGCCACTGTACGGCCGCGCATCCGACACAGAGGCACATCTTGCTCTTGATTTGAAATCTCTTTTCCTGCGTATTATGCATAACAATAGAGTGTTCGTTTGGCTTCAGAACAGCGCGCAGAAAAAACGCGACTCTCTGACTGCATTCATCTCCGTGTATGAGTCCCAGAATCCCACCTGGCCTCGTGCGCTGACATCAGCATCAAATGTTCAACGCCCTTGTTTATATTTTGGCTCATTTAACGCCGTGCAGCAGCTTAATTGAGCTTTCCCCTGGCGCCGAGCATATTTGAGGCCTGCCACGCAGTGGTAACCATGCGGCCGAGGACGTTCATTCAAGTGCATTCACCCCGGCGCAACAAACGGGACGCCTGCACTTTTCCTCGAGTGGTTTCATGTGGTACGTTACGTGCTGTGCGCTTTTCGTAGCGCTTCATCTGCTCTTTGACAGCTACGAGTTGGGCTTCAAGTGAAAAATACATACATTATAAAGTCACTGTTTCAAATTGAGCTACTCATCGTCGCATACAATTCCTCAACTTTATCTCCACCTTGAAAAAATGTGTGTATCCGTGCCAATAATCTTGAAATATAACGTATAGTTGTATACCCGCATTTTTACCTGCAGAGTGCTCTCACATTTAATCTTTCTGAAAGCCAGGACCAAACCAGACAAAGGTAAACTTGAGAACACTCGTTATTTTGGTATTCACATAAAAAAAAACAAAAAACACAGGTTTGGTTGAATTACAGTTGCTTGACAGTGTTGAAAGCGGCACCTTTTCTTTCAAAAACTCAGACTCTGCCTCGCATAGTCGCGTAACTAGATGCAGCATATAAAGATGCATCGACAGTGAATAGCGGTCTTTCTTGACTACGTGTTTTGTGTTGCGTAATCAGAAATGCTGTTTATTATTATTATATAGCTACCAAATTAGTTTGTGGTGCGTTTGGAAAAATAGACTGTTGAGGGTACGTAGGTCTTCGCTAAAGGCCATTACACCTGCAGCGTGACCTGCACATTTCATGCACTCGTGATTACCATTTCTTAGTCATTAGAGATACCGATCCAACTTCATCTGATAGTTCATTTAAACGCCAAAAATGTACAAATGTAAAAGGTCAAAGAAGACCACTTCTAAAGCTATAACGCTCAAACCACCTGTAATTCTTCTGTTTTGCCCTTTATGCACCGTGTGCAGCACATATAGTGGGAAAAGGCTATTTCAAGCGAAATTGTCCCAAGTCAGATGATGGATGACCCGCTGTTTCCATAATAGACTAAGTTATAGCTCCCTTTGAATTTTAACGTATTCATACATCAGGTGTTGTTTCACGCCAATGCATTTCCGATGCGGCGTTGCCTTGACATGCAATCACCGCAATACAGGCCGACTGTAAACACGCAATTTGCAAATCCAGGAAAATGACTGTGCAGACTGAGGAATCACCGTTACTGCTGCGTGAGCAGCGGAGGCCTCATTTATTTCTGTAATTACATAAAAAAAAAAAAATCAATGCTGGGAACACTTTGCTGGGAATGATGGATGCACCAGGGCCTAATTCCTTTCCACTCCTTTCCACTTGGATATGGATATGTCCGACATGCTGTTTTGTCTCGGACCTTTTCTTTCTGTTTGCAGGCAGAAGGGAGAGTTTATGCCAATTCATTTGCAGGCAGACGTTTGGCTTTATGTAGAATTTAGAATTTCTAGGAACAACAAAAAAACAAAACATGAACAACAACAACAAAAAAAGGAGCGGTCTCTGCTGCCCAAGTGGGACACCAATCCAAACCCGCAGACTGTTATGTTGCATCCGCGACATTTTAAAGAGATGCGCGGCGCAGAAGATGAATGCAGAGCCGCTGTCCCCCACAAATGCTTCTCCCGTGATAAAACCCTGAGACGACCGCGACCAACTATGCGGAACACAAAACAATCGGATAAAATTAAACTAACTTAGGAGGAGATCACACATTTTCCCAACATGTGTTGCTCATGTGCGCCTATAAACGTGTCCCAGTGGGAGGGGGAGAGCGCCGTCGCGGCGCGTGCTCTCATGGTGTGGGTTTTGCGTTCATGCCCTGAAAAGAGGATTTGAAGATGGAGTTGTTGAACGCCGCCATTCTCTACACGCGGCCACGGAAATCGAGCCCCCGTATCCTGCAAAGAACTAGGCTGAGGAGGACTAATGAGGACAGTAACAAGCAACCCAGTGGCACACTGCTGTGACAAATTCCACGGTGTCCTCACACACTTGGACCAAATCTTAGCTCTTGGAAAGACGTTTCAGTGATTTATGTTTTTTTTTTTTTCCCGGCTTGAGAATAAAGTCGAGATGAAGATGAGGCGTTTTGTGTTTTTTTTTGTTTTTGTTTCTTAAGTCACTTCATGTTGAATAAAACAGATGTACTCCCTGAAACACGTGTCAACATACTGTGGGAAGTAGGGGCGACAACCACTCGCTGTTTGTTTATATCTGTCTTGACTTGATAGTGAACCGCTGCAAAAAGCTGGGCCGTTCATCTGCTATCTGTTAGGTCTCCTTTATCTTTCTTTTGGCAAATGCAGAAATGAGTAGTCTGGCGGGAAAAACAAAAAACAAAAAAAAAACAAGGACACAGAAAAGCCACCCAGGCAAATAAAGTACTGAGAGTCAGACACTGACACTACTGAGACATATGGCGTAAATATGCAAAATCATTTAAATTGATTATTGATAATATATATCCACATTGTTTAAATGAAATCAAATAACTACAATTTATACATAATCTCAAGTATTATATGTTATGTTGAGGAAAAAAAAAAAAAAACAAGGACACAGAAAAGCCACCCAGGCAAATAAAGTGCTGAGAGTCAGACACTGACACTACTGAGACATATGGCGTAAATATGCAAAATCATTTAAATTGATTATTGATAATATATATCCACATTGTTTAAATGAAATCAAATAACTACAATTTATACATAATCTCAAGTATTTTATGTTATGTTGAGGTACAACTAAAATAGGAGTAAGAGTTCCCAGAGTTTTACAAGTGATTCTTTGGTAGAAGTCGATTTAAGTTTACACTTGCTCCGTGATGATGAAAAGTTTTAATTCCTCCGAAACGTGGACTATGGGATTAGTTTACTTTGTTTCTTAATGAAATGCATTTTTGCTCATTTGAGTCCATATTCTCCTTCCTCAATTTTTCTCATCCTCCTGTGCGATGGGGCGACCAACTAACCGTGCAAAATCCTTTGATTTGGTTCACTTTCTCAGACTCTCTGGCCATAAATCGGATATGTGTGCATCGCTCGAGGAAACCCAACTTTTTTTTCATCTTCGGGCAACTCGTTACAGTCTCAACAACACGTAAAGATTTTTTTGTAGTACGCGGGCCTCTTTAAACTTGCACTCGTGCATCTCCGCAGCGGAGCGTAATGAGTGCCCTGGTATTTTGGCCTCGGGCTTGCTGAAATAGCGTCATCGGACCTTTTATATGAATATTTATTTTGTTAATTTACCTCTCATCCCAAAACTGTTTCGAGGCTTCACTGTGCAATTGGGCGCGATAACATCCAAGCACCTTTCCACCAACAGGCTTATTCTAGTACTCGGCTCTATTCCAAGACTGTGTTCGCTGTCTCTGGATTACGTGGCAGTGATTTATTTGACACTTCCCGCAAGCCTCTCGCAGCCAGAGTGATGACAGGGAAGTGCTCGTGATTTGATGATTAGTCTCCTCCAGTAACCAGCTGGCCAAGTGCTGAGACTGTCCAAGCTAAACTTTTCCGAGAAAGCATCTCTCCGCCGCACGCGGCCGGAAAGTCTGGTCAGCCTGGTTTCCTGTTGTAAGTCCTTATGTGTGTGGACTTCCTACTGCATTTGGAAGGCAAATGTTGCATTACCATAAAATAAGCAATTGGATATCATCCAACTAAGGCGTCTAAAGAGCTGGGACTACTAATTATCAGTTGATCTGCTTGGAGTGCCACTCGGATTTTACCCATCAAATGGCTTACTGCTTACTGCTGGCTTTGGGAGAGTTTTGTTATATCTGAAAAAATAACCCTGTATGGCGGCTTCAGGTTTATAAAGCCGGTGTTTCAGATCGCAAATGTTCATTTTGGATTATATATATATATATATATATAGGTACAGAATTGTTGTCAGTGTATAGGCTTAAAATCTGCATAATTCATAACTTGGGATTTGATGCCTTTCTTTGAAATCAGGTGACCGATATTCTGTGTGTTGGGACCGGTAATGTATTTATTTGGGAATATTAGTTTTTTTTTTGTTTCTTGTTCTTACTTATCTATTGTTGCCTCTACATTTTATGTAGATGAATTAAAAGACTGAAAGGCTATCACTTTAGCGCTGAAATATCGTAAAATACAAATAAAACAACTGACTGCACTAAATCTGTTTGCTGTATGCCTTTACCCATCATCCACTTGTGCCTGGTGAAAGCAGCTGAAGTGATTAAAAAATAGAATAAAAATAAAAGTTTATTTTCCATTGGAGTCCTCTAGCATTGGAACAAAGTCTTCTCCCCTCTCAAGAATGTGATGGGGCGACATCCTTGCATCCATCACTATAAGTGGAGGCTGAGCGGCCCTCAGGGGCAGCCACGCTTGAGTTAAGGTCCATCATTCCCTGTGACAGCCATTTACCTCCACACTGCACCAATCCCCGTCTCTGATCAATGGGCAGGACATTGTTGGATTGCGTTCAGCGAGGAGGGGCTGTCAGAAATACAGAGAGAAAAAGAGAGAGGGAGTGGTGGTGGATATCTGCTTTGGTTTGGAGTTCACAGCGACCCGGGGATTACGGTGCTCGTATTGCTAAATGAAAGAACGAGCAACAGAAGCGCGAGATGCTGACGAGTGTGAGGAGATTTGTCAGCTTTTGGAAAAAAGAAAAAAACATTATCTCCCTATCAATCGAGGAAACGTAAAGCTCAGTTTTGCCAACAATTCGGCAGGGAGTCTGTGTCTCGTAACAATGGCTGTGGGGGGGGAGGCAGCATAACGCAATGAGCAAATATGAGTCAGACATAAAGCCGGCTCTCGTCCTCGGCACTGCTGGCGACGCGGCCGTTGGGGGAATGGAGGGTCTGGAGAGGGGTACGCCGCTGAAGGGGGGCGGAAATGCCCGGCTCTCGGAAACCTAGTTATGGATCGTGAGCGCCTTAAAGGCCCGGGAGCGCGAAGAGTCCCCTGGCTGAGCTGGGCCTCTGCAGAGTCCTCTCTTCACCTCTCAACGCGGCTCCCGTTCCCTCCGGCAGCTTTTTTGTTGTCGCTGCGCGTATCGAGAGCCAAAGGGTGATGCTAAATAAATGACGCTGGCAAATTGTGTGCTTTGAACCGCACGGATTTTATGGTCTCCACCGAGTGAGACGCAGATGAGAGAATTACACCTTCGATGCTTTAAGAGAACGGGGGGGGGGTCGATTTTTGGGGGATTTGTGCGATGATTTGTGTACACGGCTTGCCTATATAAATGTGTACCAGTGCACATGAGCACTCTCAAATCAAAGGATGACAGATGCCTGTCCACATTCGGTCTTCTGCCGGGAGTATAGGCGTGACACAAGTAAAGCTTTGACTTTCAACATCGATGAGCAGAGACAGACAAACACCTCTTCATAATGAAATGAGTTATTTTTCTGTGGGGATGTTTACTGTCGGCTTGCAGTGGTTTGTTGGTTTATATTGTCAATTCTCATTCATTCTCTTTCTGATATTGCAGCTCTTTTCATTGAGCTGATTTTTATTCATTTATTCGTTGTTTATTGTGGTTTATTTGGCCAGTTATAAAGAATCCTCAATCTGAACCATACATACCACCGTACAGCGCACGAGCAGCGTGACCAGGAAGACCGATGCGACATGATCAGAGACGGCTCGCCAAAACCCGAGCCACGGGATATTTCTTCCAATGAGAATCTCCAAACTATAGTGTAATGGAAAAAATAAAATAAAATAGAAAGAAAGCAGCGCCGTCGTCAAATTTGTCCCGAGAGGGGACATTTGCGCGAGACATCTTATCCATTTGAAGGCAGCATCGGTCGATGCGGTTTGAGCCCTCTTTTGCATCGACTCACTGAACGGGGGCAACCTGAAAACGGAGCTTAAATAACTCCCTCAGCTGTTCTCCACATGTGCTGACGTCTCGGTTTGAGGCTGAGCGCTTTGAACGTTGTGTCACACGTGACACTTGACCCCCTGAGCTCTTGAGAGTCATTGTTTAAATGTGTGTGGAGAGGGGAAGCGAAATTGGGGCAAGAATGACGCTTTTGTGGAGACATTACGAGGCTTTTTTTGTTGTTTTTTTTCCCCTCCAAATGACCATGATTTTCACTCTGCCTCTCCTTTTCATTTCATTTCGGCACTTCACGCACGTGCAATCAAGCATTGTCTCGGAAATAGTTCCCGTTCTTTGATTTGTGAAACTCGTCGGGAGGCGCAAGCGGTGTTCCTGCTCCAGCTGTGGAGCTGCGTCGGGATTGGATGCGTTTGCTGTGCTTTCTCCACAATTACGGCCAATGCAGCGGGGAGTTGTGCTACTGATCACTATCATTGTGCGTTCCCACTCCTGGATACGTTGTTGGTGATTTGTTCTTTTTGGGTCTGATTGCGCGCCGTGTGGGAGGTTTTGATTGCATCCGTGCGGTTATTTCACGTCACTGCGGATCTTGTCGAGTTTTCGCTGGTTTTATTTCATTCTCCTTGTGCCCATTGGCTGGAGTCGGTGTTCATTTCGATGGAACTGCGATGCTCAATTATCGATGGAGGCCAGTTGGCAGCGCTTCACCTCGTCGTTGTTTTTGACACCCGCATTCCTGCTGTCTTTCGTGGCGAAAATCACAGGCTGCCGGGAACCTTTTGAAGAGCGGTAATTATCTCCGTAAAGCCATCATCGTAATAAGAGAGGCCAGAAAGCGCATCTATCTGCTGAGACAAGTGCAGAAAGTTTACAAAGTTAACATCGCCGGGCCAACGCGCTGAGTTTGGCCAAATATCTGAACTCCGTCCGCCCCTAAAAGGCAAATTAAACCACCATTACACAGCAAGTACTAGTCGAGCAGATGGGAAACTCTTTCTTGGCAACACGGCCCTGAATTTGAAACATAAAAAAAAAGAATTCATTTAATTTGAACAACTATCACATTCTCCTGGTGGAAGTGATAGGAGGACAATAAAGTTAATAGAAGCGATACATTATGCTGCAGCAATTTTCTGCTGACCAATGTGATTAGGCAGCGCTTTAGAGCACCGACGATTCATTGTTATTGGGTTTATTCAGACTGGCAGGTTACTTGTCAAATGAATTAATTAGTAAGAGTAGATAATAAGCCCAAAATGGGAGACATTCAAATGAAGGGCCGCGCAGAAAGAGAGTTGGATTTATTGACAGATTTATATGTTATAGTTCACCGTCCAGGAACCAAAGTGGGTTGGGTGTGACTGCAGGAGGACTCCGTTTAATTTTCCCGTATCAGCATTTTTTTTATTATTATTTTTTTTAATGAAAAATGTAAAGTGTTCCTCGTAACCGCCATTGCTGCCTGTGGTTTATATTATGTCGACAGTGCATTCCTAAATACTGACTCATTAAAGCCAAACAAATGCTTGTGAATTGTACAGCTGCCACCATTTGCAATCTGCTCTCTATTTCGTTTTTTAATTATATTTTTCCGCCAAAACCAGCTCCCACGATTCAATCCGCTATGGACTCTTCCAAACACTTGCCGGTGATGGAGGGCTGCCGTAGCTTCCTTTCTCTCTGACATCCGTGTTGCCATATTTATTTGTTGGAATACTTAAGTGAGTTTTTCCTTTCTTCCTTCTGGTTGTTCTCCTTGCCCGTTCTTCTCTTCCAGGTGACTCGTTGAGCAGGACCTGTTCATTCGAAGAGCCGTGTGACGGACAGCGTGGTAGAACGTCGGCGCAATTGGCAGAAGATTTTGCGCACCCTGGGGGGTTGCGTTTGGATCGACTCTGTCGCTCTCTGGGGTTCCTCCACCCGATCGATTGGGCCGTTTGTTCCCAATCACTCCCGAGATAAAAGGGGAAAACAAGGCAAGGAACGTTGGCACGGGAACCAAGGCGTGTGCAGCTATAACTTCCCACTGTCTCCTCGCCTCGCCGCCCATGCTGTTTTCTCCCCGTGGCTCGCTTTGGTTTGGTAATGGCTGTCGTTTCAGCATCTCACTGATGCCCCGACGTCTTTGTTTGCCAGAGGCCCCATTAGGGAGTGTCTGATTGCTGACCTTTTGAAGGTTCACGCCGTGTGGTAAATCGGCGCACCGTCCAAAATTGTTGTACGTGCCCCTGTCACCCCTGAGTTGGATGGGGTCGGGTTAAAAACAGTAATCGAGGATGGAATGAAGAAAAAGAACAAATGCAACACACCTGCTGCTGCTGCTGCTGCTGTGAGAAAGGAAAAAAAGAAGAAAGAGAACATGATGTACTGTACTGATGGGAAATGGTGGAAATAGAAAAGTGAAAAGGCAGAAGGAGAGTAGATGGGAGAGGCTGGATTATACCGTTCACCGGGGGGAGCGGCTCTGTGATTACACCTGAGCAGATTTTTATATTTCTGTTCTCACACATCATCTTGAGAAAGGAGCTCTCACTCTGCAGCATCGGTATCGGGATTCATCACACCCGTCGGCATCAGCATCTACGCGGGTGGTGAGACGGTGTGCTGTGAAATGGCGACATGCCAACTAACTCGTACAAGAAAAACCCCAGGTCCCGTGAATGTGCTGCGTGTTGTTGTTATTTTTTATTTTTTTATTTTTTTAAACGAACCTCCCGCAGCTCCCCCCCCCCCCTGTATCCAGGCGGTGCAGGAGAACTATTGTTATCGCAGTGGCGCAGCGACACTGTATTACTTTGACTATCGCCTCCACTGCACAGCGGCCTCTCCAGAGACAAAGTAATGCCGAGATTTTGCTGTGATTCTGGCATTTTTTCTCTTTCCAGCAATGCCAGGATAAACAATTGGAAATAGCACAACATAGGCCGTGATGGATCACTGTAGGGATGAAGCACACTACATCAGAGTGCCTGCATCCTCTGCTGCTGCTGCTGCTGCTGCTGCTGCTGCTGCACGGGGACTGCACTGTATGTGGGCACTATGTGCTTTTATAGCAATATACTGTAAATGAAAACTATTCAAATTTCCCTACCCCTGTGGTTAAGTATTGCCAGACCCCCCCCCCCGACCCTTTTTTTTATTGTGTCAAATAACCAAATATATTCAATTTCATCATAACATGTGATAAATCAATGTCAAATCAAATCAATGATAAGAATAACATAAACGCTCTCATTTAAATCCCTCTAATTACCCACAATTCTCTCTAAACTGTAAAATATTGTCGCTGCATCTAAAGTCCTGCAAACAAATCTCAATTTAATTTTTTTTTCGATTCATTGATCCGGGATATGCTGTCCAGTTACTCTGGGCGCCAATACAGCAATTGGCAGCTCGTTCATTACAAAATAATGAGTCAAAACAAACGCAGCTCGGGTTAACTTGGGTCAAGGTCCAGTACGTTCTGGAGGACCATCCATAGGCTACCGTCGGTTTTTTGCCAACATTTAGCGGAGACGTGAGGACCGGTTCATGTCAAATCTATCACGGCGTCATGCGTGCCGGACGGTTTGCAGGCAGGCCACTGTCACTGGGGTGTAACACATTCATTCACACATTGTTTTTCTCCTGATTGCAAAAAGGAAACAACATGACAAACATGTTCCCGGTCCTGTTGTTATACATTTATGAGAGCGAACCGTTCATGACCAGAAAGAAAGTTCACATTTTCATTTTCAAAAGTCATGGCAACACGTGGCAGTGCCACAGCTCGCGAATAGACTGCTGTGACAAAGCAGCGGGTGCGGCAGAATCCATACACGCCCCTGGCTACTGAGCATTTATTGAGCTCAGTCTCCTCGGCTCAGGCGGCCATGGAGGTTTTCTTCGCAAAGTCATTTCTGCCAGGTGTTGAGCCAGTGCACGTCTTTCACTTTGTCCTAACTATTTCCGTCCCGCGGACAGTGTTCAAATATTGATAATAACACCAAAAGTGCACAGCAAGTTCAGAACTTCAGTTAAAAGCCACAAACATATATATATATATATATATATATATATTCTGACTTCTCTTCGCCTTTTAAGTCCTCAAAGCCCAGGGTCTGTGCTGCAGCTTTCAGGACGCCGGCGGTGAGCGTCGCGGTGGTCCCCTGAAGGTAGCGCTGAGGAACTAAACATGAGGCATCTCTGCGTGCCAGGGCGACGGGCATCATGCCCCGGGCCTGCAGCCCTTCGATTCCACTCGTCGATTAAAAGAAAGGAGTCAGATCAAGACATGTGCGCCTTGACGTCATGAAAAATGATCAATAACACATACCTTGCATATATTTGAAGTTCACCTGAGTCATTAGTGCAGCTCCACCCGTGCCCGAGGAACCTTAAAGCTCCCAAGCCATGCCTTCGGTGTTCTTTGGCATACGGGTAGAGTTTTGGCACGTTTCGGTGGCATCGAGTACGCATGAGAACAGACGTCAGCAGTGACTGAGCAGCAAAAGCAGATCGCTACAGCCCACCCCCGAGAGGAGCACTTCATTCAACCACTGAACACTCCACTGCTTTGAGCGAGCTAAACGTAATCTCATAGTAGTCGAGTTCAATTAGGACACCATTACAAGCTGCCTTTTCTTTCCATTTAAATGGACACAGGTTAGTTCAAAAATGACTTATGGCCCAAGAGGCCACTTGTGATTTGTGAATATGGGCTATAACACGTTTGATTGACTCTAATGAGTCTATTTCTTGTCCATAGTTAGTATTTTTTTCTATGATATCCCATTTTTTGCAGACAGCGGAATGCTACGTGACTCCCTCTCGTGAGCGTAGTGGGACATCGAGGTTATGGTTCGGTGGTCTGGCCCGGTAAGAAGTGGGCCATGTGTGTCTGAAGTGCATCCATGTCTCCGACATAATAGAGGCACGATGCTGATGGAAGCTTAAGGATGGATTCTCGCGTGACACACACAAAAAAAAAATTTGCTGGAACAACACAAAAAGTCAAAATCCATCATGATGGGGGGGGGGCTGCCAACATTTGAGCAAAATATCAAGCAATGGCTAAGGCTCTGTGGAGCTTAGGGGCACTCTGGCATTTCCCTGAAAGATATATATATATTTTTTTTTTCTCTCCAGGAAGTCAAATCATCATGGACCATGGAAAGGTTGTGTTTGGAGTCGGAAGTTACTTCTGATTATTTTCAGTTTTTACTTTAGAATGACTGAAACCGACGCAACTTTGTCGCAGCTCGGTACATTTCCATTTGCTTTTTAGCCCCCCCCCCTCTCCCGGGGAATTATATATTGGAACGTTTCTCGTGTTCGCTGTAAACATTGGCACTCTGGCAGACCCACGCCGTGCGGGCGCCTTCGCAAACACAGAGGAAGCTCTATCTAATATTCATTCCGAGCAGAGATGAAGCGCGCACTGTGCGAGCTCAAAAGAAGCCCTGTACCTGAGTGTTTTGACTAACGCCGAGGCTTGGCCAGAGGCGGGTCCCTGATGTTTGGATAGCTCCGTAGGTTTCTCTCGCTCTCGGCACATCTCGCCGACCAAAATGAGCTTGCTTGCTCCTTGTTTTTGATGTCTTCTCACGGGAGGTGGATCGCGGTGAGCATCAACAAGGAAGAGGCACATCACTGGTTCTCACATTTTTAAGACCAAACCCAAAGCACCTTTCATCCGAGTTGACGTGTTCATGCGTTTCTCGGCCTATTGGTGGTCAGGAAAATGCACCTCAAGCAGCGCGTTTGTCCCTCGCTCACTTTGGCCCCTTTCAACACTATTTAAACGTTCCGCTACCTTGAAAGACCCTCGCGTGTTCCTGGTAAATCGTTTTTTCTGTTTTTGCTTTCTGCAGCTGCTGTGATCTCTCAGTGTATTTGCTCACTTTTTTTTTTTTTTTTTTTTGTTTACTTTAAAAAATGTGTGTGATCTTTCTTTCTCTGGGCTTGTGCGTTACCCTGCGTATCGCGTAGTGCAAAAAAAGTTCTTATAACACAAGTAGGCTTTACCCAAGATGTTGGTTTTACGATGTGGTGACGGCTATTGATCATTCAGCATCCTTCACGGCTGCAGTTTGGTGTGGACACAAGCGAAAACATGTGTAGAACTGTTTATCACAGATATAACCTCAGCCTGGTGTCTGTCTTGCGTTTTTTTTGTTTTTTTTTCCCCTCACATCTGAGCACCTGATGTTGTGACGCTTTTTAGGTTTTCACGTTGCTGCTCTGAAGAACTGCTTATTTATGAAACCGTAACTGATGCATCACATCCTGGGATCAGTAGGAGGCGTTTACAGTGGCACGGTTTATTTCAGATGTGACAGGATCCGAGTGAATCTGATTTAAAAAAAAAAAAAAAAAAAAAATCTCGCAAGAAACGGGCACGACATCATTCGCGCTCTCTCGGACCACCTACTCTTACTTTGGAAATGAGAATAGTACCATACAACGCCAAAACTAAAGGATTAATAAACACTGGGTATGAACAGGTCTTTGACAACAATGTTCCTCTCGTTGTTTGCCATTTTTGAGTTTTGTAAAACATTTCAAGCCCCGTTGTATCCAATGCTCCTCACCGTTTACCTTCCTGGGCCAGTCCTCGGCAGTCACTGTAAAGGTCGATGGTATATGTTCAAATGTTTCGGGTAATACAGTGAGGTTATCTCCTGGACCCTGCCATAAGTCCGGATGCATATTTCATATTTCAAATGTCAAGGCTGCTTTTGCTGGATAAGCAACGATCCATTATCTCTGCAATAACCCTTTAAATCGCCGAACAAATACAATGTTACCATAAAGATGGAAGCAACAAGAAAAAAACAAACAAAAAAAAAAGCCCATCGAAAGACATCAGCTCCTATGGATCCTGTCAGGGCTCATTTATTCACCTCTCACGCTCATGTGAGTCCTTGAATTCTCATCTACATTCACATGCCTCCGCTGCCTGTGGCTCTGCATCCAAACATCCTTCCTGTTGGGGTTTGCCGTCTGCATGTCGCTGCATCCCTCAGTGCATTTGGCCTCGTCTGCGGGCCGAGGAGGGCTCCACCTGGTTCAGCTCGGACCCATTCCCCTCTTTAGGCCGCAGGTCTCAAGCAATCCAGAATACCCCCTCGGCGGATTTTCCCGAGCCTGAGGAAATAAAGACAGTGGGATAAAATACGATTACAACCTCCTCAGTGCGTTTGGCCTTTTGGCAAAACCTTCGCAAGCACGCCGGAGAGGAGTTTCGCATTCGCTGTACATTTGTTGCATTTGGCGCTTGTATTCATGCATGAGAAGTACAATGCTGAACACTGTTGCTTTTGTTGGACCACAATTTAACTAGATGCATTATAAATGACTGAAATAGAGCTAAAAATAATGAATCTGCCAGAGGCAGACGCTAAGGCACAATGACACACACACACGCACACACACACACACATACGCACGCACACAACCACAGTGGGATTCTCTCCTTTCGTTCCGACTCCCCTCCCCTCCCCTCCAACGCTCTGTATTTTTTTTTCTTTCCTCCTCCTTTTTATTTCATCACATTGACCACTTAACATCAAACCGGCCTCGCTGCGGCCTCCTGACGATGAGAGATGACCAGGAACTGAGTCACCCCCGCTGCGTGGGCTCATTTCACCAGCTTCGATGGCACCCCAGCGCCGCTCTTCACCCCTCCGTGTCTTCCCGCGCGAGGATGTGTGCTCGGCGAGCGGAACACAGTTCCCTCCTTAATTTCCACTCTATCTGTGAAAGCCCCTCCGCGCAGACCCTCGGAGGCCTCGCTCCCCGAGGAGCAGCGCAGCTGCAGCTCTGGTGGAGATAATCTGCCTGTCAGCGGCCTGTCTCTCTCCCAGATGTCAACGGATGCCAACTTTTGTGTACCTTCACTTTGCACACACGCCGTGTTGTCACGACCCTGACTGCATTCCGGGGTGTTTGTTCCAGGAAGGCGAGTGTGTTTTTATGACCCCGTAATGGAGGCGTTCTGTGTTGCATAAATTACCGCCATCATTTCGTAAAATGAAAGTCCACCGCGCAGAGATGTGGACATGGGCATCATTCTATCTTTGACAGGAGGCTGGAGCCGTGCGGCGCTGCTCTGCGAGGCTTGAGCTTGCTCATATTTTTTTAATTGGAACTAAACATAAACAACAGCTGTTGCTCATGGCAATGTAAGTTTTAAAGCCATTTGGACACAAACCAATGCACTTGATAAAGTCAAATATATATATATATATATATATATAATGAACAAGTGTATATATATATATATATATATATATATATATATATATATATATATATGAATCAGAAGGATTCCAGTTTACGCTGAGGTGACCATGAATTTCAACAAGTTTAATGGCAGTCCAGACAATTGTTGCATAGACGAAAACACAACGGAGGTCAATTTTGTGGTAGGTGCCAGAATAAATGTCATCGGATCAGGAGTTGGAAGTCGGCGGGTTTCAAAATTGTGTGCCGCTTTGTGCGTTGATTGTGCCACTGTGGTATACTTGATAGTTTGCTGAGATCATTTATTTTGGACCAGAGTCAGGTCAGAGCAGCTTCACCAGACAGGCATCTAATGTCCTTTTTGACACTCTCCTCCTCGCGACCCATGAATATCTACGATGGATGGGTGGGCCGTACTTTAAAGGTGTAGACGTCGAGTCATGTTTTGTTTTTGTTTTTTTGGTCGTGGCCACTGCGTGTCGTTCCTGACGACTTGCATCAGGGCGCTGAACACACCCATTACACAGAGGAAGGTAATTGGATTCACAAATCAGCCGTCAGCGCCAGGTTTATAGTGGCATTGAGCTCTGTGGGCGATATTTCAGGGACCGTCGGGCCGTTTGTCAGAGATGGTTTGTGGCTAGGGAGGAACCAACACTGGGGAGCATTCATTTCCTCTGTATACAGCTTTTACTGAGCAAAAAATAAATAAAAAAAAATCCCTGTCGAGCGATGAGTCACCGCAGTGCCACTCATCCCCAAAGACCTTCCGCCCTGCGTCGTCGACTCCATGTCTGAAAATGAAGACCAGGTTACATTTTTTGAACCAAATCCACTTAAATCAAATGGCATTTAAAATGACATTAATGTACTCATTTGCTTGGTTTACAAATATGCCCCAGGAACTCATGAGTCATTCGCCCCTCTTCCCGTTGCTCTGCAGGGACTGAGCTGTGCGTGGCAGAGACGTCAAGAGGAATGTCATCCAGCGGGCTTTTTGGTACATCATAAAACCCGAGGCCATCCGAACTGAATGAAGAGGTCAGACCATACGGTCTGGCACAGTATGAGGTGACCCCCCCCCCCCCATAACACACAAGGAAGCACGCACACACACACGCTCGCACACACTATGTCTTGTGCTCTTTATAATGGGAGAGTGAGCAGTCATTTTTTTTGTTGTTGTTGCTTGCTCTTTGGTCACAGGAGAAGAAAATGCCATGATGTGAGATGCCAAAGACTCCAGCTGCAGCCTGTCCGCTTTTCATCCCGACGTGTGGCTGGAACCGGTCCAAACAAGACCCCGCCACGGAGAGAGAGAGGTATGGCGATGAATTGTTTTCTGCAGGTACAGAGGGTAATCACAGCAGTCTGCTTTGTCGGGCCCCCATTGAGTTTCCATATGCTTTGTCGAAATCTGTTGCTTTTTTTTTTCCCCCTTCCGAGTTGGCTTGTGTGTGTCTGAGTGCACTCCGGACTAGAAAAAGGAAAATAAGCTACACGCTGTGGCAGGCCTCCCGGCAGAAAGAGCCATCCAAACCCAGACATCGCCGTCCACTTAGCCGAATGAAATCTGCAAACATTCACACAAACTATTCGATTACAGTTGGATTGCTGTTGTTGCGACATCAGGTCTTTTTGGGGCCTTGCTCCGCCAGTGTGTTAAACGGAGCCTTCCATCAAGAACATCTTTTGTTATCCAAAAAAACAGGTCTCAAACTGGATTCAATAAAAAAAAAAAAAAAAAAACTTTGTTTCTGCTCAGATATAGTTATGGATATTTGTTTGCTTGAACGGAGCTGGGCCTTGAGGGCGCTTGCTTTGCTTACTCGGTCAACTTGCTGCTGTGTTTTCTCTTATTCAATTTCTGCTTGTCCTTGCGGTGAAGATTGGTTTGTGACGGCTCCAAGATAAATGGCCTGTGTCCCGCGGAACATATTTTATTTTGCTATGTCCAGTATATCATGCCAATAAATCAACAGCATGTGCGCAACCTACCCGGCTGTCGCCAGCGACGCTCGGGGTGTGCCAGATTTGGTCAACGGCTGAATGATAAATTCTCTTTCTGAAGGCCACAGGAATATGTGGGTGTCGCCGGGCTGATTTATTAAAGACAAAACAGAACGTGAGTGGAGGAGCTTCGTTACTGATGGGCTCGTGAATGATATCTGCCGTTGCCCCTGGCGGATATTGAGGGGGAGGACAGAGCGAGAGGAGGATGGGGGGGGGGCGGGGGGGGGTCACTGTAGGTGCGCACGGTCGTGTCTCATTGGATGGACCGTCGGAGCTGATGCAAATGCATCCGGATCCAAACGGCGACCAACCGTGCCGCCCCCCCCCCCTCCGGAGGGAACTGCACTCCAATCAGAAGCATTTTGCCTCCACAAACAATCTTCTCATTCATACTAATCTCCGCATACTTATTTCTCTCGCTCGGTTTTATACTGTGACCGCACTGCTTGCAGGCTTACCGCAAATCCCACCTCCACGTGACGATTATTCGTCCATGCTCACCATCCGTTATTCTCTTCTTTATGTATAAATCACAGCGGAGGGGTTCACATTGTGCATTGAAAGTCAATTCAATATGACACCCACAACAGGAAAGGATGGAATCTCCGTCCTGGCCCTGGTGCAGCTTTGCTCGGTTAAAAAGCATATATATTTCAAGCCAAACATTGTTTTTTTTTTTTTTTAGTTCAGCTTGACGGTGTAACGCTGCGTTCACATCAAAGAAGCGCGTGGTGAAACTCTGCTCTGATTAACGACATCTGCCACATGGGGTTGTCTTCAGGGTCTGCGACTTATAAAAGATATTGCAAAGGCAAAAAAGCAAGGGTACGTGCGCTCTGAAAATATGTGAATAGAAAAATACCATTGTAGGCATTTTAATGAAGTGGTGATGCTTTTTTGTTTTTTGTTGATTTGTGGAGACAAAGAGCCCCGTACCGTACATATACAGCCTCACATCTGTTCCCCCCTATTGTCCATGAATCAATATTCATACAGTTCCTTACGTTCAATTATCCTAGCGCTCACCCACGTCCACACAAACACACACACCCACACCTACACACACACACACACACACACACACACACACACACACCATCCTGCAGGTGACCTTCAGCCCGCCATATGCCTGTGTCTTTACTGTCATAGCCGCCCCGGAAAGCATACCGCTGGGGTTGTGACAACTCCACATCAATCACCTGCAGTAGGATTAAATGTTTGTGTGTTCCTGTTTTGATAAGTCAAATGTGGAGGACCCCTGAAAATCTGTCGCTCTCATTTTCTTTTTTATCTTGCTTCATGCAGTGAGGAAAAGCAGGAGGGAAAGAGGCGGTGGCGGATCAGTAAAGGATTTAGTATAGCTGGAGGTGTACTCCATCTAGGGCCATATGCTCTCATGCTGAGTATAAACTGCCGTTTAGCAATCGGAGTTAGGGAAGTCTGGATAGGCTGGAGAAAATAGGATTGTTGACATGCCGCTCGCAAAAAACAAACAAACAAACAAAAAAATTGCATGAGAAGAAAGCAATGTCTTATTTTGGTATATTGCATGTTTTAGCAGTGGTAAGTGGTACAGTGGATGGCCTTGCACCATATTCAATAAAAAAAAATCCTTTCACCATATTGCACCACATTTAATCACGCAAAATCTTCCCCTGCCCTCCTCAATAATCAACTTACTGACGAGTAAATCAACTCAAAAAAAGGATGCGAAATAGTCATAAAATGACTAACGCTGACCCATTCATAAATGTTGTGTGCATTATGATTGGCATCAGGAAGGAATAGAACTCCAAAGGGTGTAAACTATTGAACCAGCACACAATAAGGAGGACTGCCTCCGCGGCAGCGGTGCTTAGAGCCCTGCAGAACCGCGCTGATTTATTACACCCCCGATATAATAAATGTGTTTCCACGTCATTTGTCCACTTTGGCCTCCAACAAATAGCGTGCAGCCCATATTGATTGTTGTTATCAATAACGAAGCACACTTACTGTTGCCCATTAAAAGGGCTGAAATCATTTCACAGGATGTCTGACAGTGATTGAGCTGACGCGCTGTGTTGCACCGTCGTTGCACTCCGTCATTGCCCTGAGGAAAGAGGAGATGACTTTGAAGCGCTTTTCACAGGCTCGATGTGATGACACGCAATCGTATCAATATGAAATTTGCCCTCCGCGCCTTTGTGCTGTGGAAACATACCTGAAAGGCTCATTCACACTCGCGCACCCTGTCCCGAGATTGTCTTGTTCTAACTTTTCAAAAAAAAAAAATTGACAGAGTTTGGGTAAAACTAATTCAAACTTCTAATTCTAATTGCCACGTCGTTTTTAATATTTGCCCAATTCAAAACTAGCCATTACTTTTCAGTGTCCACAGTTAACACAATTGCTGATACGCCACATTAAACAGAGTATTTAAATTCATGGTAATAAGTTCTAGGAATTGGACTGCATAATTCACTGAAGTGATTAAGCGTGTTAAGGTTAAATGGCACCGGCGCATGGTACCATAATGTATCGGGGTGAATCGGCATCGATGAAATGATTACTCACTGTGAGCCTGTAGTCAGGCCTTTCGTTTGTTGGTCTTGTCACATCAGAGGCTACGGAAAAAAATTGACAATCTTATGAATTTAAAAAGAGTTTGCCTTTATAGATAAATGTGTAAAGAGTTTACAGGGGAAGATACACTAAATCCAACTCAATACAAAATACACATGGCCCGATACCACTGGCCCAACGGTGAAGTATTTTGAAGCGATATGGATCGGATAGGGATGGGTCCACCTGGCCTGAGTGAGTTAACTGCCACTGATACTGGTGAGGTTGCTGAAAATCTGATTTTGTCTAGCTTTGTGTGCTTGGCCTTTGGCACGTGGCAGGTGTGGCGTTTTGTCCGTCCTCAGTTTGTGTGTGCTACAATCTCCTGTGGTTTTTCTCTCCCCCTTCTCCAAGGCCCCCCATATGCGATTTTTTTGTTTTGTTTTCTGGAGTTTTCACCACAAAGCATATTCGATTGTACTTCAAATTTACAAGTGAAAATACATTACCCTCAGCTGCATTGAACCACGTTATTTCCCTGCAGATATTCGTGCATGTGCATGGAACAATAACAATTAAACGGAGGAATAATTGACTGGTGAAGTTTGGTCATGTTGCAGCTTCACGAGGAATGCCAATCTAATTAAAAAGTCTGCAGACCTCCAGGCTGCCGAAGTTGGCTTGTTGTTTTCTCGCATCTAATCTCTCTGTAAGACCAGATAATTAATGGCGCTGTGGCAGGGGAGCACGCAGTCATTAATGGAATGGATTCGGCTTGTTTACCCAACTTACTCCTCGTCCTGTACTGCCTTCACAGGGGGGAAGTGGTCATCAGATCTGCGGGGCAGTGGAGGGAGGGAGGGAGGGAGGGAGGGAGGGGGAAAAAGAGAGAGAGAGAGAGAGAGAGAGAGAGAGAGAGAGAGAGAGAGAGAGAGAGAGAGAGAGAGAGAGAGAGAGAGAGAGAGAGAGAGAGAGTAATGGTCGTGAACTGTACATGAGTTTAAAAATAAAAATGTCTTTCCGTTTGGTCATTTTGTTGAAATTGCTGAAGATGTGTCATGTCTTGTCATGTGCATCCTTATCTGGAAATGAAATGGCAAGGATATTGTATTTTATTCCACATTGCACTATTGTCTCACTTTAGACTGGCACATAATAGCTTCGGTTCATTCCGACATATTTGTACTGCTCCAGAGGAGCCCACGAAAATGTGACAGTGTCTTCAAATCCAAACACCGCCCTGGAAGCGGTTACTGGATGCGCATTACCAGACAATGTTTACTCAGCCAAATTGATGGACTGATTCGTTCACCGTGTGTGTGTGTGTGTGTGTGTGTGTGTGTGTGTGAGAGTGTGTGTGTGCCGACAAAATGACAAGGCCGTTTCCAGAAAGCCGCGGACTCCTCCAGTCAAACATGTAGCCTGCAGGTAAACAGATCGGCGTGCGCAGATGAGAGCTGTGCCCGGGTCACACTTGCTTCCTGTGGGGAGCTTGTTATTCAAAATCCTCCCACGGAACAACTGGCTGACCGAAGCCTTTTGAAGCGATGAGCCGCCAAACACCGCGGCGCTCTTTCCTCCGTCCCAAAGATCGCAGAGCGGACAGACCTTTGTATCGAGGCGATATGAATGCGGGAGTGGTGTAGCCCGTGAGCCGCAAGTTGCACATTTACACATCACGAGTGCAACACGACATGTACGCGAAGGTAAGAGCAGAGTGTGTAGGTGGCCGTTTCCCGGGTGTTTGGGAGGCGGGCTCGCTGTCCAATGTGTATGAAGGAAATGGGTCCCGAGCCAAATGTGATGCTTTTGAGTCTTTTTTTTTTTTTTTTTAAGGCTTCAGCAATATATTTGGTTTACTTGACAAACGTTTGCCTTTTTGAACTGAACCATAAAAAAAAAGAAAAAAAAAAAAAGGGTTTGCCATCCAGATTAAACCACCTCTGCTGCTTCGCGCAAATTCGACCCCTTAATCAACTTGCTAAGGAATCTGGATGTTTTTTTGATGAAAATCGGTAAAAAAAAAAAAAAAAAAATCAAAAAGGATAAGCTTCTGTAACCTCTAAGTAATAGGCCCTCTCTGCATGCATGCGGCGGGGTGTTCTGGGCCGTGCCGGATGAGGTGGCCTTCAGATCTCCAGCTGACTGACACAAACACCGAGTCAGATGTGCTTTTATGTTCTGCTCCGTCGCAGCCTGCGCCCGGGCCTGGCAGCGGTGTCTCATCGCCCGCCTCGCTTTAATTGGCTGAGACGGTTGCCTCTCCCCCCCTCCCCCCCACTCGTTTCTGAATGCGTTATGCCGGCATAACGGAGCTGGCGCTGCGCTGCCTCTGGCGGTGGCTTGATTTGAGTGGCTCGTCGAGGTTGAAGCGCGGCACGGAGAGAGGTGGCTGCGAGGCTGGAGGAGCTCCAACCTGCCAAGGCCTCCGTGGCGTCTCCTTATTTAGATGGCTTTTTGTCACTGTTAATTATCCTGTTTTCCTAGCCGTGGTGTCACTGCAAAAAGAAGCAGGGGTTTGGATGCCAACCTCCGCCCGACCGCTCTTTGCTCACGACAGCTTGAAGAGCACAAAGCTGTTTTTTTTTTTTTTTCTCCTCCACTATGGTTGCTAAGATGAACAGTTGTACAGAGAAAACCAGGTCAATGTACTATGGCTGCCTCTAAGGATCTAAAACAACAAGATGCAATTTTTCGGTCCATTTTTTATCTATTTTTTAACCAATGCCGCCATATGAAACATTTAACTTTGAGCCTATTTAGTAACAACGCAAGGATTTTCGTTCACATTCTCCTTTTGGGTCTTTGCCCATGTGTTCTGGCAGCGAACCAATTGCTTCTGTGTTCAGGCTCCCCTCTGTTTTTTTTTTTTTTTTTTTACAATATTAACTACGGGGGAAAATGAATCGTGCTGGTGCAAACCGTTTGTTTATTGGCTAATGCCGTGAATCGTTTGGCTCCCAGCGTCTTCATTTTGTTTATTTTGTTATTGTGTTGTGTGTTTTTTTTTTTCTTCTGACTGTGCTCAATTTGCGGTGCCTCCCGTTAGATTATTGCGGGTTGTGTTTGGGTTCCTTCAGAAAAACGTGGGCAAAAAAAATAAAAATAAAAGCAAAATGGCTGCACACCATGCAGTCGAGTTGTCGTACCGGATAAGACCAGTAATACACTATATCACAGAGGACGCAGTGTTTTTCCCCGGGTTGTGAAAAGTGAGGATTACATGGCAGGAGGTGTCATGTGAGCAGTGGATGCGCAAAAGCTTGTGGATGAATCCCAGACTTCCCCCCCCTTGTCCCCTAATTTATTTTTTTTCCTTCTTTTTACCGCTTCATTTTTTTTTCTCTCTTCCGTCTGCATCTGGTTCTGTCTCATAAGGCATGCAGGGCTATAGCGGATGGAGGATATGGTTTATAATGGCCATAAAATGGCACAGAGGGCACCGGTGGAGGGCTTTCCCATGAATCACCGCTACATTAAGTTGCATTGACCATCATAACTCCTACAGAGGCATTTCTGTGCTTTGCCACAGGGAATGAGCTGGAATGTGCTTTATAACGGAGAGTTCGGAGGATCAATTCAGTTTAGAGGATCAATTCCCCATTGAAGAACACTCCACAAGTGCAAATTTGTGGCCTTTGAATTCATGGCTTTTTCTGAAATTTAGCTTTTTGTAAAAAAAAAAAAGGTGCACAGTTTTTTCTTCTACCAACATATTCATACAGTTATGTTTCAGTCCTTTCACCAATAATCATCTTGCATGAGTCACATGTCCCTGGGTGATCTTTTTGGAGGGGAAAAGAGGCTAAGCCGCTTAAGCTCTCTTTTCTATATCAACAGTCCCCTATTATTGTACTTGGATAAGATGAAAAATAGGCCTCAAGTAATCCAGAAAATAATTAAAATTGTACAGCTCCGATTCTTCGGTTGAAGTCGTGCGACTTTCGAGATGCTCAATGCGTACATTTCTCCTTTAGAATATCACTACTTGTAATTGCAAATATTATTATTAGAAAGAAATACAAAAAAAAAAAAAAATCGTCCAGTATTAAAGGCTCCATAGCCTCGCACACAACAACACTGGAAAATCCCTTCTCGTAAATCACGAGGTTTTCTTTCGCGGAATAGTTATTATGCGCTGTCAAAGTTAGGATTAACCATGATACAAGTGATGTGCACGTCTGATCTGATGAATCCCTCACTGACCTGATTGAATGTTATGAAATCCTTTTTCTTTCTCAGTCGAGAGTTTATGGACTCATTCAGGGATGGCCGGCCTTTCGCGCAATGATGTAAACAGCGGGTAAAGAAAAGCACTGGCATTTTCGTTTTCAATATGAGGATTATTCTTTCATTTAGTTTTGATGCGATTTATGAAGCACCTTGAGCTGCCTTCCAGGAATTGTACTACACACGCAAACACCCCTTGCTTCACGTGGGGGTAGTGTTTGGATTTGTAGATGTGGGGTCCCAGTGGATATTTGTAGAGAAGAACCTGGATCACTGCGGCCCTAATTACGCATAAGAGCCTAGCCTATAACAGATAATACAAATGTTTTCCCCGGGATGCTTCATTCTAATCATATTTAAACTAGACGCGAGTGTTTGTCGAAGCTAATGCAGCATTCAAACCGTGTCTTTGAAAATCCCGCTTTAATGCTTTAATTGTTTACATTCATTACCCAGTGCAAACACCTCTGCGTTAATTCAGCCAATATCTTTCCCTGCTCATTTGAATGAACGGCAACGCTCCGTTTCTGATTCGAGAGGAGGTACCGCCCACAGCCGGTCTTTGTCATGCGGCAAAAAAAAAAAAAAAAAAAAAGGGGCAACACGTGCGTTTGGGAGAAGTCAGTTGGTTGTGATTCCGTGTGACCATGCGCTGTTCCAGTGGCCGGAGGTGAAACCGGCTGTATGGGAGGTGGGCTCGTGACGTAGACGGTGTGAAGGGTCTTCCATGGGTCAACACACCAAGTAAACAGCCCACACTGTTACCCAGCTGCTGACGGACAGGTGGGCTACAGGAGAGGCATTTAGCAGGCCCAACGCGTCTCGAGTGTCACTGAGGTCGCTCCCTTACAGTAATCCGAAGTCCCCGCAAACCATTAGCACTGCACTGATCCCAGCCTTTCAGCATGTTTACCTTTGGCTATTTCTGAGCGGTTCTCTCCATTATTTCATCTATGATAATAGATTTGTGTAATTTAGTTTCCCCCCCCGACCCCCCTCTTTTGACACTTTCTGGAAACTTGGCCCTCGGGCTGAATTATTCAATTGAATGCCGCTTGATTGACATAACCTTCATTTTCAACTCTGGGTCTTCGGTCCGTCCGAAGCTCGCTGTGTCTAAAGAATTAAGTTATTCTGATTGGAAATGTCAGACCGGCCTTGATGCCTGCTATTATCATTTTAAATCCCTTCAATTACAGGGTGTGACACCGACAATGGAGCTCGGGCTGTTGAGGGCACAAAATATTGGTCTTGCACGGTCCCCTGTTAGGGCTTGATAAATGTGCCATGGCTGGCGTGGCGGTAGAATTGTAATCTATAGACAGGCTGATTATCCTTCTCCTTTCCTGCACTAATGACGCCTGTGACCGGGTCATTTCCTGTCTCGAAAGGTGGATTCTCTTTGTGCCATCCGCTGAATGTATCCATTAATTCTAATGCATTAATTTGTCTTGCGTGTGTGGGGAAATTGTAAGTATATGTCCTCTGTGATTTCTGTTTTAACTCTGCCCTCTTGTCGTCCATCTTAGCCCTCACTGGTGAGAGAGGGAAATGGTGAACACAGCTATAAATTCACAACTAAGTGGTCTTCATGGGAGTCTGCGTCTGGCTGCCATTCTGCGTTTGTACCTTCAATGGGTCAGACTCACAAGAGGGGGATACGGGACACACACTCTTCTCGGTGGAGAGCACATATTAGCCCAGTGAGGTTGTGTTGCCAAGGCCACAAAGTAGAAGGACAAAAACTCGACATCGCTGTAGTCGCTACTGTCTGAGATTGTTATTTTTTCTTTTTTTCTTTTTTTTATGTTTGCGCTGTGATAAATATTAGATATTCTGATCATGAAATCTCCGAAGACAAAGTGGACAGGCGTTCAGTGAGGAAGCCATCTGTTTGTCCTGCAGCAGCTCTGACTCACCGAAGAACACACCACTTGCTTTGTTTCTCCGTGCTACACAGTTACATTGATAATGATTCACTTTGCCTTCTGTTCGTGGCACCATCAAAAGACTTCCTGCTTTTCTCCAAGATGTATTTCTAATAATCGGAATTAATCGCACACATGATTGCCCCTCCATGTCCACGCAGGAGCTGCGCTCCCCACAGAATCTTGTGATGGACCTCATAAACCACGCACTCGTGGCCAAATTATTATTTATTCCTCACATTTGAATTAAAAATGTATCTATCCTAAGTATCGTTGTCATAAATTGGCATCACTAAGTGAAGTCAAGCTGGTGTGTAAGAATGACAAGCAGCCATCTGGCTATCCTTCTCCCCCAGCTTATTCACAAACTGCACACTGGAATAGCTTTAAAGAAAAAAAGCCTCTTCTTTTGTAGGAAAGCTCTCGGCACTAAAGCCCTCCCCTGTGTCATCACTCAGGGTTATAATTCATTCTGATTCAAATACGATCATATATAACCATGACCCAAAACAAAGAATGGTGGAGAAAAATGCCTTTAGAGGAGGGAGGGAGGGAGGGATTAGTACTTTGGTAAAGGCAAACTAAGACAACAACAGCCAATGTGCGACCAGAAACTGCGCATCAAGTTTTTTTTCTTCATGAATAACCTCTACACAATACCTAAGTGAAAAGTATGAAGACAATTACCTCAGCATAACGCATATTTAGAACTCTTGATGAAAAATGGACTAAATCACTGGTATTTGAATATGTATGGTTGATTTGAATATTTATGGTTGAAATCCCTTCTTTTATTAGTGTTTTCCCCATACATTAAATATTTAAGATGTAATGAACAACACGCTTAAAAAAAAAATCCTTATTTATTAAGCCTTTAACTCTCAAAAAGCTACTTTCCTAAGACTGTGTGGGCGCATGTTGAAAGCAGATGACATCCCGCCCACTTCAAACCGGTGGGAATAACATAAATGCAAATATCTCACTGGTGAAATAACTTTGGTGGAACATTGCATGTTTGCATGGAGTCTAATGAGAACATGATTGAGAAAACAGGTTTTTCGGGGTGGTCAGGGACACGTCAGTCTCCCACTGCCCCGAGATGAGTCACAATCAGACAAAATGATTCAAAATCCTGTGTCTGGGAACAATGTGAAAGAGATGACAAACAACACACTCACTTGCCATTGTCCGCATCTCTCTTGTATTCAATTGGATGGGCATCAGGTGATGGTGACAGCGAATGGCAAGGATTTTGAATTTCTATGGGAAAAGTGACTGTGTTTAAAACCGTAATAATGTCGGCATTGTAGTGTGTGTTTTGTGTTTCGTTTCGTTTATCGATGTCTCCGAGACCTCGAAAAGAGTCATTAATGCCACGTGGGCTGATGGGACGGAGTCGGACGCTGATGAAAACGGTGGACGCTGCAATAAAGGCAGAATGAGAGAAAAAATGAAACGGGTAACTGCCTGGTAGTGTTAGAGTATGTGTTCAGAGTAATATGAGAAATGCAGGGCAATTCTAGTATTATATTATATAGATATCTATATATATTATATTGTGCTGACGGTGCTTTATTCTATGAGGCTGAAGTAACAAGAAGGGTATGTGACATGCTCGGGTGACGTTTTTGCTTCCCTGTATGGCGCATTTGAAAAGGTTGCACCTTGGGGTCTTTTTTTTTTTTTTTTTTTTGCTGACTAGATAGATAAAACTTCACCTTGCACTATTAGTTACGCCCCTTCGATTGCTTTATGCTTTTATCATGTGGGCCCCCCTGGTGTCGCAGATCTGGAGCTTTGTTTTCCAGCAGGTGTTTGTCTGCTTTCCATCCAAAAGTGGTGACAACTTGCGTCTGAAGAGGGTGAACGTGTTGGTGCGCAAACTTTTACGAAAAGCCCATTTTAAGTTGAGCAACAAGTGGGATTGGTCTGAATCGGCATTGTTTCAACTGCATTGACCCCCCCCCCCCCCCCCCCCCCCCCCCCCCCCCCCCCCCCCCCCCCCCCCCCCCCCCCCCCCCCCCTCCCCCACTGCTCCTCTCAGCCTCTTGAGCGCAAAGCCCGCAATGACATCACATTGAGACATCCTATCAGCAGACTGCAAATGGCTTCACCCGCTATTAAACCGACAGCTAAGCTTTTTAACGGTCGTTATCATAGCAGCATCTGTGTCGCGCGCGCTGACACGACGCTGTAATAATGACACAGGGCATGTTCATGTAGCCAAGGTCCCCTTGTAGCGCAGACTAATTGTTGCTATTATAACCAGAGAGGTATGACCATGGCCTTCAGTATGGGATGGAAACAGCAGAGAGGGCAGATGGGAAACTGTGTTTTAGACCACAGGATTACACTTTACGGGACCTCTGGGACACAGGAGCTGCACAGGACTCTGAGGGTTCGGCCTCTTAATTTTATTGCGCCCTTACCATGAGGTGCACTTAGATTAATTAAACCAGGTTTTTGCCCACATTCAAAGAGCAGATGCCCAGTAATGGTTACACCCACACACACACACACACACACACGCACACATCTGGAGTCTCTCTCGCTCTCTCTCACTCTATGTGCGAGAGCATGACATCGACTGATTTTAACGTGACCTTATCCGCTGCCATGTTATCTTGGAGTGCACCTCTGACAGCGGGCATGCAAAATGCAGCCCAGGCTTGGGCCTTTGACAGTAGAAAACAGATTACATGGCAAACCAAAGATTTATTAGTAGAGTTTAATGGAATAGAGATGAGTGGATGGGGGATTTAAATAAATTAACCTTCAGTGGATTCCCCGAGGACTGTGGGGACTGACAGAAGGGGGCTGAGGAGGAATTTTCTCCTTGTCACTGATGTAATGAATACTGATGACATGATTCTGGCCTGAATGAAGTTGGACCGTGTTCAACTTATGAGTAAACATGAGCTTGTGTGAACAGACAGGAGGTAGCGCATGATGAAGAGGAGGCTGAAAATATACAAAATAAACTCTGATATAATCGGGATGGTCTGCATAATGCTTTACCAAGGAACGGCTACACATCTTCCTTGTTGATGATCCAGTGTGTATCTGTCTGTAAATGGAGCGCTCGCTTTATAAAACTAAAAGTTGTAAAGCGGTGTAACGGAGATCCATCCCAGATTCACAAAAAAGTGTGTGTTAAAAGAAAAAAAAAGTCCCAGCGTCCATGGCCTAAGAATGAGATTTAAAAAATGCGTAAAATGCAAAACATCAAATAGAAAGTGATCTTATAAATGTAAAATGCCAGTGTGCATGTGGTACCATTTACATGAGCAAAAAAAAACGATACTCTTTACAGGACACGATGACATTATGTAAAACCAATCTATATTTCTCATTTTCACGAATCATACTTTCTCAAAAGGGAATTTATGACATGTTACCAAGTCCTAGTAACGTGAAAACTGTATAAATAAACTTTACATTCAGTATGCATTTATTTAACCTTCATTCGTGATTTTAAGACAGACTCATTGAAATGTTCTGGGGGTTTTATTCATCTTTTTTTCTGTATTTACATATTTCGTCGGTAGGGAAGTGCCTCCTTCCTATGTTGTGTTTTGCCATTGTCTGTGTTGTATTTGCTCATCTTTTTTAATTTAATGTGACCATTGAACAGAGCGGTGAGTGTATGCACCATTTCTCCGATGTCAATGGAAACAGGATCCCTTTCAGCCTTCGCTCTCCCTCCTCTCTTTACTTCTGCCAGAGCCGTACAAATGAGTCAGTCTCACACCAGCAATCTCATTCACACAGCTTCCGCTATCTCAACAAATGGCCTGATACCATAAAATCTGCACTTGGCCTCGTTGTGCAAGAATGTTACCAAACAGTCCACACAAAGAACAGTGCGTCTCGGAAAAAACGGGCCGAGTGGCTTCCCTGTCGGCTTTAAGCCTATTTTCACAGAAAGGTGCCGATTTGATAAGTTGTCACAACTGGCCTGGACGAGGTGCGACTGTTCCACGGTCGCGCGCCAAAGTGCAAGTGGCTGAGAGTGATACGGACACAACCGAAGCGAGCACGTGGGCGTGTGTTTGTGTGTTTGCATGCCGGCGTGCACTTTTGTGGCTCAGCTTGCCTGGGTGCACGCTCGAGTGTGCGTGCGTCTCTGTGCGCGTCGGGTCCCCTGCCGCCTCGCCCCGTGTGTGCGTGTGCAACAAAGAGCTGACATCTGGCCCAGCTGAGATCTTCCGTTTTTCCTGCAATGAAACCTTTGTGGACATGAACAACAGCAGCTGGTACCAGTGCCAACACATACCCGTCACCGGGGTCACGGCGTCACCATGGATACCTGACTCAGTGTAGCCGTTTTTATCAAGCCTTGGTGGCACTGTTTTTTTTTGGCATGCTATTTTTAGTTTTTTTCCAAACTTAATATTTTTTCGAAAAATGACCAAGGTACAGACAGGTTAAAAGAGGATTATGTGTCCCAACCAAAACGTCGATAGTGATTTTTTTTTTCTGGAAGCAGATGCTGAAAATTGAAATGTTGATGCAAGCACAGTGAATCGCTTTGTGCAGTTTCACTGGAGAAATAGCAGAGAACCCAATAGAAAAAAAAAAAAAAAGAGAGTGCACTGTACCAGTGGGTTACGGGCACAGCCTAAATAACAGTTACGATAAAGGTCTGAAATCACAAGCGAGAACGTGTGAGCACCGAAGAAGTCCACTTTATTTAAAGCGCTAATTATTTCATTCACGACTATTTTTTTTAACATCCAACATCTCCACGAAGGGGTCAGAGATGATAATAACACGGCGTTCCTCGTTTACTTATTGCATTTTCTGCCAGAATGAAACGGCTGACAGCAAGTTAAGTACCCTTTTCCGAGCTTGCGTCACGTGCTCAGTCTTCCGAACAGGCCACCGCTAAGCCGACTCAGTCGGACACACTGTGCATTCCCCTTGTCATCCTGCCTTGGCTTTGCAACGAAGCGACCGTGACCTTCACTAATGTGTCGTTGTTGGGTCTGACAGGTCGCTCTATAAACAGAGCCCCGAGTGGCTCTGGGGGTTTTGTCTTATCTCTCGGTATCTCTTCTCACTTCAAAACTCTCAAAGGTCTTCTGACTGGGTTTCACGGCGGCGTCTCCGGATATGGCAGCGCAGCCTCTGCCTGGTGACTGCGAGCGAATCTCGAGAGTTATCACCCTGGCTGGCGCTACCAGAAATATGCCACTTCTACTTGACCAATAGCGGCCCACCGGGCAACGGATTATCAGCCAGCAGATTGATGCGAGCGGCTGCATCGCACCCTTGAACTCTCAGCTGTGACCGAGGGTGACTTATGGCCTTTGTGACCGATATAAGTTTCGCGAAAAGCGCGGCTGTCATCGGCGCCGTCGCCCCCTGCCTGGATATCTCTATTCAGTGGGCAGGAAGCGGCTAATTCGCGTGGTGACAGAAAGGTCACAGCTGGACGAGTTTCCATTCACTCTTGCTGTTCAAAGGTGGTGACCCATCAGAGGAATCCATCGCAAAAAAGCAGCCGTGAGATAATTTGATGATTTTGAAAAAGATGACCTGAAGTTTTAATTTATCCCCGCTTCTTGCCATATGGTGTGGAAGTGTGAAAAATGAGTCTAAAGGTGATATCTGGTAATTATATCCTTTTGTGACACGATAATGTGTGTGTCTGTGTCTGGGGGCGGAAAGAGATTAGTTCCTTGTCGCAGCTTTAAAGTCGTGTCATTAGCGGCGCCCTAAAAAGAGGCGATGACTGTCTATCGTATCGATCATTTCAGTGTTTCAGCTTAATGCTCATAGGGGCTTCTGGTTCAGATGTGAGGGATAACCCAGGCCGCCCGCTCCGGTTTGGTTCTGTTCATTTCAATTATTAACTTATTAAATACAAGCTCCGACCTTGAAAAAACAAATTACTCATCTGAGAGTAAAAGTAGCTGAAGAAAAGCTCACGGTAGTTGACAGCGGTGGAGCGCGAGGGCCCCCGCTGTGCATGAATCAATAATTTTGATTACTGCAATACTTAATGAAGGTTTCAAGCGCGGCAGTGAATTTGTGTGCACAGCTCTTTTTCTCCCTGCATCCCCTCCCCATATGCGCCCGTATGGCGAAACATAGCCCCAGGCCTAAATTACCCTGCGAATGTATGCCGTGATTGGATTGGCTGTAAATGGATTGGCGACGTATATTTATGAGGATTGGCCTACCTAAAATTACGCTCCACAGTCGCGCACTGTATTTTTCAAACGCCGGCAGAGAGAAGCCTTAGTTCATGCATTCATTCAAACTGCCCTGGATATTTCTCTTGTAATCGTAATCCAGTCTTCTGAACCGCACTGGGTACACAGGCAGAGGTATTCGATGGGAAGTCGTGTGACGCACACATAAAAATGTGTTCATATTTCATATTAAGCGAGGGACAGCTTCTCTGCAGGACACACACTTAGGGAATATGCACATGCGCTGCACCTGCTAATGTGTGCCAATGAGCTGCTGATAAAGTTGCTCATATATGTTCATAATATAATCCAATGATCGATGCTTTCATACCGCTAATTTACCCCTAAAGCTATGGTTTCACAGGGCCGCTAAATTGTGTAAGAGCGGGAACACGGAGCAAATTAGAGTTATAAATCATATAGAAAGAAAATGGGTTGTAATACAAAAAAAAAAGGAACTCTCGTTCGTTCCCCCTTTCAGTGTTTCAGGGCTGATGTGGTGCAAGCGTTTGATTGCCTGAATATATAAATCGCCCCAAAACATGATTACCAAGGAACGTTGTCTCGCCCGAGTCCTCTGGGATAGCGTAGCTCAAGCAAGTTTTCCGTTGTTGTTTTTGCATGGCAACTATGTGGACGGAAGTGGCCAAAAGGACTTTCGCTCTCAAGGGGCGGGTGGCCCGACCTCACAGATCCTGGCGGGGAGCTCGTTTCCGTTCCCTTTCACATCCGAGAGGCATAGATGACTCGTGGCAAGGATGCCTCCCATTAAAGGAATCGCTTGGATGAGGCCCCGGGGCAGACCCAGAGCACGCTGCAAGGATCGTATAGCCAATCTAACCTGGAACCACCTCAGGATCCCCCAGGAAGGACGGACGTGGAGGCTGGAGGGAGTAGGATGGCTGAGCTATTTTGTGTTCACTTTGCGGCCACCACAACCCCCGTGTGTCAAATATTTTGTCGTTTTTTCCCCCGTCAACGGGTGATTATAGTTACATTGTCTTCGTCTTACTCATATTTTTATAAAGGTGATGGAATGTATTCTTGAGGTTACCAGAATAGTGTACGCTGTAAGGTTTGAAATGATTGTCGGGGCTGTCTGGCATCGACTCATCTTACGGATAAATGGGGGGGTATCGTATTCGGCAGACGTTATCCTGTGTTGTCCATGGGTGTGTGCAACCCATTAGCCAGTTTAGATCCATTATTGTTACACAGTGTTTTTAATGATTAATGGCTCAAATGTTTTTCGTCTCCACTCGTGCCTCTCTGTGTTAAATGCTGTCGCGTCTGCTTCCGGGAAAATGCCTGCCGGCTTATGTTCGCACGTAGAGGGATAACGCTGATTGAGCTGGAGCACCTTGGCAGACAGGACTGTCGGTGCGCAGATGTGGTGGGTAGATTCAAGAACGCAATTTGATGGATTTTGGCCTGATTAACAAGCAATTTCAGGAAGTTGTGATCGTTTCCCAACCCTTGATGGAGTGGTCAACATTTGGCACGCGACAACTACATTGAGTCATTTCT
The DNA here is from genome assembly GCA_016785305.1 of Colistium nudipinnis. Taxonomy (NCBI): domain Eukaryota; kingdom Metazoa; phylum Chordata; class Actinopteri; order Pleuronectiformes; family Rhombosoleidae; genus Colistium; species Colistium nudipinnis. Next base: position 692,319 of record JAFBJU010000768.1, read on the forward strand.
TATTTGCACCTTTTAGGTTTGAGGCTATCCGAGGTGAAACTTTGAGGGATTCAGGAGCTATATAGGCGAGTAGGGCAAAAAGACCTTGGTCTTTATACTGTTGCATTAAATATTCATCAAACTTGTTTCTTTACAATTTTCTACACAAAATATCTTATTCCCCATGGAGCTTTTTTATGGGACAGTGAGTCATCATTATCAGGACTTGGGATTTATAGCCGGTAGACAAAACTCATGCGTTACGTTGCATGTAGTATTGCGATGCTGGTGAAAGACGCTTATTTCCGCTAATAAAAGAGCAGAACTATGCGATAATATACAAATATAAATTGGGCGAGGGTGTAAACCACCACAATCTTACCTTTCAGCCCAAACCTTTGAGTTGGTGTGATTATCTGCGATAACATTTTTGGTCCTAGTAGACCACCTCGCGCTGCAGGCAATGCAGTTTAAGGTTTAAGAGGAAAACATTGTACACATCCATCTGCCTGGACACAGATGGAGAGAGAGACCCAGAAACCACGAAAAACATCCGCGCAGCGCAACACAAATGAAACACAAACATGGCATGGCACACCCACAGGGGTAAGAAAAAAGCGAAAGACAACCTCCAGTGGGTTGTTTATAGCAGCGCGGTGTTAGATGCCCGACACATCGGGATGGGGCACACACCACTACATGCTGTTTTCGGGAGCCTGAGAATCTCTTCCGGCACCTCTGCACCCAAACCTACTCTGTCTTCCCCTCATTCTGTCACAGAGTCTCATCTATGGGCCCTCCCCTTTTCTCTCTTTATGCTTTTGAGTGTCTTGGATAAAAAAAAAAAAGAAAAAGTTGACCAAGATCAGCTGGTAGACTGACAGCAGTGTTATCAAATCGGCATCCGAAGATGGGCTGGCACCTTGCTGGGTCTCTCATGTGGCACCCAGAGAGAAAGAGAGAAAAATCCCAGACAGATTGATGTTGATGGGCTATCAGACATCTCTGATGCAGCATGAGTGTGCAGGGGTGTCTGATGTCACTCCAGATGGTGGCGTTACACAGGCAGCAATGTGTTGCAGGACCTCTGAGGGAGAAATCCTGCGCATTAGTATTCACCTGGGCTGTGAGAAGAAGGGGTTTGGGAAGGGCTGTGTTTTTTTGTTTTTTTTTGAGAAAGGGAAGCAGCTCAGTCCATGTGAAGAACCGTGTTTACAGGAGAGGCTGCAGACTAAACACGTTTGCCCTGTAGATTACGGCATCGCTGCTCTCGGGTGACTGTTAGACAATTGGAAACATGAAGGCGTGTCATTGCGCTTTGATTTCTTCATTCCGTAATTGTTGCTGCGTTTGCACGCTCAGAGTCGAGTAACGACGCGGTGACGGTGTTTATTCAATTTTGGTAATCATTTTGGCATGAAATTGCACCTGCGTTTCTGCTACCTCTTATCTCAAATAAAAACGTTTTTTTTTTTTCTCATGGCTGTAGTTGCACGATTATTGCTCCATTCCACTGTGTTTCTTATTGTAACCATGTGGATGAAAGCCAGGTACGCCCGCACCCACAGGTCTCGGATTCGGGAGAGGCCGTGTAGGTTCTTTTCGGAGGATTTGAGGGGACCCGAGACATGGACCAGAATGTCAGTGGTCAAGTTGCATTGCAGGTTATTAAAGTAAATGATTTTCGACAAGGAAGAATGTGTGTGGAATAAGAAACGTACTGTCTCCTGCTCTGGTACGCTGAAAACATGAGTTCTATACCATCATGCAGTGCAGTGTCCCCCTTTAATTGTTTATTTAAAGCCCTTAATATTCCCCAAATCCAGCCTCCTAATTATGAGAATTCTATTCAAAAAATATATAATGGAACAAATCCTTTACTACTACAACCCTTTATTTTTTTTTTAGGAAAAGGAAGAGCACACGTAACGTATGCTATATTTTATGTCTCAGCAAATGCCAAAAAATTGAAAATCACTTTAGTAAACAAAATCACCGTGAGCTACTTTGGGGCCAGCTTGCAGAGAGCAGAGTGTTTTTTCTCTGAGGAGAAGTAAGACGGGCCTCCGCATTTAGCCCATTAGGGAAACTGTCTGTTGCTTTTGAAAGTGGACTGGAGGAGCTGAGTGGCCAGTATTGAACCTAGCCAGCCACCTGGAATACAAATCAATTCACCCCACTAAGAGCATATACTGTTTTAGCCCCCCTACCTCTTTTTGATTCTGCACCGTGACAACAGCATGCTTGTGTCCTCAGTCCCCTAAATTGCAAACCTTCGTTGGACAAACCGACATGTGGGTACGTCCAGAGCTAATGTCATTCCCTGTGCTGCAATCCTCATAGTTATTACATCGACTTCCTTGCAGCCTTCAGCTCTGGCACACAGATATTGTTGTTGAGTAATACCTCTAATATAAGCGGTTCAGGACTTTTGGAGTGCTTAGAGTTTGTGCTCCTCATCCTTTAATCTATTCGATTTCCAATATATCTGATGTATTTCCAGCATGTTCTTCTTATTTGTCCTGGAAAGGTGTACGGCATAGCTTTATTACTGTTTATGAAACCATTAGGTCTCCGCAGGAATGCTCATTTAATATCTACTGTTCCAGACGTTTAGGTCGGCCGTCGCCGACGCGCAAAATATCAATCGACCAAGTCAAACTTTAGACACTTCAGGTTTGTCGGACTGAGACTAACAATTGAACCGTTTTCATGGCGTTAGATAATTCTTTTTTTTTTTTATATGCATTGAAGCGCATTAAAATGCAGCTTTTAATAAGCCGGGGGAATGTGCATTGCAAGATATGCGATGAAATAAAGGAGTTTCATTTTGCCTGGTGGACACCGGCGTGCCGGAGCTGAAAATAATGAGCCCTATAATGTGATGACAATGCCCAAAGGAGAGATAGAGAGATCCCATTTGAATGCATAAGTTATAAGACCATTATCTCTTCCGCATATATGCAGTTAAATGTATGTCCCCCCAAAAAAACTTACACAGTGGTACTTGTTTTTCGGGATCTCGCAGTCTGATTACTGAAATTGCATCTCATCGCTACTGTGGGCGATCGATAAAGCTGATAAAGCCTGGGAGAGCAGGATTCACTTGATGTCGTCCACATCTATTCTTTTCAGCCAAAAATACAGGCAGTCACACGTCAGAGGAGTTCATGTGATTTCTTACATTATGGGACTGACCAAGCATTCTTTAGAATGATGCACAAAATCATTTGAACCCCTTTTTGCCTCGTAGGAGTGATAATCAACATCGCTGAGGCTCTTTTATAATATGACGAGTGATACTGTGCGTGTCTTTGTGGGACCGTGAGTGTATGTAAAACTGGAAACATCTCACAACAGAAATTATTTATTGAGATTCAAAGCATTGTTGGTATATTTATTTATTTTTTGATCATGTTTATTTATTTTTTTCTATGGTTCTCATGTTTCAGGAGGCACTGCTGGAAGAGAAATGCCCTTCCGTTGAATTCATTTTGAGCATCTGTTTTATACATCATTCCAGAAGTCATCTGTCTTTCATATCTTTCGAAAGGGTATATCGAGCAAATGTCAAAAATGTGCTTGGTTACTTTGTGTGTCGCGTGTTTCCTGGCGAATCGAGTTGCAATGCACGATGGTCTTTCAATACATTGTGGCTGGAAATTGGATTTGAATGCAAATGGTTAAAAGGGTGTGTCCAACATATTTCAGACACATATTAGTTTTCCCGTCGTACACACAAGGCAATCTTTAGGACTCAATACTTCCCCCTTTGACCTGGCATCCAAAAATGACCCTCGACACAGAGTATCCCATCGTGTCACTGGAATAACCCTGTCCTCTCTATGGCAGCAATGCATAGATAACCAAATGCCTGGTCTGACGTCGCCTGATTTAATGTCGTTTAAATGCTGCGGGCATCAAAGAACTGCTGGTGAGAGATAAACTTTCTAATCCTGTTGTTTTGAGACAGACCGAAAGAGGTAGCCTCGTTTGGTCAGGGCTGTTTTGGAATTAGCCGGCTGTGGCCCGCAGCTCTGCTTGTCCGGACTGTTTGGGGGTCACACGCCCCCCCAAAAAACGGGATGCTCCGCAGCGGAGATTTCTCATCCGCCTGCCTCGCACCACGGCAACAAACCATCAATCAGAGGGTCGCGCGCCTTCAGCTCGCTCGAGCGCGCCGACCTGTTATACACTAAGTGCCACAAACAAATTGCGCGCGCGTGCGTCATGTGCAAACACTCGCAGAGTCAGCCACCTAATTAAAGAATGACTTTCCAATCAATTCCGTCGTGAGCACTCGAAGGACGAGGGGCCCTTAAAGCAGAGAGGTGTTCCTCCGTGTTCTCATCGGTCGCGGTGACACTAATTGGACTTGATTTACAATTTGGCCGAGACACACAAGGCCTCCGTGTAAACTAATATCAGCACTTGCAGGGCAGAAGCTGACTCACCGCTCACCTGCAGCATCCAGTTGTGACCCGTAGATCCTTGCACCGGCCGACTAAACGGCTCATTTTTTCTCCTGCCACTGATTGTCGCCAACAGCTCCATCACAGACAATGTCCTTGTGCTCTTTTTTGTTATTGGGGATTTCATTTCCTAAGGTAAAGATAGGGGTAGTCCATGTGGGTGGAATCTGCACTTGACCCACCTTTCTTTAGGTCCCACTTTCTGCTAGGGCTACCGAGTAAATAGTGCTCCTATCCGGTGAACAACAGTATTGACCTTGCGGGTGCCATCCCTTGAAATTTTCAATAAACCGAAGGTCGACTTTTGGAGATGTTTCTTTCCTTTTAGTTTTTCACGTACCCTTTGTTTTCGGTTGGTCCAATATTGTTAACATGCTTTGTGTGTACCGACCTTCTCAAAAGCGGGGTCATGGCCTTGTGTTTAGATTGGACCGTGCTCCAATAGTTTATGTAAGGATTTCCGTTCACGTGTTTCTCATATTACAGGCCCAATCCTGTCAGTTCAGTTGCTGGTTGTTTCATTCATACTCTAATTATACAACCAAAGTGCTCTAAGATGAACAACATAATAGATTCTTTTTCAGATTACTTGATTTTTGCCTCCTACCCTAAATATCTGTCCATCCTTTTTCTCCAAAATATTGGGGAAGAGGTTTTGCACTTGTGCTATCAATGAACCAGGGGACAAGCAACATTTGTCGCAATAACCTCAATGGACCGAAAGTCACTGCCCAGAGACACTGTACAGTATGACACACCATGATTTGTGTGTGAAAAGACATCAGATAGGATTAGTGTGGTTTTACACTGGAATTTGAATTTTTGACACTTTCATGTTTTTTTTTTAACCAACCACCGTGTACTCTGGAAGACTTTTCTGTAGCACCATTACTTTTCTTAATTTTCTCAGAACCACAAAAATGTAAAAAAAAAAATTATAACGTGCGATGCTATGCAAACGCGTCTTCGTTTGTCTGCGTGTGTTTGTGGTCTGCTCAGATTAAAAGCGTGTCGGAGACAGTTTCCCTGCTGTCTTGTAGGGCACAGACAACAGCTATCTCTCTCCCTGCCTCGTGACGTTTTTGAACACTAAGGGGCCACGAACGCAGCATCGGTGCACATCTCCTCTTTATTGTTTGAAAAAAGCATGTCGTGCATGTGTAGAAGACATGTTTGACAGCCTGAAATCCAATAACAGCTCAGTAATAAAAGAGAAGTCCACGGAGCATTGTTCCATCTGGCTAATGAGTGTGGCCCAGTAATGGCAGATCGATGATTGCAGATGATTAGTATCTCCCTGTCTGGCCCGTGACTCCAGAGTCTAATCAGTCTGCAGCTCGCCGGCTTGATGTGACCTCCTGAAGGAGCCGCATCTCGATGATGGAGGTCTTCAACAGCTGGAGCCGCGGATTTACTGGCTTGCGGGGTGCGATTGTGTCTGGCTTTCGGGGTCATCTCCATCCTCGGGTCGGGCTCCTCCCGCTCTCCGAGGACGGCTGACGGAACGCTAACTCATTTGCCGCCGTGTGGATTTGGACTCGTTAAGGGACCCCGACGGAGAGATTTATCTCATCGCATTTGGCACTTCATTAGATGCGCGCACCGTCGGACAGGAGGCATGTGCACCTGCGGAAACGCGCGCACACCCACGCACGCAGACGCACTCCGCTTGTATTTGTCACATGCCGTAATCTTCTCCTTTATAGTCAATTTCTGCAGTACTGTAATACAAATGGGCGTGACTTTTCAAACCTTACACAGACCATAAGTCTATTTTTCTTCTGAGATGTCCCAAAATTGACATTAACCCAGGAGACATTGCATTTACATCCACAATAATCCGTTTTCATTTTAATATGCGCACTCTTCTGGGGTTACTTGACTAGCACACTTGTCATTATGCTTTATAGCAAGCACACATTTCTAATTACCGTTGCCCGGGCTACTCTGCGATACAACTGGAAATGTTCAAACGGGAAACTTAATTAATGAAGGTATGATGCACCAAGCGAAGCATCTTTGCGATGGTGACGCGGACATCATTTAAATTATAAATCCATTGCGGCGCATTAATGCAGGCCCCATTTTCAGTTAGTCACCGCACGTTTCCCTATCCACTCTTGCATTCCTCTCAGCAGTTTCCTGTTTTCAAACAGAGCATAACAAAGACTTGTCACAGGGCCCTACACACACTTTTTGAAATGTCCTTTTTTTTTTTTTAAATGTGTATCACAATTACACAGCACTCCAGCAGGGCCTTCTCTGGGCCTCTGTTGTGGATGAACAAAAACGAGCGGACAGAACGAGCACTTGGAAAATCCGCGGGTGTGTGGGAGAAACCTGACTCGACAAGACATCAAATGTTCACATCAGGAGCAGTTACACACGATGAGTTCTCGGTTAGTTCTTCAAATTGCCACCATTGGAATGGTGAAACTTTTTTTTTAATTGTTCTTGAAGTAATTGCAAAACTTTATATACTCTATATTGAGCCTGACTATCAAACTGGAACACATTTAAAGTACACTAAATTGATCATTTAATGCCTTTTTTCAGTAGTTCGAAGACATAGAAAGTAAGTCCTTAGTCCTTTTTAAACACTAACACTAAACTAAGGGCACTATTACCACGTGTTATAAAATATATATTATGACAAAAAGTCGATTCATCGATCCACTCAAATTAACTCAATATCATGACAAGAGTTCATGAAAAGGGCAGTACCAAGATAAAACAAAACAAGGTTGAAGGGGGATGAGAACATTGAACAAAATTAGGCATAAAGATAATAAACAAGGATAAACTGTTTATTACACTGCCAGAGCGCCGAGACAACGGTATGTTTTCATGAATTCTACCCTCGGGTACGATTTACTCAACGCCTGCATATTCCCGGTTTCATTTTGCAGATAACCTGTAATCACTTGAGACAGGGACATGCAATTACTCGTGTCAAATCATTAAAATCTCATTTCACTTGCTTGTGAAAGGCCAAATCAACATTCCTTGTGCTTTCCAGGTTGCGGGTGGGAAAGTGTATATTGTGGATAACTTAGTCGGTCAAAGCTCAAATTTGTATTTTTGTTCTGCATATTGATATTTTTAAATTGCATATTGGAATACATCACATTAGTGTGCAGCTCTGTTGGAAGGATTCCTCAGGTTGCTGTGCGTGCGTGAACGTCAGATGTATTTTCAGTAAAAAAAATAAATAAATAAAAATAACCATTTGCAACTTCCGAAAACCCCCTTTAATTATTTTTCTCTTCAGTCAAACATCAGATCATGGACGTCGCATATTTTTCAATTATTTAACACACAACAGGGCCTACAGTGCTGCGTTCAGACTGCATCATCAGATCACTTTTAATATGTAATATTTAATCTTTTTTATAGTTTATCATTTAAAAGCAATGACAACACTTCTTCAAACCTAACACACATTTTTCTCACTAAAAAGCCAATGTAGAAAGAAAAAAAACTTCCTTTGTGGTCAAAACTCACTTTATGGATTTGATGACCAGATCTAAGACACGCATACATAAGGGGCTAGCGTCAACGGCAACACCAATTTGAAAAACTGAAACAGACTTGATTTTGAATCTATTCACTAAAGCAGCTACCCAACTGCCTCCTCATCTATTGCATGGCCAACATAAAGACACAAATAACCCTTTACACTCGGTCAAACATTTAAATGCGCAGTCTCCACTTAATGTCATCCCAGCCTGCACGTCTTTGGACTGAGGGATGGAGCTGGATTACCAGGATAACATCGGAAACTCCAAAGAGGCCCTGCTCGAGGATTGGCTCATTTTAGTCAGGCACCTTGTGTCATTCAGGTTCAATTTAGTAAGCGCCAATTTAACCGCAAACACATTACGCTTTGAAGAAAACCCATGTTTTTCCCTCATCCGCATTAGAAAAATGGAATCATGAATATCCTTACAGCCCATCCATCATTTCATTTCCTAGACTCCTTTTGTATGTGTGACTCCAAAAGGCACAAAACCAGTGCAGTCAGAAATCTGCAAATGCTTTTGGCCAACAGTAACCCTGGTGTTTTTTTATGAGAACGGAATGGCCGCAAAAAGGCCGCTTTGAATAATCCAAACAAAGGACCTGCTCATACAGATTGATTTTTGTAATCCAAATGATAACAGTCTCGACATCCCTACGTCGATAACGTATGCATGCGCATGCAGTTGAGGTCCCAAGGCGCTTCACCGGCACACCCAGGTGACACACAGCGCTGACACTGACGGATGGGACAACCTGAATGACACGCGGAGTTTTTTTTTGTGCTAATGTTGTGACCTCAGCTGTTGTAGTCAACGGGAGTGAGGATCAGTGGGGCTGAATTTCTGCCATCGTCATTCGGACCGGGGCAGAAGAACGGGAAGAGCTTCTCGGTGAAGTTGCACTTGGTGAAAGAGAAGATACTTGCCCTGTTATCCACATCATAGAAGGAAACTTCTCCCTCTTTGAAATCGACAAAGACGCCCACCTTCTGGAGCCTCTCCCTCGTGGGAAGGTTGATGACGGGGTCGGAATTAACCGCAAACTCGCTTCCCTTCCTCAGCCAAATGGTCCAGTAACCGTTCTGGGGGCTGAGCCGTATGTCTCCTTTTCTACTGATGGACTGGTTTGCCACCCCCAACTTCCACTGCGTTTTGTCGTGAACTCCGACCTCGTAGTAAAACTTCCCCGAGCAGAAACCCTCCGTGGCTAAGACATTAAACACGTGGTCAAATCTCTCCGCGTTGCTGGCGACACTTCTCCTTTTGTCTCCGCGCGTGACTCGTTTGCCGTCCGCAGAAACCACGAGGCAGGCGTTGGCCGTGTCAGGGTCCAGACTCACGTCTACGGCGTGCAGCTGCTTCATTTTAAAGTCGGGATCGCACAGCATGCTCACTTCTCTCACCACCGCCGTCTCCAGCTGGGCCACGTCTCCCTGCGCCACGAACGGGGCGGCTTTAACGCTGGCCTCCGACCAGCCCTTCACCTGGGGCTGAGTGTGGGCGTGATGGAGGAATTTCCCCAGCAGCACGAAGGGGTCACTTTGAGCCAAGATCTCGCGAAGCTGCGAGTTTTTCTGCTTCATTTGCAGAATGTCAACCTCCAGCCCTTTGACGAATCCCTTGGCCTCCTCTTCAGCACTTCTCCACCGGGTCTCGATTACCTCGGTCAGCTCGGCTTGGCTCCTCCGAACGTAAAGCAACAGATTGGTCATCACGCGCTCGCTGCGCGACAGCGCCTGCGCCGCGTTATTCCTGCTGGCCTCCGCGGTGTGCTGAATCTCTCGAATATTCTGCTGACGTGCGTGGATCATCCGATCCATGTCTTTCTTCTCCGCTCCCAGCTGATGTTTGATCGCTTCCGCCTCCTCCTCTACGGTCACTATCTTGTGAGCTTTATGGTCGCCGTCTTTACAGGACTTGCACACAAACGCCTGATCCGCGACGCAGAACAGCTCCAAGGGCTCCTCGTCGTGCGCCGGGCACATCCTGCTCTTCAGGTTCTCGACCGCGTCGATCAGCTTGTGCTTCTTCAAGGGCGAACATTTCTGATGAGGCTTCAGATGTGTCTCACAGTAGGACATGAAACACACCAAGCACGACTTCAGGGCCAGGAGCTTCACCCCCTCGCAGATATTGCAGACATCGCAGAGCACATTTCCTGCTCGTTCAGTGGCGTCGGCGGATTTTTCTCTGTAGGTTTCCTGGAACTTTGCCGTCAGCTGATCGATGGCAGTGTTGACCCGGAGCGTCGGCCTGCCGCGAAACTCCTCTTTGCACATCGGACATGGGAACACGGTGTCTAAAGTGTCCCAGTAGTTTTGGATGCAGTCCAAACAGAAGCTGTGGCCACAGGGGATGGACACGGGTTTGGTGAACACGCTCCGGCAGATGGAACAAAGGAAATCGTCTTCCGCTATTGCACTTGGGGCAGAAGCCATGTCTAGCCAATATTAGGAGAAAAAATGAAGGGGTAGAATGAAACGAGTGCAGTCTAGATCCACGATTAGATTTGAATAGGACCTAACGTGACTAAAGCAAGGGCGGCAAACAGAAGGAAAAAAAAGTCTTTGCTTGAACTCTCAGATGAAATGAGGAAGGAAAGACCGCCTTTTAGTTTCTCTTTCAGTTGTGACCTCAAAGTGGCAGACCCCTCCCCCTTATTTGAGAGGATCGAGTCAGTTAACCCTTAACTGGCTCAATTCCCCCAGTGTTGGTGTATGTGTGTGTGTGTTGGTGTGTGTGTGTGCGTGTATGTTGGTGTGTGTGTGTGTGTGTGTTGGTGTGTGTGATCGATGTGTGCGTGTACACTGCGTACATTTTAATAACTAATGCAGCTTATACAGATTGTGTGATAGGAAAAAAAAAAAAAAGGCTTCTCAATATAATCTCATCTGAAGAGGACAAGCCACCTCTGATCAGAGCTCTCTGGAGACACGTCATCCTCGAGCCTCTCCTCGGTGCCGCGGCTCCCATAAAACATTCAAATGACTTTTTGGATCAGATGGGAAATCCCTTTGACAGTGGTCAGCGTGGCGCTCCGGGAAGACCGAGCCTTTCTTCTCCTCCGCAGGATCCGCTCATAGGTCCCTCAAAAGATGAGAGGGAGTCAGGGATTTTCTCCCTTTTTTTTTTTTTCTTCTCTTCTCACCTTCCATCTCTTAACCGCCACTCCTCTCTTCCTCCCCCCCTTCGGCCCGTGTTCGTCGACCCATTCGGGCTCCCCCCCCCCCCCCCCCCCCCCCCGGTGCATGAATAAGAGATTAGAAGGAGCTCAACGTGCCAGAGGATGCAGACCTCCCTCTTCCAGAATCGACTTGCTCTTTCTAGGTGTCTGGCGCTCGGTTTTAAATTGAGGTTGTAAGTCTACAGTGAACCGCGTTCTGAAGCCCAAGAGATTGGCCTGTACTCCAGTGTGCTGCAGTTCAACTGGGAAATTAAACCACCGCGAACAACACAACACTTCATTAGAAGATGCATTGGGTGCCCGCTGAGTTTCGAACCCTATTCAATTAAAGGGAGACTTTTAAAGGATTCTTTTCAGCGCAACTTACGTGACATGCAGTCCGTTCAGTCGAAGGGCCTCATAAATTATGAAGAGCAGGGCCCTATAGTGCGGACAGAGTAAGGGTTTTGATCTTGAAAACAGAAGAACGAAGGGGAGCCGCGTCGGACTGATTATTCCCGCTTATCTGTGTAGATGGAAAAGCTGTGAATCGGGCCAAAGCTCTTTTCTCCTCTTAAAACTTGACGTGAAACATGAACACTGCAAATTCACCGTCAATTTCTCTTCAACTGGATGTGTTTTTTTTTTAGTTTTTTTTTTTTATGGAAGTTCCATCAACTTATGTTTGCGTTTCTTCTTATGTTCTATTCTAAGTGTATAAAGTCAGCCCTCTCTCATCTATCCACTCGGTGTGAAGAAATAACGCCACTCTAAGAGAAGTTGTTTGGGAAAGTAGATAGATAACCTGTCAGAGATTTGCTGGAGGCGGAATGTTTGGCATTCCGTCGTGCTCTACAGTGTGGTGGAGGGATAAATAGAGAGGACTCGGTCACCTCCATCTCTGCGGTTTGTTCACCGCTTGGTCCGAGTAGATTGTTGTGTTATTTCCGAGCCCAGACACAACAGCGTCTGCAGGGGAGATAAATAATTAGTCGTGAGATGAGTTTCTCCCGTCATCCATCAGCCTCGGGAACGTGGCTGCCGTACACAGCAGAACCCCCGGCCAAATGGTAGTGCTCTCCCTCCAGTGTTTTTGTTTCCCCAGACATCCAGCTTTAGATCCCTGCTCCACGATAGGTTGACTTTGAAACTCTGAAAAGCTAGCTATTACAACTCGTAATCACGATGTTCACAGATTGAAGCATTTTTTGATTTAATTTTTAATTTTTTTCCGTAGCTCTCGTTAAATGCCGTGCTTTTCGCACTGGAAAGAGAAGGGAGACGCTTCTTTGACTTTTCCCAGGAAAATGGAACACGGTGCCTGAGTGTGCCGGTAAATGAAATGTACATCTTGGAACATTACTGCGTGTTATTATATCAAATATAATCTCTACCCCCGCATATTTCTCATCTGCAGCAGGAAGGAAGATAATCAGGGTTTGTACAGTCTTGTGACAAGGAAATGATCTATGTGGGCCACTACCAGTTGGGGAGTTATTTTAACTTCACTGAGTGATGCATTGAAAGAGGTAAGAAGAAAGATGACTTTTCGAGAGCAGAATATTTGTGAAAGGTATCTGTGCCTGCCATGAAATCAAACCGAGCAGAGCCTGGAAATGTATAGGATCTGGGAATGTATTTCGCAATGTAATCGGAGTTTAAGCTATTTTATCTAAAGTTTGTATTCATTAAGTGAAGGCGTCTTTTGGATTTACACCAGGGGCTGAAATGGCTTCGGAGGAGTTTGTTTCTCCCATAGGCTGCTTCAGCCATTGCATTATTCAGTCCTGCTCTATGCAGAGGAATGGGTGTCTGTGACTGTGAACGATTGTCATTGGGGTCAAGAGAATTCCATGTTTATGTTTCAAAAACTCAGTCTGTGGCTCGCGAAGCCGGATAAAGTCCAAAAGTTCCGATTGCTAGCGTCATTTCGTGGAAAAAATGTGAAGTTCTTTCTTGGCACGAGTAGGCTATATACACTGAAAGGATGACAAACCTGTTGAACTTCCTCCACCCGGGGGTGAACAGAAACAATCGACACACGACGACACACAAAAGCACTTTCACACCAGGGTAGACGACCACTTCCGTGTTCACGTGATTTATTCAGCAACCAAAATGTAATGTTGGAGTTAAACCAATGTTTTTTACACCCTTGTCCTTTCGGCGCTATTATTTCATTTATCGTCTTTTTTATAGTAATTACATTATATACATACACACATACATTCAGATCTTCTTCAATGCCTGGAGAGATAGCGGAAACAAAAAACAAAGTATTTTAACCCACTCTTATAGCAGTGATCTAAGTGATCTTGCACTGCTGCTTTACATAAAAAAAAAACAAACACTTGTATTGTGACCTAGACACACGGAACAGCAATAAATCAATAAAAAGGTTTACTCCGACGTTGAGAGTCCATCCAAAAAAAGTATTTGTGAGTTTTTGTGTTTGGAGTTCCTTTTTTTGTCTGAAGTCTGTAAAAAAAAAAAAAAAGAGGAGTAATTGACAAAGAAAAGTGGCCACAGAGAGCCAAATGACGGGCAGCCAACAACAACACCGAGTCCTCAGCATGGTGATAAACTGCTTTTACCGCTGATGCGCGAAAAACAACTCGCATTGCAGCCCGAAATCAGATAGCAATTATTATAACCGACTTCTTTATGAAAAGATTGTGGCTTTTATTGAGCTGTGAACCTCCGGTTACTCCTCCGTTGTGTTCTTGACAAAGTAGCTGCTCCAAGACGGTTTGCTGCAGTATTAAACTGCACTTTTTGTTAGCCCGGGTGCCGCCTCATCAAGCTGGAATATTGGTTTGCATTGTGTGCGTGTGTGTGTGTGTGTGTGTTTTATTGCCATGTAATAGGTTTATGTATGAAGAAAAGGGATTTCATCCACATAACATGTAATTATTCATTATTGCATACTTTTCTTTTCTAATACTAAGCACAGGTTACCCAACCCAGATTGTCTTTGCCTCTCCGCTTTTCCAACTTCAATTATCTTCGCACACTACCACTTGATCTTCCATTTTCAAATTGGCCCTCCTTATTTTGCGGCGTCCACCTCTAAAAAGCACCTTTTCTGTCCACACACCTAGTCTTTTTTTCCCCAACTTCAGCCCCCCACATTTAATGACCGAGAGCAGCAGCCCTTTTATCGGCTGGCAACTGGGCATTTAACAAGGTGCTGCACTCCTCTTGCTCTTTCCTCCTGATTTCACCATGCTGCCTTCACTTTCCCCCCAATTCCCCCCGCCCCTGCAATTTCACCTCTCTCTGATGGTGAAGTGTCCAGATGCCTGCCAAAAAGTCCAGGAAGAAATGGAAAATGGTGCCTATTAGCCATTTTAGGCTTTGTTCAGGACAGGTGGCTAAGAATTGGCCTTTTTGAATTCAAGTGTTGAACGCAAAACCCAACGACCCCTGTGGGCTTTGGACTGTTTGTGAAACACAACATAACCATTTGAATTTTACGACTTGCTTTCCGTTGAATTAGCATTGTTCACTTTGTCATTCACGCGTCAACCAATCAATTAATTATTGATGTTGTATATAACCTAAGTTTATAGCAACTGTGCGTGCGTGCGTGTTGTGTGTGTTTCCAGATGAATGGACATCAGATGTCCTTGAACTTATATTTATATTCATAACAAACCGGGAAATTAAAGCCGACTAAATCACCTCAGGCTCCCTGCATTTCAATTATAGACATTATAAAAGAGCTATTGATCCGTAGCAGAGGAGACATGCAGAGAGAGATTTTTAAATACTCATCAGTCATCACACTCCTATAATGTTTGGTAAATCTGCTCCGTCATTGATTTTTTTCCGGGAGTTTGGGTGAAAGGGCTGAAAGTGAAATGGCGTGCTGTTGTAAAAACAACGTAAAATTCCTTGGCATATTTCTCTTTTCCCAGTAATCTAAGTCTTGCTCAGAAAGCCTCGGTGGTTTCTGGTGCTCCGTCACCTTTAAGCTGCAGTAAAGAGAAAAGGGTTGTGTGGCCGCTTAGGTCCATTCCCAGCGTTCCTCCTGACCAAGATAAATGTGAGCGAGGAGCAGCTCAGCCCGAAAGCGCGGCGCTTCCCCGGCACACCTCACCCCTCACCACCACCACCACCACCACCTCCAGCCCCTCACTCAATTGGATTAGCGGTGGGATCCGAAGTGTTCAGCCGGCCGTGCCGCGCGGCAGCTCCAGAGGTCAACCAGCCATCTCCCACACGTCTGGATAACTGAAGAGGCCCATGTAGCACAGGCCCGCGGGGCCCACCGGGCTGGTGGCAAGTGGTGGTGGTGGTGGGGGGGAGGGGCACACAAACAATACAGGGGAAAAGTAGAAAGAGATAAATAATAATGAGCTCGAAAAACACAATATGCAAAAGAGCTGTGAGGAGACACAAAACTTTGAAACGACTGCCATTAGACACAAAATAATGCGAAATGGCCAGCACAAGCACGCTTTTGTACTTGCGTGTCTCTCAGTGCTCCAGTCAATGAGCGTCCGGTAGTGTCTGTGCCCAGGGGCCCCGACTGTCTCATAATCCATACGTGTCTCCATCTTCACCTTATTGTTTCTAAGTTCCCGTCTCTCTTGCCGTCTCTTTATTTCCTCCGTGCCATCTGTCTAACGCCGCCGACGGTCCGTGTGAGAGATGAGAACGATCACGGAGGGGTTTCTATCCATCTGACCCCGCCGTGCCCTTCGTCTTCCTCTCGCTGCTTGATCTATCATACACACAAGTGCTTTTTACTGCGCTTTGGCAGCCGGCTCCTGGCCCGTGGCTCTGTTTGTCTCGCCCAGCCCCTCTCATTATCAGTGGTGGCCTTCCTCTTTTGGGAACAAGCCAACGTATTTGCATTCCCCCTGCGCTGCGTTTTTTGTTGTGTGTCAAAAAAAAAAAAAAAAAAAACCCTCTCAACCTTCAAAGGCTATATTTTTTTTTTTACTGATGTTGCGATACAGGAGCGCTATGATTAGATAAAGGTCACCCATAAACAAAAAAAGACTTGTGCTTACTGTCTTGAAATATTTACTGTCGCCCCTTTAAATGCCTCCCACCAAACAGCCAGTATGCGGATGTTGATGTTGAAGATGTACGTTGTCAGTGTGTCTACCTCTCCCTGTACCTAAATATCAACACACGCCCTCTGTGCCGACAAAAAGTAGCCCTCGGCTTGACAAACCTCTCACTGTGCAAAACGTGCACCATCTCCTCCTCTTTGCGCCGTCCGCTTTTTCCTATTCAAAATCTTCCTAATCTTGCTGCTATATTCACCAAAATGATCTAAGTTGATCATCTAGTAAGTGTATATACCCTATTTCTTGAATTTATTTCGACAAGGAAAAAAAACATAATACACCCGCATTATTTCCAATAGGTTGCAATAGTATATTGGCCCTTATCTACATAATGTGAATTTATTAATAGGATATATATATATATATATATATACTGTGTATATATATATATATATATATATATATATTAATAGATCCGAGGGGGACCCGCTGAGACATGTTTCCTTATTTGCCTTTCATTTCCATTAAAATCTTCCAAAACATAAGTCCTTATAAAAATCCAAGAACGCGCAGCGTCCTGCGTGGGGGACCCGCTGAGACATGTTTCCTTATTTGCCTTTCATTTCCATTAAAATCCTCCAAAACATAAGTCCTTATAAAAATCCAAGAACGCGCAGCGTCCTGCGTACAGTGGACGCATCACGGCGCGTTGCGCAGTCATCTCTGAGGTAACGTGGCAGGGGCGGCAAGGCTTTGAAGTGTCGTTTCACATATATCATGAGGACCACGGGGTATTGTTGCCTCGCAATGTTCGTATCCACGCCGCAGACACTTTGTTAACAGCCTTTTAACATCCCCCTGCTACAGCGTATGGCTTTCCTTTCCCCTCAGGTCTTTGTATAATAAGCAGAGGTTGTTCGTTTAATCAGAACTCACTGCAGCAAATGATTAGACACTTAACTCTTAACGGTTCATGTGCGTTGGTGGAGTATTGACTGGGGTTTGACTGGCTTTTTTTTTTTTTTTTTTTGCTGTACTATACGATGCTTTGCGTATCTAATGTATCATGACAGCAGGCGTGGTTCCATTATCGCATACATTCATTGAGCTGAAGGTATTATTTCATGTACACTAAACCACAAATGACCACCAAGGGCAAAGCATTGTGTGTCCCCACATTTTTATTTTTTTTCCATTTAAGAAGAAGGAGGACGTTTTTCAGCTCAGTCACAGGTCATTACATTTTTCCATCAGCTGCCAAAAATCTGATGCCGGGCCATTTTGATGAATGTTGCAAGATAGAAGTAGGCTGAAGCAAACGGTCGTTGGTATGGCAAGTGTTTATTCACGTGAAGTCTGCGGCTATTTTAGAACAACCTAATGCTGTCATGCGTTCAGTCATTTTGGTTTTTCGTCAAGTTGCACCAGTCTCTCTCCCTTCCTGCCTTTCTACGGTTATCGGTGCGGCCTGGATTTAGTCCCTTTCATTTCTCACAGTTCTGATGCCACAGTGCTTCACATTTCACAACTATTTAATCGTATCTGAAATTTCGGGGAATTTTGACCTCTGCTCCTGTGGCTACTATTTCTAAGACAATAATATGCCATTCGTACCTAAAACAGACTGTCTTAAAATGACTTGTTTCCTCCATTTAATCTGAACAAAAGGTTCATGTGACAATTATGAGATAAGGACCACGAATGCATGATTTCTTTTCAATCCCTAAACATATTTTACCCGTCAAACACAGGTCTCCACCCTGCGCCGCCCTCCTCGTCTCGCTGCCTCTAAATCTTTGCTCGGTGATATTCTCGTCTTCCGTCTCCTCTGATCTCTCTATCAATGTCTCCTCTCTGTGAGAGAGTCGGAGCTGCAGCCAGCCGTCCCGCGGGCAGAGGAAAGGTCAAACCATTAAAACAACACCAATGACCTTGATTCTGACAGGTTCCGTGGACAAAGCAGCTGGCCGCCGCGCGCTAGATCTCATGACTCCCGCTTCTGCTCATGGCCTGTCCCGGTGGTGCATCCATCTAACGATGATGGACGAGTGACATGGATGGGCTGATACTGTTTGATGGAAAAGCTGTATTTTTGTGTTATGTCGTACCCCCCCCCCCCATCCCCGCACGCACGCCCTCCTGTGCGGCGCGTCAGGTCGGTCTGCTGAGGTTCTCCATCATGTGTGATGACACATGACAGTCTCTGACACGCCTGTCGCATGCCTGTCTTTGCTGATGAACACTCTCTCTCTCTCTCCAACCTTGGCGTAGCGGTGCACCGTGCAGGATAGATGGAAAGCAACTCCGTTCAAAGGCTGTATTTGCATTTTCAAAATGGACTCTGACAGCGCGCAATCATGAGCCCCTTTATACAGAATAAACATAACTCGTTGACTCGAAGGGGTGGGCGTGGCTGCGAAGGGAGTCCCGGTTCAAGATGCAGGGAAGTACAGGAACATTGGGAAGTAAAGAGGGGGGGGGGGGGGGGGGGCGTCGGTTTTGTGCTTACAGGGGGGGGGGGGGGGGGCGTCGGTTTTGTGCTTACAATTACTCCTCCCTCTTTGCGGCCCAAAATACTGTCAAAAGCAAGGATGATGAATTAACTGTTTATTTTAAGCGTTGTCATTCAAAGGAAGGCAAAACAAAAAAACCCTCATGAATCCTCCTCTGGCTCTCTCTCATCTGATTTAATGCGGGGGGGGTGATTTGATGCACGGTGAGATCCGGCAGGAAAACAGGAGAACAACGTCAGCGACCCGGGAGGAACTCTGCAGGAACTCTTTAATGCTGTTTGATGTGCCGATGCCGAGCGTCTAATTAGCTCTCGGACCTGCGAACCGACGTTAGCCGAGCCCCTCTTTCTCCCCGGTGAATTGCTTTGGGGTTCCACCCTCGACGGGATGCCATGCCGAGCGGGAGATATTCGTGGTCCTAGGTTAGATCAGGAGTCCTCAGCAAGTTTCTGTTTGAAGTCCAGGGCTCTTCTGTAGTGTTGCAGGCTGCTACGTGGCGCGCGTGCGTTTGTCCCCGGTGGAGCAGATTGTCGGAACAGACGAAAACAATTCCTTGCAGTTTGATTTTACAACTAAAAACCTAGCTCGATAAGCAAAACATTGGTTTTCTTTCGTGCTTCTTCTCACTCAGTGAACATAATTATCTCAGAAAAACCCGCTATTATGTGTCGAACATTTTTGGCAAGAAAAACAATTATTTCTGCCGTTAACTCGGGCGTATCCGGTCTCTTCTCGCTCTCTCTCTCTCTCTCTTTTTTCTTTTCTCTTCCCTTCCCTTCCTATCAGATGAAGACAAAGAGAAAATGTCGCAAAATGTTTAATTAGCACATATCGGGGAGGTTTTCGGAAATAGTCACAGCTTTTCCTTTCTTTCTTTCTTTTTTTTGGGGGGGTTACAGCCTGAGAGATTTGAACTGCCGAAGGCGGCCAACACCTTCCTCTTACCCCGGTCACAATATCACGTCATCTGTGACTAATTCAGGCTGAAGCCAAGGCAAAAAATGTCCAACTCCAGTCCAGAAGCATGTGCTAGTCGACACTTAAGTGTCACTGACTACCGGTTGGCTGTCCCTGTTCCCTCTATCATGTGACAGAAACACTATTGCTTATCACAACGCTCCCTCACTCACGTAATGCAGAACGGCAGCCTGGAAGGGAACAATTTACAGAGCAATTTACTGCACGGGGACCTTAAAGCAAGCAGGCGCGGTGGGTGGGTGGGTGATGAGGAGCCGTGGATGGAGAGGTGCGGCGACTTGACATTCTCGCATACGGCACGTCGCCCGGCTCTCTCTAATTGTTTATCCATTTCCGCTAATCGCCTGGCAATGTAGAAAAACGCTCCAAGTGCGCAAGAGATAGATAATCGACAGCTCACCTGAACAGAGGAAATGTAATCTTCCTGAATGTATTTTTTTTTTCCCCCCTCTTAAGCATTTCCAGTTCAAGGTGTCTAAAAGCCTCATAACAACAAGACGCTTGCTGCAATAAACCCGAGCTTTAATCCTCAGTCTCCATGTCATTATATTATGCTATATTGTGACCCTTGGGGCACCGGGCTATTTCCCAGAGAATCATTCTTCGACAATGACCCATTTGGCCTTCCTCCAGCGGGCTGCCTGCGGAAGCTGCTGTCAGCTCGCCTATTGTACCCTTTTCAGGAGTGTGTTTATTAAATTGAGACATTTCCGCTGATTAAATAACAGCTCCAGCTTTGTGTTTAGGCCAAAACTTTTGCAAAAAAAAAAAAAAAAAAAAATGCAATTATGTATCCAAGTGCAATGTCTGTTTGATGCATGACGACGTTTTTGCCTGAAGGAATGGTTTGTGGAACCTCAGCTATGGCAGGGATGATGAGTTAATTGGCCTGGTGATAGAGCTGCAATTTCGTTCATTGGTAAATGGAGGGCAGAGGAGCCAGGACGTGGGAGACAGATCCATTCCACCCTCTGCAGTGCACAGAGCCGGTTGATGGAGGTGTCGGTAAAACGTATGGATCAATCACGTGCACGCTTAATGTGACCAAGGGGGGAAGATGCAATTCCATGACTACTTGCCCATCATGCATTGCCACATGTGATGGCGCTCCGGCTCGTGCCGGCTCTTTAACGGGGCTCCAGTTTGAATCGATATCGGAGGAAGTAACTCATTTTCTCTTGTCTGTTTTTTTTTTGGTCTTTTCCCCATAAACTCCTGGGAAAAGGAAAAGCCGGAGATGGGAACTGCCTCTGTGGGACAGGGATCAAGTAGACGTTGGGTCTGCGGTGTGTTTTCCGCTGTTCCCTCGTCGCATCCGTGAAACATGGCGAACACCAAGGCTGAAGTAACTTTTCCCGAGGTTTTGCGCACCCGTTCGACATCAATCAAAATAGTTACCTTCAGGTTTGACAGCAGAAGATGGGGAATACTCCAGATGACTTGACTCCTCCACGGTATTTTACTTTACCCACTGACAACTGATAGAGGATGAATTATATCGCTGTCACCTTTGATTCAGCATTGTCAGACCAAACCGAGTGAGGCTTTTTCTCAGATTTCAGTCAAGAGCTCAGAGTCAACTCTAATAATTTATTTATTTTTTGTCACTGTGTGTTTTGCTCACAGGCTAACTTTAAGCCTACAGGAAAAATCCAGTCAGGAATCTAGCAATCTTCCTCAAAACAAGAATGCCAAGCCTTGATCATCACAAGCTGCAGGGCCAAATACTTATTTGCCATATCAGAGAGAGAGAGAGAATGGGTGAGCGAGAGCTCGTTTATAGCTCCGGTTGGCGGGCTGCTTCTGGTGGACACCGAGGCAGAATTACCGTTTTCCGGCATTACGCGCCGAACATGGTTCCTCCATCTGCGGGACGGAGTTTCTCCTCACTGGGCCTCCCTGCAGACAAAAGGGTTGGAGTTGCAAGAAACGCACAAAGCGAATCAGTGCGCAATCGCCACAGTGGATGGTTCAGGTGGACACTGTGATGGAACATGTGCGAACTTTTTGGTTCTCGGGCTCGGTGACGTGTCAGCTCGGTGGATAGGTTCAATGTGTCTGCAGCAGGACTGAAAGATGGAAGGTATTTTCCTGCACAGTTGGATCCTACCAGCAACCATACATATGGATAGAATTACATTTGCTCGTTGTTTTTGTACTGTTCTGACCTATCCTTATAGGCTTTTTTTTTTTTTTTTTTTTTTTTTTTTGCTGTGTGTCGATTTTTTTTTATCTGCTGTTTGCTGTGTGTCGACTCTATTTTTGTGCTCATACTTTATTGCCATACATCACTCAGCAAACGCTGCAGGGAAAATGCCCTAATGTCAAGCATATGGGCAGGGAAACATCTGATGAATAGCTGCTTGAAATTCAGACAATTAGTGCTTGACGATGACTCGTAAAAACACTTTATGGATATGCGCTGGAGGAGCGAGGATTGTGCAAGTGTCAGAGTAGACTTCAAGCATTGTGGATTCGATATTTGGATGTGAAATGCTGCAGCGTCTGGGCTAAATTGCAAACTCTCATTTTTGATTTAAAGTGGTTTCCATGCACACCCACACAGATGGGGTGCTGTGATAATCAGATGATTGGATACATAAATAAAGTTATTATTGTGACATTTCTGGCAGCTGTGGTTGGCTTATCGAAATAAGCTCTTAAAATGGGGCAGATACCAATTATCGGACGGTGTTCGTGTACTTGGAGACCTACGCCAGTCGTAAGTCCGAAGAATTAAAACATTTGAGCGTGCAAGTGTACAAATCACAATGTCCAGTTAGTGACCTGAAATGATAGCGGAAGTGTGACCGGTGTGTTTTGCATTGTGGCTTTTTAAAGCGATGCAACGCACCTTCAAACAGATTCTGTCAGGATAAGGACCGAAAATATAGGCAAACAATTGTATCGTTTCCCTATACAGGAAAGCAATAGGGACTTTATGCAAACTGATGTGATGCATTTATAGTATTGCAAATGTGTTGTTTATTGTATAGCGCCCACGCTTTGCTTGATATGGATGCAAAAATCCCGAAACTAACACTGAACGGCAAATAATTTACCTCCTTCCTCATTTATTCTGACTGCACTCCAGTTTCAATTACGGTGACCATTTTCCAAGCCACAGTGTTTTACATTGATGGATGAACATTTTATGCAAACTCTAATTTCAGTTCCATAAAAATGCAAACATGCAGAGACTTGAAACGTACTTCAGATATGTAAGTAATTCATCACAGTCAACGCTACATCGCGGGTGGGTGGTAGGTGGTAATGCAGTTCAAAACATTTATAGTTCAGCGCATGTGTGGGAAGCTGGGTTTCATTGATTCCACTCAGCTGCTAAAGTTCATTGCATAGATTATGAGGGATCTTGGGAAAATTGAACCTGAAATGTGAAATATAAATATAAATAAATAAACGAAAACTGTCAAATCTGCCACATTGTAGATGTCGGAGCCTTCCGGCTGCACTCAATAATATTTCACCAATCACTTTCCTTTTCCTTTCGGTACATTTCATATTACGATCATTTATTCTCAATTGTAATTCATTTTACATTTATCATTTTCTGCTTATGCACTGGGTTCAAGCAAATGTACAATAATTAGCGTTTTCTTTGCTCTCTGAAGGATCCTCTTGTTCGATAAAACTGTCGAGGGGTTCAGGCTCCCCTTTTTCCGAGGAGCGAAACCTTTTTGAATGACGTTCACCTGGAAGCAATCCAATAACCCCACGGTTAATGATGGATAAACAAACGTCAATTTAGAAACATTTCAATTCCCCTCTAAAGATGCCCTTAATCAGGAAATGGGAAATCGGTAAAAACGGCATGCTGACATTTGACATTTTATTTCTGTGGCAGGATGACAAAAGTAGGATAAAAAGTATGTCACGAAGATGTATCAATATAGGGCTTTCCTTGGCTAACCGTAGCAAATCTTCTGTCTCAACTCAATTTGGTTAAAAGCCCAGGGCTTAAAAATGTTGCAATACATAACGATTATGAGTCTCTCACCGAGTGGTTCTTGTCATTTTTATGACGTACAGTATTTTAGAAAGTATTCATGCCTGATGTGCAGGGCGGTGTCGTCAGACACAATGAAATAAGGAATACTGTATATTTCCCATCCCCTAACTCTGTATTCTTTTTTCAAGGATGTCTTGGGTGCTATCAAGCCAGTTTGGTATTCTTTGTTATTTTGTCATTCTTGTGATTCTTGTCTCCCTGTGGATCCAAACCATGGAATAAAGCCATTTTTTGGTCAAATCCCCTTTCTTAAAGATACTTCAAACTTTGTTTCATTCAGCATGGCATCACAGTGTAGAGGCATAAAATGTTTTTTTTTCTTCCTTTGCCTTTTGAATGAGTCATGTCCTTTGCCTTCAGTGGGGAGCCTTCGGATCTTGGCTTGTTCCAAAGTCAAGGCTGAAAACTTTAAATTTGATCATTGCTTTGAATCTGGAGAAGCCTATTACAAAGTTTCAAGAAAGCCAAAAATAAAATAAAAATCTTTGCAAACCCAATTGACATAAAACTTCGCCGATCCTACACTTCCATTTTACCCTAGTTATTCTGTCTTATATTTCTATCTTTTTCGACACTTGGCACTTTTTCGACACTTGGCAACCCTTTTTTTTTTTTTTTTAAATATCAGTTGAGTGTTTGTGTAAATTTGAATAGCGATCGAACAGAGGAAACAATAATGCTGCTGAGTATTATCACTTGTTCGGGAATTAACGGTCATCATTCACCTTTGGGACAACCGACGCAGTGTTGTCTGACTGATAAGCGTGGCGTAGGTATATGACTGAAGGGTTTTGCAAAAAAAATGCACAGGGAGCATTGAGTGTGTGGCTGCATCAATTATCTCTGGACGGACCAAAATAAACAAATGAATAGGCTTGCCGCCAACAGTATCGCCCATTTCAGAAACCACTCGAGACATTTAAGTCTTGCAGCGCTGGGGCGTGCGCCGCCATGTCTTCACATCACTCCTTGTGTGCACAGAGTGTGATTACTGCACATCCATCATGTCCTTGCGTGCCTGCTCGTTCCGACCCTCTTGGAGACTTTCCGCTGTTTATTTTCAGACACAGGAGTGGGGGGGGGGAAGCATAATTGCCAGACTTTAAAAGCACTGGCCTTTCATGTGTCAAATAACATGCGACTCTGAAGAGTGCATCTCCATGTCTTCAAAGGGGAAGCCGCGGTCGGGGGGGGGGGGGGGGGGGGGGAAAGGTGAGAGAGGAAACAAAGAGACAGGGTGCAGATAAATATCTCTGATCATCTCGGCTCCTCTCCCCAGACAACCACTTAGACGGTGGAGAGGACTGCAGTGTGGAAGCCTTTTTATGAATGTAGGTCATTATGGGACACATCAAGGTTCGGACATATCTTAAAATGAGAAAATCTCGAGTGTCCTAATTGACTCCGTCTTTCCATTAAATAGTCCCCAGAGCAGGCTGAAGAGATGTTTGTAATGAGCGCGTGTGCGCCTCTCCTTTTGTTTTGAACACTGAAGTCCCTGTGAATGTGGTCTGGCAGAGGTAATCAAATGGGAAAGTTGTTACCCTCTGAATGTCTCACACACCTCCCCACAGTTAATTCAATCTTTTTTGTATTCCAGTCCGGGCATTGGGGGTGTCTTTCAAAAAGGAACACCATCCTGCTTACACAATACTGCCGCCACACACACACACACACACACACAAATGCACGCGCCGACCCCAGTCTCACGAAAATGCGTCAAATATTCACGAAATGTATTCTATTGATTCGTGGTCATCGCAACGATTTGCTTTCGAAAAGTCGTTTTTCGTTCATTTGACACATTTTCCGAAGACTGGGTTGCGCACCCACCAAGGCGAACGCACATTTGCACTTCGAGTACGTCGCCTTCTTCTTCTTCACAACGGCCACTTTATCTGTATAACAGGAATCTGAAAATCATCTCCTAATAATCACCTAATAGTTTTATTTAGTATCTTTTATGATTCGGATCGTAAAGTTGATTTACGAGGACCATTTACAATGTTTTACAAGCGCAGTTTTGACCGTGCTCTCCACCTGCCTTCGCCGTTGTGACATGTTTTCACGCCCTAATTCAGAATCACCGGCCTATTCTTTCTCTCTCTCCATCTGCGTGTGTGTGTGTGTGTGAGTGATGTGACAGCAGTGGAGACGACAGTGAAGTTTTCTCTCTGTGGCATGTCACTCAGGGATCGTTTTGACTGACAGCCCTCTGTGGAGAGTTTTTATTTTATTTTATAAATTTTTTGACAACAGTTATTTGTGCGACTTTTCTTTTTACCGTGGCTGTTAGAAGTTTCTTTCGAGGCTTTGGTCTTTGTCTGCTGAAATCGATGTTTCGTCTTCATGACTGACTGGCAGTTGAGCGAGGGGGGCCTTGACGTCATCGAATGCATCGGCCGGCACTTATCCCACCGCTCTGATAAATCCCCGGGCCGTATTCTGACTCCCCGTATAATGGATGATCCTGATGAATCCCACGATTGACTGCTTAAGCCGCTGTCTTTAACGTCACCTGAGAAATGAACTTTACAGTGCACAGTTTGGATTCTGGAGCGCGCAGTTAAACAAACCCAATTTATATCTTTCTTTTATCTAAAAGGAAAGCCATATACCGACTCTCTCTGTGTCACTCCGCCTTCTACGTGTTACCCTCTGAATAAGGAATCACAACAGGAACTTTTTCCAATTACTTATTCTGTGGGTGGCCTTTCTAGTTACCTGTGTGCCTATCATTGTTCATACTGAGCTGTGTCACATTTAATAGGTATAGTAAAATCAATGTTGATAGCTTTTCTATGGGATTAAATTCGTTTTTCATATACCATACGGTTAGAGCTCTTGAGAGAGGAGTTGGAGGAGTCATTCTTTTTTTTGTTCAACTCAAAAATCAATGAATTTTCACTCGCGCATCACCTTTTTTTTTAATCAGTAAAAACAACAAAAAAAGAACAGTAAGATGCCAAAAAAAACAGAACAACAACTATGGCCGCTGGATGTTGTATCCTATGATTTAGGACTATAAAGGACATCATGAGCTGTGCTATATCAAGCGATGTGTAGTGACAGCTCTGTTCGACTGGTCCCTGTCACAGTTATTGTGGTTTTTGGGCTGTGTTGCACACTCGAGAACGCAACACTGAGCCACCATGGCCAGTCAGCAGGAACAGCTCATGATCCCAGTGTGTCCGAGGGCATCGGGAGGACAGGGTTGGGCATGAGCAGAGGCCAGGCAAACGAGGCAGCTCCTCCTGGTTCCTGCTGCGGAGTGTCAGCATTGCTGACCAGCTCTGGGACCTTGGAGCTCGTTCACTCAATTGCCAAACACCTTTGTGACTCGATGAACATGTACAAGCCTGGAATAGGCCACTGTGTACAAACCTCTGCCGCTGAGCTGTGACGATGAGAGGAGTTAAAGGTTCAACCCCAATGACGAGAGCGTGGTATAAATGAATCTGTGTTATCAGTGCGTAGTCCAATAATGAAATACTCAATTATAAGCATTCCATCTGCTCAGCACAGCTTGCATTCAGTGTGCATAATACGAATTCCCTCCCATGGAGGAACGGCACCCTGCTGTGCCCAGCCCATCTAGTGATTGTGGAGATGGCTAAGCATCGTGAGTCAAACAGAATTCATTTATGAAATCATGGAGAGTTTACAGATTTCAATTTCATTCCCCTTTGCGGCCTATTTGTCTTTCTCAAAAAAACAATCTTACACGACCACCTCTTTAATCACGGAAAGGCCGTGAGTTTTCGTGAGTACGCTCAAGTCACCTGCAAAATTTCGAGTTGATATTTGCCCACAGACAGATGTTGGGACTTTTTTTTTGGCTGGAAATCCCCCAAAAATGAAGAAAAACACATTTACCCTAAATTAAAAAAGGATGCAGATATTCATCTTTTAAAACAAGAATGGAAACCTGGAGCCGACAATGTAGAAGTATGTTTCTGCTGTGTTGACTGGAAAATGAATGGGTGTCAAATGCCTGAATACACTCAAGCACTACAGTCACACATCCACCTCTCAAATCTCTTGGTCCCCACTGGTACAATCAACCAAGGACAACAAAAAAAAAAATCTCACTCACCTCGAAAGCGTGCAGCCTGCATGTCATTCTTTTACATCTATGTTTTTTTTTTATCAAGCAGTTATGATTGTCTCGTCAGAGTCGAGGGCAGCGTGAGCTGGGCCACAGGCATATTGGGAAACCAGAAATGATTTTTGTCCCTGGCAGCATGAAATATGTAAAAAAAAAAAATAACCCGAAGACAGTGCCAAAACACATCAGTTTATTTCCTATTTATTCTGTTTCGCATTCAAACATTTGTTTCTGTGGCATATTCACAATTTGAGGCAGTCGTAGGTGGCGTCGGTAGACTTTGTCATTTCCTGGCCACAGTCCTGAAGGTACCAGTAATGTGCCTCTCTGCCTGAGTGCTGTAAATCAAAGACACAGCAGAGAGTGAATCCATCAGAAGCACCTGCTCCCCCATGTTCACATAGCCTGAAGCTGTGGTTTGCTTTATCTGAGCAGAAATAAACCCCACAATGCCATTCCACTTGTGGAGGTACGGGTGGGATGCTTCTCTGTCTTCTTCACCTGTTTTATTACAGGATGTGCTGGAGATGCATACCCTGTGAAGCACCTGCGAAATATATGTACGTTGAAATTATTTTGTTCTTGTCATTTCTGGAGCAATCGGGCTGTGGCTGAGCGTAACAACAGTCACCGCCTGGTTTCGCGGGGTGCACGTGAACTCGGACCGACAGGGAAGCTGAAAAGCACGCCTTTATTGAAGTATCTGAATGCAGAGTTGATAATGTGCCGGCTTCGGAGGTTGTCTGGTTCAGAGGACCAATCAGTATTTTCCTGTCTGATCATTCTTCAGTAAACATCCTTCTCCCGTTTGCCGATGCTGCCGCCTCGGTAATGGATGCTTCTATTAAGGCTGATTAGATTAATTGTAGGGGTTGAAAGACACATTCTCTGGCCGCACGCCCTCAAGGGTAAAAGGAGGAAGAATCAATCAATCATCAATTATGTTCATCTTGAAACCTCATACGTACACTGCTAATTGTTTGAAGTGTTCAGCTGGAAGAAATGTTGTTACTGTTTGCTTCTCAAAACTCCTATAAAGTCAAATGGAATTACTTTCATCAAGTAAGTGTTGCCTTGATTTGTCATTCATTTGATCTACCGCTTAAAGAATGAGATATTTTCACGATCACAAATAGGGAATGTCTTGGTGTCGTCGCCTGCGCCTTGTGGTGGCCTGCCGCTTTGTTTCTATTTCCTGGGTAGCCGTTCTTGGAAACGGAACATCCGCATACTTTATTCACTTTTAATTGCATTTACTCTATCCCGAAATGAAAAGAGCGCAGACGGACGGGTACGACCCCAGTGCCTCCAGAATGTTTGTTGCCCTAATAGCCACAGCATTAAAACAGGCACTCGGTTTTAATGTTGATGTTGATCTTTGTACAACTATGAATAACTGCATCCACCTTCTGCGAATGATCTTAGTCTTTACCCACTTTATGTAAACCAGTGTCGTTATGCTCCATTAAACAGCATTATTTGTGTGTGTCTTGGCATCGGTGCACCAGATAGGTAAGGGGAGTGTTTTCATTGACAGCTACGTGACGCACTGGTGCCGATGTGCATGTATGTACTATTCCTTGCTGTGTGTGCAACAGAATCGCTGAGGATTTGTTGTGTTTACATGCCACTGCTTTGAATTCAATGATTATGTCAGCTGGGACCCTATGGGGTTATGGCTCATTTGTCAAAGGTGTGGGATCAAATCTGGGCCATCGCTGTTGAAAAAGAAGCACTAATGAAGCCAGGCCCAATCGGAACCACAGCATTTCTTATATGTAGCCGCGCAACTTTTGTTTTCGCAACGAATGACCTGGCCCGCATTATGTTATCCGTAACGTTACCGTTACTTGAGGTTTCAGTGCCGTTGAACACAGTGCAAGATGGCTCCAGGTAAATGTAGGATAGATCGCTCTCAGTCGGGAGGATCCACATTTTGTGCTGATGTAGTTTCACATGCCGGCTTGTGCCGAGGTTGTCTGTAGGTGAGGAGGACGTACAGCGACACACGCACGCGCACACAGTCGCGCTCGGCAAGGTCAAAAAGCCATCCGCTACTGGAAGGCAGTTTTGCAATCCATGCATATTATTGTGCCTGCTGCGTGTTTTCAGGATTAAGGATGCACTTGTACGAAGCTCCTGCGAGGCTCCTCTCTCCGCGTAAATGATCAGATGTCAGGTTCTACCCACCACACTAAATGGGAAAGAGTTGATTTCGGTATGCAAGCATACACTGGCACGCCAATTAATTTTTTTAAAGAAAAAACAACAATCAATGTCGTGATACATTGTGTAATTTCCCTTTAAATCAATTGTGTTGGTGTTGTATTTGGATTTAATGAGCCTATATATGCAGTTATTCAGTGGTTTTACTCGCAGAAGGACAACAAACCATTATATTTATACATTTTGAAAGAGCAATTTCCTGTGTCTGCATATATTGAACTTATACCCCATAGCCTCGTGGACTGCTATTAGAATTGTGAAAGAAACGATACAATCATTAGGTCATAGAATAGCTTCTTTTCCCATCAGTCTTATCCGTGAAGAAAGCAGTCAATGGGGCTAAAGGTGGACCGGGAGGGTCCGGGAGATCAGTTGAGCCTCTCATAGCCTGATATCAATCCTCGGAGTTCACAAGCTGATGACTCTTGTGGGCACAGGGCGAATCAACTTCCATCGACACAAGTCATTTCAAGCGGTCCCTTACGAGGACCAATCCCATGACATTACGTGGGAAAAGTATTGGGGATGTAAAATGCACTCAGCCAAAATCCTGCATTTCTTGACCTATTAAGAAAGGCGTGAACATGCTGAGTATGTTAAACGGCGGAGTCGGCTGCAGCTTCATTTCGGGGACTATTTCCCCATTCATTTGCACACGCATTTTGGCTTTGGGATGAGAACAAATTCAAGCATGTAGCTGTGCAGAAGTAAGACAATTAAGGGAATGGTCTATATCAAGGCTCCCACCAGCTCCTTTAACTG
>JAFBJU010000768.1:723100-754392 GCA_016785305.1 Colistium nudipinnis
GCTTCTTTTCCCATCAGTCTTATCCGTGAAGAAAGCAGTCAATGGGGCTAAAGGTGGACCGGGAGGGTCCGGGAGATCAGTTGAGCCTCTCATAGCCTGATATCAATCCTCGGAGTTCACAAGCTGATGACTCTTGTGGGCACAGGGCGAATCAACTTCCATCGACACAAGTCATTTCAAGCGGTCCCTTACGAGGACCAATCACATGACATTACGTGGGAAAAGTATTGGGGATGTAAAATGCACTCAGCCAAAATCCTGCATTTCTTGACCTATTAAGAAAGGCGTGAACATGCTGAGAATGTTAAACGGCGGAGTCGGCTGCAGCTTCATTTCGGGGACTATTTCCCCATTCATTTGCACACGCATTTTGGCTTTGGGATGAGAACAAATTCAAGCATGTAGCTGTGCAGAAGTAAGACAATTAAGGGAATGGTCTATATCAAGGCTCCCACCAGCTCCTTTAACTGTGTGGTAAATAATTAATGTAGCCTCCACTGCCGCTGGCTGCCATTGAGCAAAGGGAATGTCGATTGATTCGAAGCAATTGGCTACGGGGTTCAAGACCAAATTGACAGAAAGTGTATCAAGAGGGCAAGCTTTGGCTCCAAATTGGAAATGAAATTTCGCGTTCAGGGGAGGAGAAATAGAACGCACTATGCTGCAGGAAATGTTTCCCGCCCAGAAAAATCAGGTTTCAACTCAAATACACCGCAAACCAGACATTTATCCAGTATTTAGGGTCGCTTGACACGCACGTAAACAAAACATTGACAGAAAGCCCGCGTGCTGCTTCTCTGTGAGTGTCTACCCCAAACAGGAGAACCATAAAGCTGTAAAGTTTGCATGGGCGCTTTCCACTTTCACTGGAATGGTATTTTTTCTCTGTGATTCAGTCCTGCTCCGATTATACTTTCTTGTTTTGATCCATGTTTTCTTGATGTTTACCGACAAATAGTATTACTTTTTTCCCAAATAGTTTCGAATGTCTTCCATCCTGCTCCGCCACCATCTTCACATGGTTTGAATATTCGTGCTTATTCTTGCTCCCCCTGAGTCCTGTTCACCTGATATATATTTTTTTTGCTTAAGGACCCGTTCATTGTCTAAGTCACAACTCAATTTCGGACCAATATTTCCCCGCTCCCAGGAATGACGGCGTGATATCACATTTTGAATTAGACTTTGAGTCAGCTGAGGCCAATAAGATGAGAGTTTTCCCGGATGTCTGTCGTGGGTGAGTTATGACTTATTATCAGCAGATACCGCGACTTTTCCTTAACCTTGACCCTGTTGTGATAATCTCCCCCCTTGAATCGCCAGCTCAAGGTGCCTTACGCCGCGACACAGGCAGCATCACAGAGCCATGGTGGCTCTCTAGTTTGAATTGGTTTTTGCACATTACCGGCACTGTCTATTTTTAACGACCATATGAGCATGGTATAATAAGATGTCTGACAGATAAAGAGCTGAAATATATTCGATTTACGATTTAAGTCCCTTTGTTCAGACCTCACCAGCTGATGACCCATTAGCAAAGATACTGTCAGAAAAACCCTGCTGTGACTCGGGTTTTTTTTCTAACCATCCTCAAGCCATAGGACCTTAAGACATATTTCCAAATGAGGGTAGACGCTAAGCTCTATTTGCTCCAAAATCACACGGTTATGTTTATCTTGGGCTGGACAAATAGCTGTTGGTGCTGCTGAAAGACAAACAAATAACACTGGAATTGCTGTTCTTTTTCACTCACATTTATTGAATGTGTTTCGATTTCCTTGTATACATTTAACCTCTGAAAACATTGTAACAACAGTGAGAAAAAAATAATCAACCCCTTCGTCTTTTGACCCTTTACACATCGGATTGAGGAAAAGAAAGTATGCATCATTTACAGCAGCGAACCATCAGTTAGTCTGTCACTGACAGTGAACTCAGCGGGGTCCCGCTGTCATGTTCAGCAGGAATCAGTTCTCTTCACGCAGATTGACGGCCTCAAACCTGCGCAGTTCTGATTGGACCAGCCCACTACAACAGAAAATGTTCTTTCATTGATATCTGGCCGAAATAACATCAGCCAGATATTATGTTGAATGATGACCATTGCTGGTTATAGGAAACCTTCAAACATATGATGTCTTATATTACTGGTGTGACACATGGAGATGATTTCTTACCCCTGGTATTAAGGTAGATGCACGGGTAGCTACTGACACTGAGCTGTGAATTGAAGTTGTTGTAGTTGAAGGAGCTCTGGTCCACCCACTTCCAGCCCTGGAGACAAGTGACATTAAGTCGAACAATCGGCAGACATTTACAGGACTAGGATGCTAAATCAATTGTTGCCAGTAGTTTATTCGATGGATGTGTGATGGCCCTATTACCAGGAAGTAGAATCCTCCGAGCCAGGAGACGGTCTGTCCTGACCTCAGGGTCAGATCCTGCAGGAAACTGTACTCAAACAGATCATGGACAGAAGGCAAGGTGGCTCCCAGACTATTGCAATAGTTCTGAATGACACACGCACGCACGCACACACACACACACACACACAAACAGTTTAAATGAACATGAATAAACAGTGTTCTGACTATAACTGTATCCTTCAGTAGATCATTTCAATTACCAAAGCGTTGCTCCAGGTTTGGGATGAGCTAACAAACAGATAGCAGCCGCTCCCCTGTCTGACCCAACCAGTAGGGCAAGAGAAGAAACGACCTGCAGAGGAGAGAGAGTGCAGCGGTAAAGAGACTGGTTGGAATTCATTTTGATTGTCTACAGTCCACAGTATTCTTTTTATTATTTTAATGTTTATTTACGTATTTGTTATTCAAACAAAACAAACCTTCAAATGGGGAAGGTATCTCAGGAAGCGTCTCAATCACTTCTTCTATAAAAGGTCAAACAAAAGGTCACATTACGGTCATAATATTTACCACACGGGAAGTAATGACTCGATCAATCGGATTTTTTACCTTCAGCAACAACCACGTTAACTTCATCTTATACCACCGAGAGAGAGAGAGAAAAAAATAACAGAAAATAAGCTTGGTTCAAGATTGTTCAAAAGCGATATCAATGCGAGTTGTTTTCAGTGTCACGGCAGCTTACCTTGGTTTACCTCCTCCAGCTCCTCTACTGCTGGTGCTGGTTCAACAGCCGCAACTAAGAGGAGGGCATTCACTCATTACACTCATTACGGTTCAACTTCGCACATTGGTTATTGGACAGGACACAGTGACAATCGGGAGCTGAGTCTGATGTCTTTCAGTCGGTTCAAAAGCATTCATGTTTTGTCCCCAAAAATAAAATGGGAGTTGTGTTCAGCTTACCCTGGTTTTCTTTCTGTGGCTCTTCTGCCACTGGCGCTGCTTCAACAGCTACAACTAAGAGGAGAGCATTCACTCATTACACTCATCACAATTCAACTTCGCACGTTAGTTATTTGACAGGACACGGTCACAATCGGGAAATACGATGCGAGTTGGGTTCAGCTTACCCTGGTTTTCCTTCTGTGGCTCCTCTGCCGCTGGCACAGCTTCAGCAGCTCCAACTAAGAAGAGAACAAAAAGAAACGGCTGCGTCATGACACCTGTATCCGATTTGCTATTTACTTTTTACAATACAAAAAAAAAACTCTTGCGGCTCGCAGGAATTCATATAGTATCACGGTAACTGCCTACAAACGATGGAGGTTTACAGAAGTTGCGTTCATGAGAATTCCATTTGGGATCCATGACCATCCAATTAAAAGAGTTGGGGTTACATCATATTACTGGGAAGTTATCTGTATTTTTACCCTCTGGATGATTCATATTCAGATGAATAATAAGTATTACTTTCTTGGGCAGTCATCAAAAAAAAAAAAAAATTAAAATGACACATAGAGCAAAACAACTGTGAGGGAGGACCAGAAATGGTGTAAAATAAAATACCTGCTGCTGCCGTGACAGTCAGGACACAGCTGAGTAAAACGGTGATGAGTAGGACGGCCTTCATGATGATGAAGATGAGGAACGATGAAGAGATTTAATGTCTGCAGGGATTTAGAGATGGTAGAAATGGTTAAAGAGAGTCAAATGTTTATCCTGGAATGAGAGCAGAGAGAGAGAGAGAGAGAGAGAGAGAGAGAGAGCGGGAGTCTTACCTATCAGGTAGTTGTGAGTTGAGGCTGTTCAGGTATCAGATGATGGTTCAGTGAAGATGAGGAGACTAATCTGCTCCTTATATACACACCTGCACCACGGGAATGGCACGTCAGGGAATGCACTTTAACCCTTAGCCTGAGTTGTTTGTGTGTCTGCGTTTTATCTCTCAAATACAGCCTTCTCAAATATCATGTGGTCCAAGAGGAAATGCTGATATCAAGGATAGCGAAATGACTGATAGCCTATTTCACTGGTATTATAAAGTGATAAAACATAAATAATGTTTCCACCAAAGAGGGCAGATCAGACGACTCACAACGTGTGATTGACGGAAATATGATGATGTTGATTATAATCATGTTAAATATTAAAAAATGTGATGAAACAGGTGTGATGAAACTTTTTTTTTTTTAAACGTCACCTTTACCAGAAATACTGTCTTTTTACTTATAAATTCCCCTTCAAAATATTTAAAATAAAAAAAATATATATTTTAATGATCTATTACTGAAAATGACCTAATTGCAGACAATCCCATATCTGCTCTGTACATTTCTATTAGCTCTGCTTGGAAGGTATCCGAATCGGATCATCTGCAAAATTAATACTAAAAAGGACCAGTCAGTGTGTTACGTATTGGGTGCAATTGTTGCAATTAAGTAGTAGTTATTGGATTACTGTAGGACTGAGCTTCTTTATCAAAGACTAAATTCCGACCTTTACTTTTCCCGTCATTTCCTTGGATCATAGTCACGTTTTTTCCTTGTTGCGCAACTCCCACAATGAAATTGTACGGACACCGTGGCCGCACTCTGAAACTGATGTGGTTGTAAAGTTGTTAAGTAGTTAATTATTGAACAGGCTTAAAAAAGGTTTTTCGGTCAACAGTAAATGCTCCAGTTCCTTAGATAAAGAAGATAAAAGTTCAAGGTAACCTTGAACGGCACAGAAATAAGTAAACGACTGACTGTTGATGGGATCTCAAAGATGCAGACTGCATTGTATTTTTCCCATAACCTCCGTCACTGAGATAGTGCTGTCCGTCCGTTTTTCTCAGTATTTAAAGCAACACATGGTCTTTTTTTTTCACTCTCAAACAGTGGCAAACAAAATCATGTTGACATCACACAACGTTAATATAGATGAAATGGTTTGTCATTTCCACAACATTTTTCGAAAGCCTCAATTGCGTATAAATCCTGGTTCGCTCTGCAGGAACGCTCGCGGCCCTTATTGCGCCATCTACCAGCTGGAGGGAAAAGCTCCGCTTTCACGTGTTGCAGAACGCTAAGAGAGGCGAAACGATGCAAGACACATGCCGTCCTGCATGGTCCTAGGCTGTGCTAGTGAAGATGGCGGCTCACTACTACTATTGAAGTGAATGATGTGTGCCACATGGGGGAGTTAGTACTTGCACTGCACCCCCTGGGGTGCAGGTGATGGCCTCTGGGAACAGGTTTGGAAGGGAAATTGAAAGAAGCAGTGTGACATATATATATATATATATATATATAGCCCATGGACACATGTGACATTAAGTTTAACGATCAGAAGAACTTTAATTTTTGTTTCATGTTCATATAGCCAAAAGCAGGAAAGTGAATCATCTGCTGTAGATCTGTAATGGTTCCAATTACCGGAAAGTAGGACACCTCCCATCCAGGAAACGCTGTGTCCCGACCTCCCGGTCCCTTCCTGGAGCAAGCTCTACTCAGACAAATTATGGACGGAAGCCGAGCAGGCCGGAATTAGTATTTCAGAGTGAAATTTGAGCCTATCACTGGATAAAAAGGTAAACGCGTGGAGTAAAGGGAATTTAGTTTGCATCCGAAGTCCAGTGTCGCTAATCCACTAAAACATCAAGAATGCGGGTGGAGGTACACAAATTGAGACACTTTAATGATTAATCCTGGGTTTGTTTTGGGAGAGTAGATTGTAAACGTTGTCAGTGTATATTAATAGTGCGTCGTTCCTAATGTAGCAAAGACACTTTGGTTATTCTTTGTGGCCAGTGTTTTGTTGATGAAGGCGATGTACATCATAGTTATCCTCGGCGATGGAGCTTGATCCAATTTTGAAATGTTGATTAGATAAAATAGCTCTCAGCAGTGATCATATGCAATAGACCATCAGAATATGAAACAATTTGCAATGAGGGTGTCTGTTATCTTGATATATCATCGGGCATGACGCACACTTAACATTCTGTGGTATCCTCACTTTTTCGAATGCCTATCCTGCACATATCTGAAGAGTCCAAAACGGTGCCATTGCATCTATTGACACATTTGCAGAAAGTCGGCTTTGTCCTTAGTCGGACAGAAGATCATTTAAATGCTGCAGCAGATGCAGATATAGACTATATCTTTTTTTATTGTTCAATAATGAGCACATGGTAATGGCTGCTGAAAGGTACAAGAAAAACAGATACTCATTCTTGACGTGTGATTCATATTTTTTATTGAAATGTACGGTATTTCTTGTACACATTTTACATTTGCAATCATATAGTTACTTTACAAATGATTTGAAGCAAAACAAGTGTTATATGCAACTTAATGCCATCCATGAAACATTTGAGTTCCTGCTGAGGCTTACAACAACAACAATATAGCGAGACTTAATTTTTTCACCTTAACTCAAAGAATTTGTGGTTTTATTATTATTCTGACACACCCCAAAATGTCCTCATCACTTTCTAAAGATTGTGATTGGGATCGGCAAACACACCTGTGGCCTCCCGTCTTGCTTAGCAGGTATCAGTTCTCTTCATGCAGATGGACGGAAATGCAGAACTGCAGCCATTGTTGGACCATCCCGCTGAAACAGAGCATTCGTGTTCATTAGTATGGCGTGTCGATAATGCGAGGCTGACCGTACGTGGGTTTGTGAAACTTTCCTTACCCCTGGCATTAACGTGGATGCACTGATATCGGCTAACAGAATGCTGTGCGCTCCAGAAGCTATAGCTGAAGGAGCTGTGGTCCACCCACCTCCAGCCCTGTACACACAGATCACACGGATTTTGACATCATCAGCAGACGCCTATTTTTCATGCCGAACCATTATGATTGGTATTGTCTGTGACAGGCCCGGGTTTTGGATAGATCTGTGACGGTCTATTGACCTGGAAGTAGAATCCTCCCATCCAGGAGATAGTGTGTCCTGACCTCCGGGTCAGTTCCTGCAGGAAACTGTAATCAAATACATCGCTGACCGTGGCCAAGGAGGAGCCCAGATTTTCGCAGTAGGCCTGTCAGTGACACATAGGGGTACGAATGTCATGACATTTGTGCTGGAATCGCTTTGTTAATTGAACGTCACAGAAATACACCCAATACAGCTGTGTGTTTCAGCAGAGCATTTCAATTACCAAAGCGCTGCTCCAGGATTTGCTTGAGCTCACATACAGATAGCAGCCATTCTTGTATCTGACCCAACCAGTAGGGCAAGCGAAGAAACGACCTGCAGAGGAGCGAGAGTGGAGCACCAAAGAGACTGATTTGAATTTGTGTGATTGTCTCGAGTCAGCATTAATGGCTCCATTTAATGGGGACAAACCTCCAACTGGTGAAGCCATCTCTTCAGCAGGAAACGTCTCAATCACCTCCTCTATGAAAAGTAAAACATGACATTATACATAATCATAATATTTGGCTCATACGGCGCAGGAAATAATTTAGAGTTCATCCAGAGTTTTACCTTCAGGAACAATCACGTCAACTTCATTTTCTACCACTGAGACAAAACAGAAAACAGGAGCTCAGTTGCGGTCGTTTTAAAAACAGTTCATGTTTTGTTACCAGGTAAACATATGAGTTGTTTTCAGCGTGACAGCAGCTTACCCTGGTTTACCTCCTCCAGCTCCTCTGCTGGTGGTGCCGGTTCAACAGCCACAACTAAGCGGAGAACAAAAGCACACCTGTCTCTGATTCCATTGTTTACTTTTTAAAAAGTTATTCCCAGGCAAAAGTCTGGTTGAAATAATGAAATAAATGCGACATAATGTTACATATAAAAAATCTCACCTGCGGCTGCTGTGACGGCGAGAACACAGCTGAGTAAAACAGTGACGGCGAGGACGGCCTTCATGATGAAGAGGATGAGGAACGACGAAGAGACTCAATGGCTGCGGGGGATCAGAGATGGTAGGGAGGGTCAAAGAGAGTCAAGTGCATCTCAAGGAATGAGAGAGCAGAGAGAGGTGTCTTACCTGTCAGAGTTGTTCAGGTATCAGATGATGGTTCAGTGATGAAGAGGAGAGTGATCTGCTCCTTTTATACACACCTGAACCACAGGTAGATGCACTTCAGTGACTTTAACGCGAGACGTGACCTTGTTTGTGTGTCTGTGTTTTATCTACTCAAAAACCCGCTCAATAAATTTTTGATATCAGGGAGACTGGTCTGACTTCAGTATCTAAAGTGTTATACACAGAGGTTTATGATGCTTCCAATAAAATATTTCTTCTGGAATAACAATGAGTTCAGCCAGGCATTGGTAATGGGATTATGATAAACGCATAACAATGTTAGGTTCATAATAAATATAATGTATATCACAGGATTCGTCCAAAAAGTAACATCTAACAATAATATAAAAACACGCACTGAGAGAGAAACTGTTATTATATAATGTCGGCATTAATCAAACAGGGCTCAATTGTAATAAATCAGATTCAGTAAATGTGTCAGTGCCCTTGAATAACAACATGTGCAAGTACATGCAAAAATTCCAAGGTACAACAACACATTTTTTTATGTCTCCTATTTTTTTTATTAGCCTGCAATTGTGTGTCCTCATGAACTTGTTTACTTGTTGTGGCTTAAAGAATCTCCCTCAATGGAACCTACAGTCCATAGAGGCATTGGTCCAGTCTCTCGTGTATGCAGAGGAACAAAGATGTAAAACAAACAAATAGTGAGAGACTCTAATGGAGTGTTTGAATATTATCTCAATGTTGGGGTAGTATAGTAATTTTCACTTACTATACTATATTGTCCACTGAATAGTGTTGAGCAGCTGTTGGCGCGACTATCTAAGGCTTACTACCTTCCACTAAACACTGACACCGCCATTGTAGCTGAATGGCTTACCGCCATCCCACCTCAAAGGGCTCCTGAGAGGATGCAGTGCACCGGGCAAAAGTATTTCTCTTTAAGCTCTTGTGTGGAGCTCATCTCTGACCCGAAATCCTCCACCTATCCATGCTGTTCAGAAGCAAGCCCTGTAGGCCAGCTGTTTCAGGAAGCTGCAGAGCCACAGAGCGCTGACTTATGCCCGGCCAAAACTGAAACAGGACAGAGGCACACAGAGACGCGCAAACACGAAAGCGGTCGGAGAGAAGATGAAAATGACTGCTTTCTCCTGAAGATATAGAATAAAGGACATTCCTTCAGGCCTACGTACGTGGCAACTGTTGGTGTCTTTGGAAAACCCCCCCCCAGCTCTGAGCACCGTGTTGCCGTCAAACGGTACAAACCACGTGAAGACACTGGTTCACAATTTGTTTTTCAACTAACGGGTGACTGACGCTTTCCTTTGTAAGATCTCCCACTAGTCTTCTACGCTACGGTCTGACCAACACTGAGCTGGCACATGGTCTGATTTGCTCAACAAGGACCTAAGAGAGTGGCGAGTGGGCTGATGAAAAGATAGCGGAGTCACGAGTGAGTGAGAGGTAGTACTCGGGAATGTACTAGTTGTACACTGGCCCAAATAGGACACTCTCTGACAGTTGTTAAAACCCTTCCTTAGTCATCTTACCAACTGTTATCACTCTACGTTTTATAATGTTTTCCCCATTCGTCCCCTCCCGCTGTATTATCTCTCCGGTGACTTTACTGCCACTCAGTCAGTGTCAGCAGTGAACAGGCCTGCGAGGTGCTCCCGTCGGGGAACATTACCATTGTGGCACCATAAGCGTGAATGTGTTATCGAGACTCGCCACGGCAACGTGTAATGAGTGTCGCTGAGCGGGGTTACCGTTGCTGTGCTCATGGAATTTAATTGGAAGAATTATTCGCGAAGAAAATGAAAGGGAACGTGAACCGGCCCCTGTTGCTATATGACAAGCATGCTGGCGGAATATTTCCGCCTTTATGAAGTCCCGATAACGATGTGTAATTATTATTTATTATACATTTAAATGGCAACAGGCAAGCTGTGGCCAGGTTACACGAAATGTTTACGGCTGGGATGCCACAGCCATGCCGGTGTCAAAGTCATATTAACAGTCATGTGGGAAACATCTCAGATATATTGTGAGCGCAACGCGCTGTGGAAGAAGTGTTTTCTCTGTATAAAACCCCAGTGCCGTGTGGCGCATGTTTGTGTTATCACAGTTAAACCGAGTGTCAGGGAGGAGGAGGAGGAGGAGGAGGGCAGCCTTGTGGCTTTTTCAGCAGCTGTTGTCGCTCTGTAATTTACAGTTCTGCCAGCGAGAGCTCAAGCAGCAGGAGTTTTGAGTATATAGAAATATGAAATTAGCTCCAGATCGGGGGATCCAGCCCGTTGGTGGATGTATGATTTGTTCCTCTTGACTTTACTGCAGGCTTTTTTCTTTCTTCTGTGGGGATATAAGCATGTTTGCTTTTCTGTGTATGCAGGACTGAAGACTTGGCAGGAAACCATGAGCCTAAGGTTTTGCATGGCAGCTCGCGTGTGTGTTGGTTCGAGAATTTTCAGGTGTCATTATGTATCCGAAATAATATGTGGGTGTGTCCTCTGCACCCACTAATGTTATATATATATATATATATATGTTCGGGTTCATGTGTGCATATAGTGTGTCAAGATGATCTTTGGTCAGGGCTTGTATTTATCACATTTCTAAGAATTACATTACAGCGTGCTACGAAGAGGTGACTCAGGTGCAAAATTGAGAATGTTTACACTTCACACAGCAACTTTAAGGTGATTACATTAATAATCACGTATTTACCCATAAGAGAAATGACCAATGAGACTTGTAAAACACGTAGCTTCAGATTGCAAGGAGGTTTTATTGTGAAGTGTAAACACATTTATTTATATTTTAGTAGCATTTATTGAAGCAAAATCAAGACGGCAAAAAAAAAAATAAAATAAATAAAAATGTCTGACACAGGCTAAATAGAAAGTATAAATGTTGTTTCGGTTTTGCCTAGAGCTTACACAAAGTCACAATTTTCCCATCTTGTCCTTCTCCTGTGTTTTATTTTGTAGTTTTTCTCCGGCCGTGTTTGTGCTTAGCTTTACTTCCTGCCTTTGTTTGGATCCCGTCCTCATTAGTTTCACCTGTGTTTTTTGAAGTCACACCTGTGTCTCGTTAGCTCTGCCACTCCCGGTGTAAACAGCCTCTGTGTTTCTCTTTGTGGGCTGTCAGTTTGACTGTGAACATCCTAGATGTCCTTGGCTCCAGTGTTTCTTGGATTTTTGGGGATTTTGGCTTTTTTTCTTCTCCACCCACCTGCCCCCCTGACCCTGTAATGTTTGTTTTTGCGTTTTATCAAAGACTGGCAATCCCTCAAGTCCTGCATTTGCCCACCCCCACCCCCTCCAATCCACCAACCTCATGCGCTAAATGAGAGTTCATGTAAAGTCTGACTCGATTCAAGGTCACAGTGTTCTCTACTCTACTCCTTTGTCCTGTGACAAAAGGCCGAATTGAAATGCCTCTGGAGATTAACACTCATATCAATAAGGATTTTGGGATCCGATGAGCTGCAAATGTAATTCTGGGTTTCGACCTTGGACCTTCCCTCTTACCCATCTGAAGCAATGCGTATCCTTTTGTGGTAGCTAAGTGGCTATTAAAAATGACAAAAAGAACAAAAAATGCCACTCTCTTATTCCTATTCTTTATTCTTTAACGGCCATAAAAAAACAAACAACTGGGAATGGTTCTGAGAAGCGTCGTAGGCAACGCACTGTATTTTACAGTGACTGAACAGTTCACCCTATAGCCCGCAAAAACACAACTAATTATGTTGGCATTTCAGAGTGTTACAAAAATGTGTCATATTATTAGGACTCATTATTCCTGACCGCGCTGTGTCGCTATACAGTAAGGAAGGTGTAGCTGTCTAAATGTGAAGGGGTGGAGGAGAAAGAATCCCCTTAGGGTTACATAACCTTTTTGTGGGGTTTTTTTGGCTCGTGTTCGCCGACCGACTGGGAAGAAATATGTGTAGGAGGACAGATGACTAACAGAGGCTCCTCCTCCTCCTCCTCCTCCTCCTCTGCTGCTGCCCCTCGAGTGCCCTTGAGCAAGTCAGTCGGCATCATAGCAGGCAGCCCCTGATGCGTCACTGTTTGAATGTCTGGAGCCTCTTCTCCTCTTCATCTCATCCCCCAGGCAGATATAATTAAGGATGTGATGCTAAGTCCACTTTCCTTTTGCTTAAGTAAAGGTTTTTTAAAAATGCCAAAAGTGTTTGGAGCCCAATTGCATGCTCTTATACCTGTCTGGGGCCGGTGGGAGGCGGTAAGTCCTTTATCGACGGTGCAGTTCTGTTTACTGAACTTAAAGGAACTCCATTAAGGAATGTCCTCGCTTAACCAGCACACAATTTCTGCCTTATAATGTCTGAAAATGACCTGATCTCTCTTATAATATTGTGTTACGTAGTTCCGTCGTCTCTCTGCCATAAAATAATGTAAATCAAGTTTAAAGGCCGTTTTGAAAAGGTGTCGTCTTCCAGAAGCCGTGGAGACGATTCCCATTTAACGCTCGTCTCATGTTACGTGTTTTAGTCAACAGCGTCCAGAAAAGAGACCAATCAGAGGGCTCCGTCTGTCCTCATGCCATCATAAAGTTAGAATGCATAACTAACACTTGCTCTGGACAGATACATCGTGTCAGCAGCTAATGTTTGTTGGTAAATCAAATATGCAAAGTATACAGTGAAGCATTC
Organism: Colistium nudipinnis; assembly: GCA_016785305.1. Taxonomy (NCBI): domain Eukaryota; kingdom Metazoa; phylum Chordata; class Actinopteri; order Pleuronectiformes; family Rhombosoleidae; genus Colistium; species Colistium nudipinnis. The sequence goes on from JAFBJU010000768.1 coordinate 736,146, forward strand.
TAGGAGACAATGATGTTTCTGTTTGCTCATCCCTTCTTTATAACCCAGCTTACCCAAAGCCAATTTTGTAAACACTTCACCATCCCCATAATGCCTCTAATGACTGTTTTCTTAAACTATGGTTCACAGCCCCGACTGGGACATGAGCAGACTGCTCTTGTTGAAGAGTGTGAGTCAGTGATTATGGCTCTGCCTTGAGAACACATTTGATTGGATTAATAAATAATGCAAACACGGTAAACATTCTGAATATACATTATACAACACATTATAATAAACATTATAATAACTTGAACCGTGAACACAAAACAGATGTTATTTGATGCACACAGCAAGCATGCGGCTCATATTATTGAAATGGGGATAAAGTTCCCATTTTTATTATTACACTGTATAGTGGCTGTTGCTGTTTTTATTGGAGTGATTCAATTGGAATTTACTACACATCCAAATTGTATTTTACTGGCAGTTTCAGGCAACTGAATTAGGTGTTGATTGTACACTCCAGTAAATAGTGCTGAATTGCACCCTTTTTTGTCTTCTTTTTTACAGCATTTCATTGAGAGGAACTGGTATTGTTTCCAGTCAGGAACAGTGTTTTACTCATTCTGTCGGTGAGAAATGATTCTTTCAAATTGCTTAATAACTTAATCTCGACTCATCTGAAGTGGCACCAGGAATTTGACATTGATGCTATGCATTTGAGATGCTTAAACGAACATAAATCCATCACCTGAATATGAGACTGCATACACGCCAAGCTCAATAATGTCAAGTGTTATACGAGTTATACAGTAGTCCAGACATAAGGAGTAAATCATTTTCCGGACATAAGCACCAGCCTGAAAGCATACTGTTTTAGAGTGACACTTTAATTGGGGTCCTTGTGTTACCAGCCTACCTGCACAGCACCAAACAGCAGGAAGGCTGAGTCCGAAAATAACTGGTGAACACGTTGGGTCAGACAAGTTGCTCCAAATGAAAGCTTATAATCCATTTCTTTAGATCCATTTCTCTTCCATAAGCTCATATTTAAATATGCTGCTATTCAAACATATATATTTTTTTGTCAACAGCTCGTTTCCATTGCCACAGAGAGGCCGAAATGAAAGTCATCATGTTTTGCGTCAACCACAGAGAAGGCTGTTGACGTTCGGCATTTATAGCAGCACTTGCCGTCTCAGTACCAGAACCCCAATGTCACATTCTCGCAGTGACTACACCGTAACTATGTCCTATATTTATTCATAATATCAAAACTAAATGTCTGTGTGGCTTTGTTTTGGGAGTCACGTTGAAATGTAATTTCACTACTTGTCTGTGTTGGCCTTTGGTACTAATAAAAAGGAGTTAGGAGTTTACTTCTTCTAGAGGGGAAAGCACCACCACCTCCTCGGTGCTGGACGTCTTTGAGCTGGATCGGCACTGTGACGGCCCTCAGTGGCGCCGGAGGGGTTTTCTCATGCTTCTTTTTGCTTTTTCCTGAGCCGCTGATCTCCGCATCAGACATCCGCTTTTACTGGTCAACACATTTAGCAAGGAGTATCTGATATATGTTCCGTTCTTGTAGTCCCGTGAGGGCTACAACCCACAGACCGTAGAAGAGCCAGAACGCAATTGAAAGACTGTCGCTGAGATTTAGGAAGCAGATAAACTGACCTGTCCTCTACCTTGTTTCAAACCCAGATCTGCCCAAAAGATAGAGGAGCACGTGGAGACAGAGGATGGAAGGGCCTTTGTGAGCCTCTTAGGATGTCTTCTGCACACGGGTCTGCGCAGCGGGTCACTCTGAACACGCCGAGGCTTTCCCACTCCCGTTTCTCAACGAGATGAACCTGCGGACGGAGATGGGCGGCAGCTTGCAGTAAGTGCAGGTGTCCTGGCTTCGGTAGAGCTTGATGAATGCACGATTGGATGATGGGATTTAGAGACTGATTGATTGTCCCGAAAGACCAAGGCCAGTTGTAATCTAGCCGAGGAGACGTTGGGCCTGTGACAGGAAAGGCGATTTTCTGCAGGGTCATAAGGACTGGGTTTAGGTGTCGAGGATCAATGTGAATATGTCCACTAAAACATGTTCAGGTTACGGTTAAACGCCGCTTTGTTCTTTATCTCTGATTAATCCCCTCCATCTGCCCTCATTTTGTGCATACAATTGCGAACCTAGCAACGCAGAATTGTCCGGGAGTGCATATTCGCGTGAATATTCGCGGCACTCGCGCCCGGCACAGCCTCCGCCTGCTCTCCATTGGAGTGTATGATAAACAGTACCCACGGGGAGAGCGGGGCTGTCCAGCGTGATGGAGAGGGAGGCATACACTCTTGTCCACCTGTGCAAAACGGAGGGGTGTGCGGTGGCAACAGCGGACAGAGCGTGGGTTGTGGCAATATATCTTCATTAAATGCCTTTTTTTGCCGAAAGAGGGGGAGGGGAAAGAGTGACACAGAGGGGAGGAGGGTCGGGTGAAGAGGACAGATGTGGCGCGCCACATGGATCATCTGGGCAGGCAGCTGGTGCTTCCATAACACTGACGCTCCCTTCTTTTTCATTTCTCCTTCCCCATTGTCCTGCGCTCCCTCCCTCCCTTCTTCCTTCCCTCCGTCGCCCGCCCAAATGACCCAACATCTTCATTAATGTGTCATTAGAGCGGAGTCAGCCGCTGTAACCCACCGCTGCATCAGAGCGCACGCTGCTCATTTGGTTTTGAGAGCGATGAGGGCTTTCGCAGTTTTGGCCTGTCCTCAAAAAGTCACACGCAAAAGTGTTTCACCGGCGATCCACACTTAACTTAATTTAATGTTAGAGATATAGCCACAAAAACAGCTTCATTTGAGTGCCTAGTTTGCACAGTGACCTGGAGAGGACAAGAGACTATAATATCAAAAGGATCCTCTAATCTAGCTATGCATTCGCAAGATTATTTAGACATTTTAAACGTTGAATTGATGATGATGATGATGGTGAAGAGGGATGTGCATTACAAGAGTAGGGGATGACATGTTGACCATGTGGGTATACCAGATCACCTCAATCACAGCCAGCTATAAATAATAGTAACCTTAAAAAAAAAAGAAAAAAAAGGCAGCAGCAGAAGCTAGAAATACAATAATTTATTTTCTCAGGCTACCAACGTACAACTCTGCCGCCTGAAAAAAAAAAACCCTCAGATATTTTTCAGGCCCGTTTTTGTTTTTGAGTAATGCTGTAATCCTGCCGACGGAGAGACAATAGACGGTGAAAACATAACCTCCATGGTGAAGGTAATGTGAGTCATAAAAAGATACCAGAATTCAGCATCAATCATATATACAATGGGGCCGTAAAGCCTAGGTCTCTAGACTCGAGTACTATTGTACTACTGGCTATTTTATCCATCATAAAGTATAAGGTCTTTGTTAAGAAACCATTACTTGAAGTTATTTTTTACAAGGACAATACAATGCTTGTCGTGTCGTGTTGTTACCCTTCCATTACCGCAGGGACTGCGATAAGTGTAAAATTAATATACACAATTTATTAATTTTTTTACCCTCGTGTGCGTAATAAAGAAAATTGCGCTACCATGCAGCTACATATCCACCCAGGGAAAGAACAAAAATAAAACCTGAAGGGTCTCCCTCTTGGACCTGTAAGCCTAAGACTGAACTCATACTGTACCTACAGTATTTTTCTGAGATAAGTGGATACAAACACTATGATGATTTAGAGTGCACGTTAATCCTTTGTACTCTACCATCTCATTTTTCTTTAACTCCACTCCTGCCGTCTCTGTCCTCGTCTCCCTTTAACCATTTATGGAGGGGAACTCTCGGGTCAACTTAAGGTGACGCCTAAGTGCAGTCTGAGTTATGACTGTGTCCACACTCTCTGATCTGCCGCCACTTAAACAGGCGGCCGAAAAGGAGGCCTCCTCGCGGTGTACCTGACCTTTGCTGAACCCCATCCATAATCCATAGGTTGAGAACACATTGGCGAGGGATGCACACTCCTGCTTCCAATCTGTTAGCTCTCAACCTCTTGAACTTCGCGGAGCAGCCCGTACCCCTCGGCCCATGCAAATGCGCACCCCCCCCCCCCCCCCCCCCCCCCCCCCCCCCCCCCCCGCCGTCCCCCCACTCCCCTCACCAGTGTTCTCCGAGTTGAATCTTAAAGAGCCAAAAACCGAAAGGCATTGCGTGTCTTGCGTCCAAGAAAATGCGTCGATCTCATCCGATAATGAGATCACTGCACATTAATGGAACGGATAGCAGGTCTCCATTGATCCACGCAGTTTTTAGACTTAATGACAAAAAGAAACTGCAGATCCAAAAGTATAAATGTAATAACATTCGCATGACACCAATCCTTGGTATGGTTTATGTATGGGAGACAAGGGGACTTGTAAAGTTCCCTGTAGCTCTATTAATTGTGTGGAGATACGTTTCTTTTCCTGGCCCCTCGCAAATGTAATGAATCTAAGTGGAGAGCAAGGAACATGTCACACCCACACAGACGCCATCATTTACCCCTGTGTGGTGAACTATGTCTTATATTATGTGTCACCTAACTAGTTCTTATACTGTACCAAATTGCCCCTTTATTTCTCTTGTAAATGTAAAATGCACATTGTACATGGAACAACTTGGGGCCTGTTCGACCTATCTGTGTATTGAACGGACATAAACGAAATTGATATCGATCTTCTCATCTAACTGCTGGCGAAAATCAAAGAAGTGTGTCCCCCCAAATGTCACAGTTTTCCTTTAATGTGTTATTTATTATTTCATTTCATTGTATCCTGCAGCTGCACGGCACACCGTGATGTACTTTGTCACCCCTGCTTTTAGATAAGCGCTAGATAAATAAAGAGGATTATCGTTGTTATTGGAGTATTACTGGAGCGGACAGATAATATGGCAGACCGAACAGAGAGCTGCGGGAGTGTTGGTAAAATGCCTTCATTAGATTCAATTCTGCGTCGCCTGTCATTTTCCGAGAGTCATTTGTCATCCTGTGACAGCCGTCTTATTTTTATAATATTTTTCGCAATATCTTCATCATCTGGCAGTAGCAGATATAAAGCACAAGTTCGGGCTGTTTACATATCTGTTAATTATGGCTGTCATCTGAAACTGATGGGGAAGGGAAAAAAAATTGTGTTGTCAGTGGCAGTTAAATGTGATAAAGTAAGAAATAATCAGTCACCCCTGTCTGAGGGCATACAGCTCACTGTATACCCTTTCCAGGTATGCAATAAACATTTTATAGTGTCTCCATACAAGACATGACACGTGTACCAACAGTGCATTTCTGTTCCCTTAACCCAGGGTGCCATGTCTTGCCTTTATGGATTTGTGTTCAAGTCATATTTCCCCACACCTTCCTTTGATGATGCAAAACGATGATTTACTGCGCGCCCGACTTCGACATTGGAATCTTTTCGTGATGATAAATAAAGTCAAGGGGGACAGCTTGAAATATTCAGTTGGGTTTGTACGTCGAGGTCCGTTGAACCTTCGTATGTGTTCGCAATATCGGGTGATCTTCAGGCTCATTTCTTTCCGTCACACCTTGCGCAGGATAGTTTGCTGCACCAGGAGCAGTACTTCTGACGGCAGAGCTTAATGCTGTTGAGTTCGGGCAAGTAAACGCCTAGCCGGTGTGAGCTGTGTTGACCATGAAGGTGAGAGGTGTATTGATCTCTTTATGATGGATACCTCTATGGTCAGAGTTGGTGAGCGGAGGTTGCCTACGCTGGTGCAGTTTTATTACTGGGATATTGAATGGAGGACGTAATATCCCTGAGTCATACGCCCACACCGGGGGGACGGCGGAATATTGTGGAAGAGCCAGAAAAATGGTTCTCCTCCATCTCACCCCTCTCTGTCAGGTATGATTACGTCCGTCCCTCTCTTTCTCTCTCTCCGTGACCTTACAACCTTACAAGCTACCACTTATTATCGCAGACACACAGACACTCTCATCTCTAAATCCGGCGGGATTTATTCACTCTGGCAGCTGTGTCCAAGGCACTTTATCTCAGAGATATAACTTAGCCTTTCTCAAGAGTTTACACAAGACTTTAGGACTCATAACTCACCCGCTCCTCTAAAGAAAGATTAGACGGCAGTTTTTTTTTGTGTTTTCTTTTTTTGTTTGGTTTTTTTCACAATAACATCCCTCCGTCCCTCTGTCCTCCGGTCAACCTTGTTGACTGCAGATTGTTGTCTTAAAAGGACAACATGCTCTGTACAGGCCCCGAATATAATTGTCTTAATGTTCCATCCAAAGTGAAACTGGCTCCAGCAATTTACTGCAAAATGGTAGTTTTGCTCATTTCCAACACCCCCATTCTTCTCTTTCTCACAGACGCACACGCATAGGCGCACAACCCTCCCACACCGATATCATTTTTTACAAGAGCACGCAGGTGCGGAATTTGTTTGTTTTCAGTCTTTTTTTGAATTAACCAAGAGGCTCATGGGACCAGTGAGAGGTGCGTGGTCTGTAGGGTGAAGCCGGGGGCAATGTGAATAGAATTAAAGGAAGAAATGTGGAGTGTTCGCCAAAGTTTTTGAGTTTGACAGGAACTATTGCAGCAGAACAAGTGTGATATATGTACATGTCACCATACAGAGAGTTGAATGAAGAATAATTTCTGATTTATAGGGTTCGTTTTTTTCAAGGGATATCTGTTGGAGATTAGATGGGAAAGAGAGATGCAGATGCAGGGGCTGTCGGCAGGGGAGTGAAAGGCGACGTTCGGGGAGGTTTGGCACCTGTCCGTTCATTAAAATAATATCACCCGTATCATGCGGCATGACTCACGGCGCCAGTCCACGTCCCCCTGACTGCGACCTGTCGCTGACTCTGCTCAGAGGCTGTCGCCTGTCAAAGTCACTGGCGGGAGGTGGACGACAGGGGACTGGAGGTTTTGTAGAGAAGGTTTTGGCGGAGAAAAGGGAAAGGAGTAAAACACTAATATCCTGGGACTCGATGTGATCGAATGTATACATTTGAACGTCTCACTTCACTTCCTTACCTCTTACGCAGCCTGAAATGCAGTTGCATTTAGCAAATGGCTAATAATAAGGCATCACTATGAGGGCGTGTGTGGAAATGCCATGTACACTAATGAAGGAGAACAGAGGTTTGTTCTTAATTTATTTTTAACTCTGACAGAGAGCAAGGCAAAAGTAGATCAGAGATAAACAGACATGGAGCCTGGTGGCCTTGTGTGGGTGGACGGACAACTGCAAGGTTTCTCTTGGTTGGTCTTTTTTTCGTTTGTTTGTGTAAGGGCACTTTCGTGACCTCGGGGTCTCGCAGGACTTTTTTTTCCACCACAGCCGCCTTTCGCAGCTTAACCACTCAAACACTGGGTCAAAGCGCCGTTAGTGATGCAACAATTTAACGTGACTTCTGCACGGAAGCACCACCGTTGCCATAGCTATGAGCGAGCAGGAGCGACTGAAAGTCTCCTGGAAAGCGAGATTGTAAATAATAGGTCCTCCCTGCACATCTGCTACCGCCACAGTTGTAGGTGTACACGTGCCCATTCAATGCTCGTGCGAATCATTCTGCAGGACCCGAGAAATGTCCCTCCATTGCTCAAATGCAAAACCTCGTGTTGCCTCTGTGCTGACAGTTTGAGCCTCGCCAATATCCTTCGGGGTTCATCCTACAGGGTGTATGAATATGTAAATCAGATTTCGTGGACTGTAATCTGCCGGACACATGTTTTGACACTTTTAGGCTTATGCCAGAATTTTCTTTAAACAAAAGCTACCTCTGTCCCCATTTTTCCCATTTCCATCAAGTCTCCAGTCTTTCTGCTGGACAGAGACCTTTGCCTGTGTAGAAATGTGTATTTCTTTGTTTTCTACCATGGACTTTGATGGCCTGATGTGACAGCGTGATCGCCGACTGTTGCTGCGAAAGAAAGAAGCCCTCCATCTCCGAGGCTGACGGACTCCGTCGGACGTGACAGTCTGCTTGATGGTTTATATTGCCATTTTATGGTTCTTTTTGGTGAACTCCACAGATGCTTCGCTGGAAATAGTGTGTTCAACAAAAAGTCTATGTGGTTGTATCTGCAGAAGAAGAGAAAAAAAAAGAACAATCCAAAAAGTATGCCCAAGCACTGACTGCTAAATATTATTTTCAAATTTATTCTGAAAATGGGGAAACAATTGTATTCATAATAATTGCCTCTTTTTTTTTTGGTGTATCTTTTTTCATATTGACACATCGGTGAACCAATTGCATTTGTTGTTGTTGTTATTGGGTTAAAAAAAAGTCTGTATGTCTTAGGGCTTCAATCAGGTGAGTCGGCTACGCTTTCTAATCAGATTAGTTCTTACGCTATAGAAACTTAATTGGCCCTCAATCTAAATTTCAGCTGTGAACAAAACAGCACAAACACCGCTTGTTGCCCATTCGCGCACATTTAAAAGGAATATCATATCTCGATAGGATTACTACGCTCGAGCAAGTGGAGAAAAACAAATAAATGAGGTGAGAATATCGGCACCGTACCTGCACATGTCTATTGAAGGCAGCATCCTGACCCGAGTACGCTTTAATATCAGCTGGGAAGCCAGGTATGTGAGACAACTTTTTGTTCTGATCTCATGTCTTCGCTCAGTTGGACGGAAATTTTTTTTGAATCCCGCGTACAGTACAGAAAGTACAGGAATGAAAGCAAACCTGACACACTGACACAACCGGGATCACATTTTGACCGATGGAGAATACACTCATGTTTTGTTTTTTTACATTTTTTTTATAAATGAATTATATCCACAGACCCCTGTGGCAAGGTGAATGGCAGATAACTGCTCATTTCCATCTGGGACAAATCCCTCACCCGTATGAGCCGTCGGTGATGGTGACAAGTCATGCGTGTACAGAGTAACAATAAAATACACACGACCTACCATACCTGATGTATGTCATAAAATGACACGTATGATACAGAGGCCCCTCAATACTTAATATCACACGAAAACCCAAACCATAATAGCTCCTGAACTCGTTTATCCGCCTTTTGACTCCAAAGCTGTGCATTGTGTAGTGGATGTTAGAGGGTGTGTCGATTGTGTGGTGCTGCTTGTGTTGTCTGCCCTCGTCTGTGGGAGCAAGTCACGGCGGGGGGTGTTCTCCTTGTGTCATGGCTTTGAACAATTGAATGGCTCGGAGGTGTAGTTGCGGTGGGCTGAGGCTCGTGCAGATGATCTTAAGGACCCTTTTTTGCCCTCGCTCCTGAAGTACTGTTGGAACTTTTATTACGCTTCTCCCACCAGATCTGCTCAGCCACTTTGTGGCTCACATAAAAATGTGAATTTTAATTAGTAAAAGAAAAGGCCTGACTCGACACCAAAGCGAAAACAAGACGGACACAAAATGGAGTTTTAATGTCGAGCCCTGCACACTCTGGCATGCTGTTTGTGGCGACTGGATCAGTTTTTAGGGGCCGTGTCGCTCTTGTGCCGTTTCACATCTGCACACGTCCATCGCTTATCTCTTCCCCTCAATGTTAGCCATCTCCCTCTCCTCCACCTCACCCGAAGAAGTCGTTCATTGCACTGGCAATCTGGGTGTTTTCCCTATTCCCTGCCCGCTCTCCCCCGGTCACCCGGCTGAAGACAGATGTCAGGAGAGAACCACCAACAATAGTACAACTCTTCATCTTTATGGCGTTCGCCACAGAATGTATCTCTCTCCCTCTCGCCCTCTCTCCCCCCTCCCTCTCTCCCTCCCTCCCTCCCCATCTCCCCTCTTTGTTGATCCCTCCAGGAAAAACGTAATCTTGAACGCATGTTACGTCAGTGCTTTCTTGTGTTTCATTTCAGTTTTGTCTCATTCAAGTTTTCTCTTGGGAGGTGACGACTTGCCATGACATCGGTATGCAGACGCACGCACGCACGCACGCACGCACGCACACAGCTGTTTTGAAAGGATGGTACTTCCTTTTAGTCCCACTCGGAGGGGGGCCTGCCTCACACAACTCTGCCTAAGCAATTTCCTTCCTCTAATAACTGTACATTTTAGCATCTTTGAATTGTTTGGATGACCATGCCAACGCACATCTGCGGGGTGATTAAATAGCCGGACCCATCTAGTTATATTACATATTGGGGTTAGGCAAGTAGTTATATATAAGGTGTAGATTTCTCAATATGTGTGTCACTGCATCCCAGCTGCTGTGTTACTTGCCATAGTTTATTTATTTTTTCCTGACTCCACATTTTTGACTCCACTATTTTGATGGCGGGTGTGGCAGGTGCCCCCTAAACCCTGTGACGCCCTGCCTGGGCCCGGCACCCCCTCCCCTGTCAGGAGGACCCCTCCTGTTGCCAAGGAGATCGTCCGCCGCGAGAGCTGAAGGCTGGTTCCTCCTGACCACACTGAGTTATTGCCGCTGCTGTGACAGATAGACGCATCACAGACACACACACACACGCACACGCACACGCCGCAGTGTGCCTTATCTGCGAGCCATCTCTGTCCTCGCCCTCACGCTTGAGCTCCAAAGCGCCACTCGACCACATATTGTTTGAGAATGGTGAAGAGGTGCGTGTTCTTCCCTAATGTCACCTTTAATATCTTTTATTACCCCTACCCAGCAGAGCTTAGCTGATTTGCATTTATGATAATTACGGGAGGGAAGGGAGGAATTTAATTGGACGTCGTAGGGCGTGAATCAATGCCGGCCTGCGCTGGTGTGATGTCTTTAACTGTATAATTGGAGGATTGACCTCTGTGAGCACATTAAACAGTGCAGCTGGTTTCAATATGCTGGGCCAAAGGGCCGATGGTCTCTGTCCTCCCCTAAGCTCAGATCACTCTCGTCTTTGTAAATCTCTACACCTAGTTATATTTTAATATATATTATATACATATATATTATATCTATATATATATACTGTACATGTGTATGTATGTATATATATATATATATATGAACACACCGATTCAATTAGTAAATTGTGTGTTAATTAATAGGGTTTTGTGGCAACCGTATCCTTGAACCTTAACAAAACAGGATATGCAATTGAAGATCAGTTGAGGGTAATCGAAATGAGGCCCAATCTTTTTATTATACGACCCCATTTCTGAACAAATAAAAGCAGATTTATTTTCTCTCATTAAAGCAAGCAGGCCATCTGCCCAAACTAGGGAAAACATTTTTTAACATTTTCTGACCATATCAGCAGGTCAATAAAAGGTGCACAGCCAGTATTTTATATGACAGAGCAATCACGAAAGGCAATGGGGAAACACCCTTTCTACACTGAGCTGTGGTTCCGGAATGACTCCCAGAGGGGCAATTGCCTCTGTGACAACAAAACCAGTTCCCATTACGGCCTTCACAACATGCCATTTTAATGTATAGGAATATGACAGACAAAGGAAGCGTTATTTCATATTTCTATATATTTTGCCGTGGCACTATATTTCAGTGTTTTGGTTTCATTGTTAGTATAAACTGTCGCCGTCAGATTTATGCCAGATTATAATTAAATACTTTCCGTAAACCTTATTTGCTTTTGCTGGAGCTATATAATATCCAATATTCTTCCTTATCATTCCTTATGATAAGGAAGAATGGGCTGAAAAAGGATTTGCCACTGCCATGGTCAAATATAGTGTGACCCACCCGTTTAGCAGCTCTCCCTCTGACACGTCTTACCATCTTCTCTACACCGGCACCTTAACACGTGAATTGGGTTACTTTCTGCCTCTGTTTCCCTCTGGCTCACCTTTCCGCTGGTATGCGTCTCCCTTTATTCACTTCCTTCCCCTTTATGTCACCTTTAGAGTGAGAAGGTGCATCATAGATGAGTTTGGTTGTAGAAGTTGGTCTTTACAGGAAGCCAATTTACTCCCAACATGAAAAGCCAGCACTTTTTTTTCTCTCTTTCTACTTGAAAGGTGTTACTGTTTCCCTCTAGATAAAAAACAAGAGGCTTTCAAAAATATCTTTTGAAGCCATCAACCAATCAGACAACATTCTCCGGCAGAGATTAAAAAGAAATCTTACAATATCTAGGGTAGAAATTGAACTTGGCAGTTTATTTTGAGTGGTGAAAAAGATTTCACCTAGAAGTGGAGAGGGCCATTGTGAGGAGAGACTTTTACTTTCTCAAAATGTAATATTGCAATGCGTTTTGTTGGATGCTTTAGGTAGGAATAAATAGCTGTGGATCACTGTGAGTCAATGTTTTTCTGCTTATTTTTTTTCTTTTCTTATGTGTCTGGCCAGCAGTAGCAATGTCTGTGTGTGTGTGCCTATGTGTTTGTGTGATGGGGAAAGAGGGCAGCGGGTCTCATATGCTGACTATCACAGGAAGCAAGACCCCCAGCCACCTTTCATGCCTCCTCCTCCTCACTGACCTTTGACAGAAACTCAGTATCTCTCTCTTAGAATATTGAATCTTTCTATCACTCCTATTTTTCTTATTTAGTAATAGGCTTTATTGATCAACATTCAGATCTGTAAAATATGTTTTAATGACCGTGACTGAGGAACAATCCGTCACTTTGCCAATATGCAACGAAATCTTGCATTTCCGCAGGCCCCCTGTCCAGTCATACCGGATTCTTTCAATTGGTAGTTTTCCCCGAAATAAACACTGCACATTTATAGTCTGTGAGCTAATTTGTCTTGGTTCCATCTTAAATGAGATTCATCTTTCCCTTTAAAGCGTTTAAAACGCAACCTAATACAAAGGAAAAGACACTTGACTTACCAATTACTTCTCTTTAAGAAGTAGTAGTACGGGAGTGAATAGGAAACTTGTCAATATGCAGCTCAGCCAGTAACACCATTTAACTTGAGATGTTCTTTATCTCGTTGGTATGTCTCTCCCAGGACAGAAAAACTTGAATCAAGCATAGTCTCTTTATTCTTTTTCTTTCTGGATCTTTTTCCATGACTCCCATGTGTCGTCTCTGGCTCTTACATGGTGAAATCCCACTGTACATTTGGTTCACTGCTTCCGGGAATTCCTCTTTGAGTGTTCCTAATGGTCATCCCTTCCTCAGGCTCTTCCTATTCTCTTTACTTTTTCATCAATGTCGGGCATGACTGTCTTTAACTACCCCCGAGAAATAGAGTGCAAAGATGCCCTCCCGAGCACTCCGGTGGACGTGCCAACATTCCTTAAAAAATAAAATAAAAGCAGGAATTTCTCCCTCCTGTTAAAGCCACATATTTGGCAATGCAGTCCCATCTATATCATTGTGGAGGATAAAAAATGTTAGGCTTTTAAAGGCGGCCTATTATAAAGCAAGGATGTGGGCCAAATGTCGGATTGTTACCTCCTTGTCCTTTTGTATTGTCCTCACCGCTCAGCAGCCAAACTCATGTCAGGAATTGTAATTTAATGCTGAATCGCACAATGTTTTAGCTGACAGCAAAGTAAAGACTATCACCTTGGTGCTGTCCTGGAGTTGGTGTGCGCGCGCGCGGTTGCTTACGCACGTGCGCGCCAAGCTTCCCAGTGAGAGGGCCGCCGCGAGTGTGCGCATGTCTCGGTTTTAATGTGATCATCATGGGCAAGGTCAGGGGACGTCGGCATTCGGGCCATGCTCCGCAGCGAGCCGTGACATGAGGAGGACAAAGCCATAAAGTACCTTTGATGTGTTTTACCATAACTTAGCTCCTGGCTCTCCAGTCAAAACGCTACACGATGGGGTAATGGCCCCTCTTGGGCCTATAATTTTAAAAGTTCATGTCCATCCGTTTGAGTGCTGAATGAAAAACACACACTGCACTTTTCTCATTTAGGAGATGATTGATGGGAAGTTGTATGATTTAGGCCGCAGCGTTACAGCCATGGGAATCGATTTCAGCTGCTCAGGGTGCACATGAACGAGTCCTATATTTCCGCTCTGTTTGAGGTACTTTTCACATAACTGCTGGATCCACTTTGCTCTGAGTGTCGGTCGGCAAATGCCACTTTACTTTTTAAGGCGGCCGCAATAAAAATAGAGAATTGTGTTTTGACGAAAATATTGTTATTCAAATATGCTGACCTTAAGTGCTGTGGAGAGCTATTGTCAAAGGCGTCTGTAGGGATTCGGTTTGAGTGAGCCTTTCTCTTCTAACCAATCGAAAACAAATGGAGGGGCAGAATCTCACGGCTGGGACTATTCAATACTCCTCGTGCAGCAAGGTTTAGGGGGCCAACGGCTGAGCTTCTGCAAACCTCTCTTAGCCTTGCGTCCAACTTTTCAATATATATCTTTTTAGGTCAGATATCGTTTCTAACATCATCAACCCAGGTGGTTGAGTGTCTCTCAATTACCCAATTCCCTCTGAGCCAACCTAACCAGCCACTCATATCATCCCTGAAATGCCTCAGTTGTCCGTGATTCCATCAGTCAACATTTATCTTCGCCCAGTCAGTAATGCCCTTCATGCTGTGGACCTACATCGTCAAAGTAACGACCTCTCGATGACTGGCGCATGGGGTTCCATTTTCATACGGTGTAACGCGATTATTTCTGTAATATAAAAGGGATTCCAGCGTATTGTTTCATGGTATCCTTCTATATTTCCGTCAGGATGCGGTCCCATAGAAATCTTGACCTACTCATGTGATTGCATTGATGCCTCATGGAACTTTCTCTACCTTAGACCTTTACATTGTGAGGTGGAAAAAAAAAAAAAAAAGAGGAGGCGCAAATTGCATCTCAAATGTCAAGAACAAGAGGAAACTAGAGTTGCTGCTCAATTTTAAATCTGGATTTCATTCCTGTAATGCGGCTTAGGTGCAGAGTCATATTCTGACATATTCCCATCCGTTTAATGGCCCTGTTACAGTGGTATATAGCACACTCAGAGAGGAGACCTATACTCTCTATAACCTCTGCTGTTTTCGTCCTCATACTAAGCGCATAGAGTTTGCGCAAAGCCTCACTGCAAAACCTCGGCAAACCCTCTAATATTTTGCACTGGTTTCCATTAGACTTTAAGACCAGATGATAACATCTCACTATAACACAGAGAAAATCTTCAATCTGTTGAGACCACTTGTGTTGTCAGTCCACCGCCATCGGAGCAGCCGACCCTCGCCGGCAATCTTTCACCTCCGGATGGGGAAAGCATGATGAGCTGTTAACCTTTACTCTGATAGAAATGAAATGGCTGATATATGCCACTCAGAAAGTACAATTCTCCAGCCTCGCACATTCACTTGGGATCATTTGATGGATAAATACATGGGGAGATGGATGGACAGGTAGACGGAATATACTGTCTGCCGCACTCCGTTCAGATTGTTCAAAGGTCACTGGGTGTACCCTTAAAGAAACAAGAGAGAGTGCCGGCCAGAAAGACAATGTAAATAATAATTATACACACCAGTACCTACAGCAGTAAAAAATATATCATTTTTTCAAAGATGCACATTTATTTTGCATGTTATAATGATTGTGTTTCTTTTTTCCTCCTCACTGACGATTGCCACTTGGCAGCGGAAATAGTCTTACTAGGGTCAGACATATGTCTTCAAATACAAGTGCAGTTTATTTATTTATTTGTTTTCAGTGACCCCTCATATACGCTGCTAAAAGGTTATGTTCCGCACATCGTGCACATAATGCTCCTCATAGTTCTTAGTCGTCCAGAATTGATGACAGGTTAGACATACCCAGACTGTATATGCTTATACAGTCTTTTTGTTCTCGTGCACACAGGCATCCGTTTTCCCCCACATTGCACTGGCATTAAATGCAAGATTGCTGCCTCTAAACTGCTTAGAATTGTCAGAAGCATTACATTATTTTGCAATAAATAGCTCAGCAAATATATCTCCCTTTTTAAATATATCCTACGCATTAGCTTTAATGTTATTTTAATATCTTCTTATTTTGTTATATCTTATCTCATCGTATCTCATGAGAATCCACGCCTTTATATCAGTAGATATATTAGATAATAGATCAAATCTTGATACTAGTGAATATGCCTGTCATGGAGTCATAGAAAATGCTAAAAGGCCATCATTTGTATCTGACCAAGTCACAGCACGAGACAAATTCATTTTCCCACATTTAAAATCTTATGGCCAGTGGGATGCTACTTTATGTGTGCTATTTTAGAAGAGGATGTCTTTCTGCTCACCACGTGACTCCAGCTTATGAGTATTATTATTATTATTATTATTTAATCTCCACCCTGCAGCTTCTCCTGCACAGATGCCTTAAATGTCGGAGTGTAAATCGCCGGCCATATATTCTCTCCTCACAAAGCTCATTTTAAACACCAGCCACTGCAATAATACCCTCTGCATTATTTATTTTTTCATGTGTGCGTGTGTGTGTGTGTGTGTGCGCGCGCGCGCATGTGTGTGCCTGTGTATTTTCATCTACCTGCTCCCTACAGTAACACTGAAGGTCTGAAGCCCATATATTAGCCACATGACAGCCCTCTGAAGCTTTCTCATAAATATTATCTCTAAACTTTGGCCTTTGTTCATTCCAAAACACTCACCTGAACACATTCCTCCACATACCTGTGTGACACACTAAGGTCTCCCTTCATGCAATATTGATGCAAACGGGCAGCCGTAAGCACAGGGAACACACTCAACAAAGAACTGAAGACTCGGACTCATGTCTTTCTTTAATTTGCGATGAGATTTCAATTCATATCATTTTGTCCCGGATAAGAGTGTGTTTTTGTAATTTAGGAAACGTGTGCCTAGGCCTCTCTGACCCTGTTTCCTGTCTTTTGACATATGCAGATGAGTCATGTCATAGATGAGAAGGGGACTGCTTCCTGAAAACAGGAAGCGCAGTGAGCCCTGTTATCCTATTCTTAATTGGTCTCTTCTCCGCTCAAGCCTCCCCTTGCCCTCCCCAGATTATGGTATCCGCCTTGGCACCAGCACAGATTAAAAAACACACTCCACCCCGCTCCACTCCACACGGATGCCAAGGCCGGAGATGCCCTGTATGATTGGGGATGTTGGCAGTGCATGTTGGTCAGGCAGAAAAAGCCCCTGTGCGAAATGAGAAGGATTGCCTCTGGCCACTTCTCCTTCCGTCCGACATCCACTGCTTTGAGCGTGAGTGCAGGAGAACCAAAAAAAAAAAAAAAAAAGATCAAAGGTTGGAGCAAATCTAACCTGTCGCCGCGGTTATGAAAATATGTTTATGTGTATTAAAACTTTATTTTGAATGAGCAGAAGCAGCAGATTCAAGTACACGGTACTGCTTCAGCTGAGGGTCCATTTTGACTAATTAATCATTTTTTCTTCTTACGAGGAGTTGTGCAATAACTTTCAATATTAGGGTGCATTGTGTGGTTCTGCATAACTATGGTCGGTGTTCTGAGGGAGTGCAAGGAGTGGGCAGGCAGAAGGGCTTCTGGGATGTGAGACCAGGTTGTTGAGCCTTGTGGACTCGCAGTGCAATCATACATCTGTGGCTGGAGATTCCTTGTTGATCCCGTCTGACATTCCTGTCTCCAGCCTTCCCCTCTCACACTCCAACATCAAAGCTAGGGCCACGCTTGACCTAAAATAGTCTGAGAGCTGAACTCGATCCGGAATATTGGTAGATATACGCCTGATGTTCATTGACAAAGGGGATCATTTCACAAGTAAATAATCGTTTTCTTGCACACACTTAACGTCTGTGATTGCTTTTGCTAATGGCTGCTCTCGGGGAACCCCGGGGTGGATGATGTTTGCCCATTGTGACACTTTGCGGCTAAATCGAATCTTTTCTCATGTCTGGTGAAATGACTATGTTCTGAATCCTTTTTGGAGAAGCTTAAAGTGACTATGCCATCTGTTCCTCCCCAGAGTCGCTCTGACGTATGGAGTAAAACGAATTTATCATTTGTATAAAGCTGTGAAAAGAAAACAGAAAACACTTTAAAAAGGATAAAGGATGCAGCAGTATCGCAGAGGGCAACAAGTGAGGGAATCTCTGTTCCAGGATGGGCAATGATATACAGAGAATATTAGCAACACAGAGAGATACACCAAGCACTGTCAGACTGGTTGCTGTATTGCGCTTGACAATGCTGAAAGGTGTAATAGTATCAATAATATTAACATCAACAATAATAATATTTTAGTTTGCCTCTTTATGTTCTGGTAATGTCTCAGCTAAAGACCCATTAAATGAGAATCCAAATCTCCCTCTCGACTTTGCCATTGATCAAATGGCACTAATATTCCTGCAGATTGTCTATTAATAATGCGGCTGAAGGGGGGGGGGGGGGGGGGGGGGGGGGGGGGGGGG
>JAFBJU010000768.1:754397-873012 GCA_016785305.1 Colistium nudipinnis
GGGGAGAGGCAGGGGGGGGCATGTATTATGAGACCTGGGTCTGCCCATAAACCAACACAAACCCCTCGAGCATTCAAGAGACCATGAGAAATCACCTTGATTTAATAGCTGTAGCTGTAGTAGATTATCATTCCCGCCAGTCAACTGATGGACCCCACTGTGCGTTCGCGTTTGTGTAAATGAGTGTGCGTGTGGTTGGGGTGGACGGAGAGAAATGGGGAGCATCTGCACAAGCCGGCTTAAATAAATGCAAACCTCCACAGCCGCTCATTCTGACGTTAAGTAATGTGTGTTTGTGCGCCTGTGTGCGTGCGTTTGTGTGCGTGTGTTTGTGTGCGCATGAGAGTGTGAGAGTGTGTTTCTTTGTGTGTGCGTGTGTTGTGTACCGACCGCTGTGTGTGCGTGTAGCAGCTGGGTCCCTCCACTGCTCCTCTGACATGGGAGCGGCGCGCTGAGGCAGCAGCGGACGGGACGACAATGATTCCACAACAATAGAAATCAATAAAGTCCCCTGCTATCATCTGATTATTAACCACACAAAGCAGGCGTACGGCTCCGCACCTGCGCTTTGGCTATAAATATAGTGGCTATACATCACATCCCTCCAATTTGGCTGGGTTTTGTCTGCGATACGTACAGAAAAGACGGGACATCGCCAATGGTGCCCGAAAATGCTCTCCTTGTGGCCATCCTCGGATCTTGTCGGCAACAATGAGACGAAAAGTAATGTAAAAAACATTCATCCGCTCTAATTCTATCTCCCCGTCGCTCGGTGCGAGCTCAAAGTTGAAATGCCTGTTCTTGTCTTGTTTTGCTCTACCCTTGAAATGTGAAAGGCACACAGTGAAGTGCCCCCTGCTCGTGCCTGATCATTAGGACCCTTTGCAGAGGCTGCCGGCTCTTGCTGTCGGTGACCCTGACTCCTGTCGATCCGTTCCCTCTGCAGACCCAAGTTGAGTTGGCAGAGCCAGTTCTGTCGGTGAACTTCTGTGCTATTGATTTCGGGCCCCGCTCTGTTGTCTCCGTCTTTTCCCTTTTTACTACTTACCTCCAATGTTGTGGGAATTGATTCGCTCGTTATGACGAGTGGTTCCTCTTGCTTTTTCGGATGAAGAAGCCTCTTTCCCTCCCGCTACTTCTACAGCCTACAGACTAGAGAATATGCTGAGTGCAATTTTTACTATTATTTGGTTTTCGTTTTGCCACGCTCATATTGACCCCCAAAGTTGTTATTACCATCTCCTCCCCTCCCTCTTCTCGAGGGGTGTTCTGGAGTTCTGATTCAAAGAAGTGGGAATGATCTCAACGTTTACAGACGTGAGAAAAAGAAAAGTGTCGAACGAGCAAATTGTGCCTACGCGTGGCTCCAACGGTCCAGGCGCTTGCCGTGGAAACTGGAACAGGAGCCAGCGTGGTCACAGGTGAAGGAGTAGTGGGCTCTTGGAGAGTGTCTCTCTCTCGGTCACGCATACATGCACTCGGTGAACAGTTTATGCTGGGCCACGGTCCCCGGAGAATACCGCTCCATCCTACAGACTTTCCCTTTCAGTTCGCGCCAGGCGAGGGCAGCGGGCGCAATCGACCGCGGTGCGCTGCAGCAATGTCCCTGGCGTGCCGCAGCGTCCGCCGTTTTATTGCCGGTCACCGCTCTCTACGCGGCGCGTTGAATTCTCAGATATCCGGTGAAAAAAAGGGCGTGACATACAGTACCTACACTCCATCCCGCGCATTTCACAAATAAGCTCCCTCTATTTTCTTTGTCCGAAACAAACTGGCTCCGAAGCTTACAGCGAAACAAAGCCCTTTACAGCCTCGTTGTGGATGTAAGAGGGGATATTTCAGATGTCTATGCTGCCAGGCTTACCCCTGATCGCATTTGTTGTGTCAAAAACAGATGGATTTATTTTCTACCAATTCTCGTGGTTTAATTGTCTCCTTCTTCTAACTCTTGAAAGAACGGATTCCCTGAGTCGAAGGCTGGAATGTGTAACTCAAACACTGGTGGATCTACTAAGCAAACAACGGATTTGAAAAAAGCACCTGGGGTGAACATGGCCATGCTTAAAGAAAATGAAAATGAAGGGAAAAAGGAGGGACAAACTTTTGAGTGTGAGACTGTGACTCTCGACACTGCGCGGCTCAGTTTGACGCATATTCATAAGTTTGCTTGGATTGATACCTGCTCACGTGGCGTTGCCTTCAAAAGGCCACACTCGGAGCGGATTGAAACGTACTGGCACTTCCGCTGCCCTCCCATTGTACGTCTCTCTTTGTCTCCGTCCGGTCACCCTCATTCGCTCTCCCGTCTTCCTTTCTGTCTCTCTCATTAAAGGCTCTCCACAGCCGACAAAACACTTATTTCTATTCATGAGTTTGCCTCCCGCTCACCGTAGCCGTGCCCATGCAAATGTCAACACCGCGATTGGTGTCCCGCCAGGTGGTGTTCGCGCCCGGGAACAAAAGACGCATCCATATTTGCTAGGTCCAGGCTTTGTCGGTGCTCCAGGCGGCCCCACTCCGGGACACGTTATCGTACGCAGTCGCACTTCTGTCACCCAGAATGACCGCGACTGAAAAGCACCGCGAATGGTCTCCGATCGAGACGGTGCTCCGTTGTCCGTGGGACACGAGGGCAGAGGGTCCCGCTCCGTCGTCTTCATGTGCCCGGCGTATTCTCGCCAAAGTGGCAGCAGTAGTACTTTGAATTCACAAGGAATCAATTCATCGGACGGATAAGAATGCATATTATCCGTTTGACATTAATGCGCAACCGGGCATTCTTGCTTGTTATTGACTTCTTCATCTGCTTTATTTTCCCTCGCCGTCTGAGTAACTGGAGAAGGAGTGCTCCTTCTATAAATATACAAAGATGTAAACAATATTTCCATTCATTTCTAACGTGGGCAATGTTGACGAGGCGCGCTTAGTCCCCGTTTTCCCCGCCGCATGTTGTGTGTGCAGCATCGCGAACACCCGACATTTCGGAATGAAAGTGTTGCCCGTTGCAACCGTACATAATTATGGATTTTAAATTTCGTTGATTATCATGACAGCTTTTGGGGGGGGGGGGGGGGGGGGGGGGGGGGGGGTTGGAGATATCGCGTGCCTTCAAATGCAGCCTTTTAGAACTTCAGACGTGGTTTGTTTGGAGCGTACTCCTGCCTAAATCAATCTTGGAGGTGAGTCCGCAGTAGGCCCAGAACCGTTTGAAGACGTCGCTGTTTGTGCACCGCTCACAGCAAACATTTGATCTAGAACCAGAGCAAAAATCCAACGGACATCTGTGGTGTGATTAAGCCCGCGTCTTCCTGCTCTGGGGCTTGGTTTTTGACAGCCGGAGTTGCTCGTGCTTTACGTTGGATAAATGTTGGCCAAGTTGGATACCCGCCACTTTGTAATTCACTGGGAGCATTTCCTCCTGCCTTTGAAACAACAGCATGCGAGTATGCGCCAGTCAAGGAGTTTAATCGACCGTGCAGTGTAACCCGATACCGCTGGGAGATGACGCGCTGACCGCACCTGCATCGGTCCTCGTGGCCGTGTCCCTTTTTAGCAGGGAAAAGTGTGTGGGGGGGGGGGGGGGGGGGGTGGTTTTTAGTTTTTTTTCGGGGGGGGGGGGGGGGGGGGGGGGGGGGGGGGGGGGGGAGCTGACAAGTGGTGTTGCTACCATCACAGACTGTGTCTCGGCCCTAACCGCATCTCGTTTCTGACATGTCTTGCTACGCACGACTGCCTTCCGTCCCCCCAAAAAACAGTGTGTAGATCTCCTGGGTATGTCACTTTCACCAGAGGGTTTCATCTCTCTGCGCTTTTAGAGCGATGGAGAGAAAAGGGACCAGTTAAAGCATCCTCCCCCTCCTCTTCCTCCTCCTCCTCCTCCTCGTCCTTCTCTGTTGTTTTTCTGCCATCTGTTTGCTTGAGAGGAGAAAGTGCTCTGTGTAGGGTTCGGCCCGAACAGCCCCCTTTTTGACTCAGCCTTGGACCAAGGCAATCGTATAAATAAATACATGAGTAACCTGCAGTTTTGCAGTTGGATTGATTTATTATTTTTTTTCAGTCCTCGTCATTTCTGCTTTATGAAAGGCCTTTACCAGATGCCCAGAAATGAATGTCTATTGGCTTCACAGAAGCCGGGTCGGCATGCTGTAGAAATGATGTTAAAAGCAGATGTGTTTACGATTAACATAAATAACGACGAAATAATGAATGCCACCAAATAAATGAAAGAATAATTGTTTGAAATAAATGTCCTGTCTTACATAGGCCAATATATTTCTGCCGCAGCAAGAAGCTTCTAGGTCAGAAACCAATTTTGAACATACCATATTTTATTTAAATTATTTGTATATATATATTTAGAGTTTGGGAAGTGACTCCATGAACTTCTGAACTAATGATTTCTTGTTTTGATATCGCATTGTCTATCTCTTGGATGTTTAGTTTTTCTCATTGTTGTGATTGTCAGCTCCATCCTGAGGATTTTCTCTTTATCTGCCTCCTTTGTGTATTTAGCCTTTGTGCTGCGAGTTGCCTTTGTCAGATTGTTTTTATTTTGGCTCCCCAGTGTTACCTTATGTTGTTGTTCTTTTCCCTGGAGTTTTCTTGTGTTTTCACTACCTCATCTTCCCTGGTGTCTTTTGTTTTTGGATTCAATGTTTGCATCCACCTGCCTTGTCTGCTAGATCCTCTGTAAGCCTGGTAATTTCAAAATCATTTTGTGAAATATTTCACCATAGTTCCACCATAGACACCATAGGGAGAACGTTTAAATCTGCAGAAAACGTAGATATACCCTCCATATGCTCTTTATGAGTACATCATAGTGACAAATACATATTATAAATGATTATAATGCTACACATTTCGTCCAGCAACAGCCATGAGTTTGGTTTACTATCTGAAATATTCCCTAGGAGGCAATTTCATGGGGACAACAGCTTTCTTTTTGTTACTATCATGTTTTCTATTTAAGTGAGAATAACAACCATCGCCCAGTCTCAAGTAATTGAACCCTCTAAATATTATAGACAGAATTTGAAGTATTTGTGGATTGAAGCTAGAAAGTGAAAATAACTGCAATATGTATGTCAATAGATGGTATTTTGAAGAAGCCTAGAACAAAAAGAACCAAAAGAGAAAATTGCTGCACTTTTTTTAACATTTTAATAATGCATTGCCATTGTTGAAATGAGGTATTATTAAACATTTATAGAGATCCTATACTATATATATACTATACTATATAATCTATATTAACACTTCGGTTTTTCAACTTTCGGAATTGCAGTCATTTTTGTCCTATTCTTCCTTCCTATTATTTTCGTCCTATTCACACTTGCAAAATGACATACATGTTTTTGTAATGATGTATGTTATTGTCATGCAGTGAATGCATGCAAGACATCTTGTATTCAGAATGCTTCTCAAATATATACCATTAGAACCTAACATTAGAAATGATATTATAACAGTGCAAATGTAAAGGCTGATGATTGGAAGTCATTATCAAGAGAGAAATATTATGACCAATTCACATTTCAATAAATGTAAAATCTCAAATTTGCGACCTTCTGAGTGAGGTTTTGAAGTCAAAGTTTCAATGATCAGATAGTATTTGGTTGTTCGGATCAATCTCTGCTGCTCTAAACCAATGCTTGTGGCCATTTATAGATAAAGTACAATACATGGCTGCATGTGTTGTCTAGACAGGAAATTAAGGTTATCCGTCCTTTCAGAAAACCGACAACGCTTTGCTTTTTTCCTTATTATTTACCGTCAGACCAATGGCACATTAATTATGGTGAAGATTTATTGTTAAGGGAGTTTCCTTTGTGTGTAATGGCGAGTGCAGCATTAGGTGGATATCTGATTGGAGCTACACAGACACACACACACACACACACACACACACACAAGCGCACATGCACGGGCACACACACACGCACACGATAGAGAGCACAGCATTGCAAATCAAGCTTTTGTCACAGCATGTAGCTGAAACGTTTTACTCTGAATGTCAATGAGCTCTTATTCTTTGTGAATATTCATGTACAATCTCAAAAGAGAACAATGTTGTTCATTCAGCTCAGTCCCCCGCAGAACTATGAAAATGCTAATAACTTCACAGAAATAGACCTATGACATTAACACGCATTCAAAACCGCTTCTCAGAGCTGTCCACATTGGAATCTTGATGCATTAATCACCCTTTACACTTTAACCCACGAGCATTGATTTGCTCTTAGGCGGAGCACCATGCTTCTATACATTTCTGTGAACTCCCGAGTGTGATGGCAGTAGCCTTTGCGGCTCACAGAATTTGAATATGTTCAGATCCATGTTTCCACTGCCGCTCAAAAAGCTTCTCGTGTTCAGCATAAGCGTTAATAAGCTCCTAAATCAGTCTTAATGCCTCATTCAAGCTGGGTGTTTTTTTTTTCAACACAATGTCTGCAGTGAGACAAACGGACTCAGATGCTCACTTTGCAACCATGATGAAAATGCAATCAGTATGCATTATAACTGTCAGTGCAAATAGAAAAAAAAAGAAAAGGTGACTCTTCACTTGCCATGAAACTTACACACACTCATGGTCTATGGTCTCCAGGGAATGTATTTAAGTAAAATCTAGAGCTTTCATTTGCATTTTAAATGTGTCTTATTTATATGTTTGTCATATTCAAATTCCAGTGAGTAAAAACATAATGAAAACATGAAAACAAATCATAAAACAGCTAAATCTGACGATCAAAATACACGCAATGTCTAAAATATGGTATTAATCATATATAAAT
This sequence comes from Colistium nudipinnis, assembly GCA_016785305.1. NCBI lineage: Eukaryota > Metazoa > Chordata > Actinopteri > Pleuronectiformes > Rhombosoleidae > Colistium > Colistium nudipinnis. The sequence continues at coordinate 761,192 of JAFBJU010000768.1, forward strand.
AAAACCTTTGTGAATTGAAAGGCTTAAGGGTTTTAATCCCCGGCTTTTATCTGTTATATGGTTTCACACGGCATTGAACAGAGAGGACCAGCCTTGTGCCTTACAACGGGATAATAGGGCTCATTTATGAGTGTTGTCTAGGTATTTCTCATGTTGCTGGGACCTAAATCTTTGTACGCAGTCCCATTGTGAGCTGTCTTCCTTACGGAGAAGCAATTGCCCACAGTGCGTATCGATACAGTTTAAGTTTTCTTTTTTAGGTTTAGCATAGATTCAGTGTTAGTATTTGCAGTAGTTTGGGTTTTTAGTGGAATAGAAAATAAATGTTAGTGATCCATGTATTGTCCTCTGAAGCACTGGAAAACGGGTATGTGTGTGTGTGTGTGTGTGTGTGTGTGTGTGAATTTATATGGCAGTAAAACGCAAGGTGGGTGGTTGATACAACAAAATGATCTCTCAGCAGGTCAAATTGTACCAGTCTAGTATCCAGAATGCAGGTCAGAGTTTTTGAAATCATCTTATCATGTTTAGAACTTCTAAGAAGGTCGGTGTACTTGTCCACCATATCCAGGTAATGGATTGTGGCAATAGCTCTTTATATTTGTTTGTATTAGTGCCACTGATCTGAGTTTAATGTAATATTCCTGTAGTGTATCTTTCTGCCAACACTGACCTATGTTGCAAACGTGTGTGCGTGTGGGAGATAGATAGCATTCCCCCCGTCCTGCGTGTGTGTATATTCAAAGATTAGATGTCTGCATCTCTGACCTCGCCTTACAACGGGATAATAGGGTACAACGGGATAATAGGGCTCATTTATGAGTGTTGTCTAGGTATTTCTCATGTTGCTGGGACCTAAATCTTTGTACGCAGTCCCATTGTGAGCTGTCTTCCTTACGGAGAATCAATTGCCCACAGTGCGTATCGATACAGTTTAAGTTTTCTTTTTTAGGTTTAGCGTAGATTCAGTGTTAGTATTTGCAGTAGTTTGGGTTTTTAGTGGAATAGAAAATAAATGTTAGTGATCCATGTATTGTCCTCTGAAGCACTGGAAAACGGGTATGTGTGTGTGTGTGTGTGTGTGTGTGTGTGTGAATTTATATGGCAGTAAAACGCAAGGTGGGTGGTTGATACAACAAAATGATCTCTCAGCAGGTCAAATTGTACCAGTCTAGTATCCAGAATGCAGGTCAGAGTTTTTGAAATCATCTTATCATGTTTAGAACTTCTAAGAAGGTCGGTGTACTTGTCCACCATATCCAGGTAATGGATTGTGGCAATAGCTCTTTATATTTGTTTGTATTAGTGCCACTGATCTGAGTTTAATGTAATATTCCTGTAGTGTATCTTTCTGCCAACACTGACCTATGTTGCAAACGTGTGTGCGTGTGGGAGATAGATAGCATTCCCCCCGTCCTGCGTGTGTGTATATTCAAAGATTAGATGTCTGCATCTCTGACCTCTGGTAACCTCGAGTTGGAATCTCAAAAATAGCAAACAGATAGCTGTGTGTGTGTGTGTGTGTGTGTGTGTCTGTGTGTGTGTGCGCGCCTTACACTTTCGCTTATAGAGTGAAAAAACGGTTTAAGTTGTGGTTAGAATAAAGTTTGTGAATAATTGTACTGGTCAATGCAATGTGTAGGTACAGCTAATGTTGAAGGTCCTCAAAACTAATTTATATTTTAATTTCAATTGCTCTGTCACAACTGTGACAGTAACCCATCAGAACCAAATTGAGAGTTTCAGGTTTTAATCAATTCATTTCAAAGGGCTAGAAGTAGAGATAGCGCAAATAGTGTTGGGTTCTGTTGAATGCACTGGACACACATTGAATACGGATTTTTCAAGGTTAATAGTTGGATGACCATAAATCAAAGAAACCATGTTATCCTCACAGAGGGTGGGGGTGTTGATTCCCGCTTGATTTACCTCTCTGGTGCGGTTACACAAAGTTATTACAGAAGGAGATTATTTTTTTAAGTAAACCACACACACATACACAGAATTGGGGACGCATCGCCTCTGAAAAGAGCCTTTAATGGTTTATTAGAATCAGGTAACACAATACAAGATTAATAAGCTGTGCAGAGCAGCAATTCCAGTTGATCTATGTTGTGTTATTTTGTTCAGTCTCTTGCTTACTTCTGGGAGAGCTTTTTCATTATTAGTATTATTATGAACACGATAAATCTCTATACTGAACAATCTGACATGTAACCAAGAGAAAAAACTCGAAAATTAAACGGGGAATAACTGCTGATATGAAAATATGTGGTTTGCACTTGCTGGAATTTGCTGGAATTCAACACAGCAACATAGATTAATGGGATAATAAACTAAAACTCTGAGTGCGTGTGCGTGTGTGTATGCGTGCCTACAGGTAAGTAACATGTTGGTTGCCGTCGATAACCTTCCTCACTGGGGAAATTCAGGGCAAATACAGGGGAAATTGGATAGAGTGTGGCCAAACTGTTGGCTCTCCCTGGGCAGCGAGTTAATAACACTTGATAGTCAATACCATCTGCAGGGCGAAAACACACAACCGGGGGCATCCATATCCATCTTTAGTCGTGTCAGTGATTTAATATGTTTTCCACACAGAACTTGAGAATAAGGAAAATAATTGCAAAGTATTCTGAAAAAATACCAAACATATGTACCGGTACTCATTTATATTATAATTTCGTTCTATCTACTCAACTATTATGGATGAAATATGAATCGTGTGCATCTCTCTGATACAGTCAGTGTAACAGCAGGCTCTCATTGAAAATAATTGAGTTAGCAATATAACGACAACTGCAGTATATTTAGCTGTGTTGCAGATGTGCACAGAATGAGCCTTATTCACACAAGCTGGCTCAAGAAAGAAAAACAGGTATTCCAGTCTAATTTGCACAACATATAAAGCCATGGTGGGTTCATGTAATATGCATTAATGATTACGAATTGCCTATCTTAAAGGGTTTAAGAATATTTCTGACAGGCATTGTGATGTAAGAGAGGAAAATGCAATATGTAATGGAAGAAAAAAATCATCTACTTTTATGACTTGGCCATAAATGTAGAATACAGTATGCATTAAAAACCCCATTTCCTACAAATTACATTGATAAATAAAGTATGCTTCCCCCCCCGGAAAGACAGTCAGAAACAAAAACATTGCCTGGATGAGTCAGAGCCTTTGACACCAGATTCCGGCATTTTATATGCTCCCTGTCACGCCAGAGACTGAGGTTCCCTATCTGTCCTGGAATTCAGGCAACAAAAGCCTCTTCTTGTAAAAGAGAGACTGTCGTGGCCGTGAAATGTTAACGGGTCCGTGATCCCTCTGTGTTAAAACCAGAGCATATTTCCCTAATGCCTTCCATTTAGAATAGGTTAACCATGTCCTTCTCGCTATAATCAGATGTTGAACTTGCAGTACGATATCACAGATCAAATATTGTGGCCGAGAATGCACGAAATGGAGTCAGGGAACAAGTTAGCGATGTGTTCAGAATTAACATTGTTACAATTTGCACTTTGTCCAGTCGGCATTGACGTGTCCCTCGACCAGATTTGATGTGGCAAATTCAATTGAATGTAGATGTCCTTTCTGTGAGACATGCAGCCACAGGCGGATCGCAGGCCACAGTCAGGGAGGGAATAACAAGGACCTGTGTAATCATTTCAATTTTAACTGTGGCTCTTGACGCAATCTTCTTGAGCATCAAAGACTGTCCACACAGATGCATGAAGGCCTGTGGGTTTACTGATGAGGACCACCGAGGTTTCACGAAGGATGTTTTTGGAAAAATTAGTCATTAGCGCTGTTGGTTAAATTAAAGTTAAGATTTGGGGCGTTTATGAATATATTCATGATAAATACCTTTCCATTATTCTTTTTTTTTCTTTGTTCGCACTGAGGTCAGAGTGGATTAAATTCCTCCAGGAAAGTTCGCAGTTAAAAAAAAAGAAGAAAAGAAGCGAGGAGGAATCACATTGAAGTCAAAAGCTTAGCGATAATAAGACACTTTTCAAAAGGGATTGTATTTCACTGACTGCATGGGAACATCATTTCTTTAAGGCTCTCATACTCTGCAGTTGTTTCAGAAATGAAAAAAAGGAGGAGAAGGATTTTTTTTTTTATCTTTCGGGGGTTTCTTTACATTTTTCCCATAATTGAGATTTAACAAAATAATCTGTATCTGTATTTCAGCACTATGACATATTTCATGGTATGATAATATTTTATAGTATGAATATACTTTCTGAATTGAGTTGCAATGTTAAATCTGTGGACTGTTCATCAATGAATAATGATGCGTGTCATCAGCATATTATAAGGAGATTTGAGTCTCATTTTTCAATCAGAAGCCTATAGGACAAGTTGCAGTTGCTCAAGCAGGGACACGATAAGTACTGATTCTAGTCGGTCCAATTGCTTCATATTATTATGTTTTCATTCATTTAGATTTTTGTGTAATAACGATAAGGCAAGTGCTTCATCAATAACATTATGACAAAAGACAAATCAAATGAGGCAGTAACAAATGTCATTTGCAGCTCTGTGACTGGAGTGGATATAATAATGGATTAAGAATATTATTCGTATTATACTCATTATAATCATTTTAGAGAATTGCTTGAGTTGAGACCAGAACAATTGCCATTTGAGTCGGTTGATAGGGCGCATAGAGTAAGTTTTGAAGTATATGACTGAATAAAAATGAAATAAAGTAAATATAATTGTGTAAAACAAATGGAGAGGTTGCTATCATTAAATGAATACATTACCTATTGATCTGTTCTATTAAGCAAGTTGAATGATTTTTAAAGTTAAACCTGGAGAGGCCTTCAAAGATGCTTTTAATTTGTTTATGAAGAAAATTCTACCATGGGACAAGGGAAGGAACTGAGTTTCGGGGATGTCAGGAGATGAGGTTGCGGTCGTGCTATGAGGTCAGAATTTAAGTTCTACTGTGTGTAAAAAGAGGAAAAGGCTTGTCTAAAAGCCATTGTGGTTCCTCATCCCTATGTCCATCCGCTTTATTTCCACACGCCAGAAGACTCCTGCGGCACACCTGCCTTCCAGGTGTATGTAAAGGCCCTGCGCACTCCCATGAGTGTTTGCGTTTATCCTGTCTGATTAGACCGCTGCTCTGGCTGGGCTATACTCGGGAATATGTAAGGTCACCAGCTTTTTGGAGACAATACGGATGATGACGATTGATTGTGATATATTCATTGAGATGTCAGTCGCTCGCAGCAGACGCAGTGCTGAGAATGACTCTTATCAGGTGGATGAACTAAAACCAGCGATGTGGGCGGCCCGGGACTGTGTCTGGAGTTTCACGGCTGGTTGCGCCGGTCCAGAAGGTTTTGTTCTGCACAAAAATGTCCTGCAGTTCAGGATTTAAGATGCGTTTAAACCCACGCTGTCTTTGTGATAATGGTGGTTTGAATTAAGGCCAGTTAAAATCACTAATTAACGACTCAACAGAGGCAATTATGTCCCTTCTTGAGCACAAATGTCAAACATTTTCTTGTTCCACTTCTCCCACTCATGGAATGTTGTGTTTTTATGTGTTCTACATCTTTTTGAATCTTGAATTGAAGTTTGTTACCTGGACAAAATATGAGATTTGAATATCTTAAAATAGGCCTTTCTAACCTTTTTCTTCTTATTATTTTTTATCTTTAACATAAATGGAGAGTAACCAGTCAAGTTATTGACAATGAAAACATTTTTGTTGCAGCCCTTCTGTTGGGGCATGGCTCATTTAGCCTCCTCGGGTGTTTTTTTTTTTTTTCTGCTATCCCGTTATACAATACAGTGCCATAGGTACACACATCCATACGCTAGCACCCCATCACTAAAATGGCCTTAATGCCTCTGATGTATTATATAATAATCTTCATAATGAGGTGTGATCAGTCATTTCACACTTTGTTTGCAGATGCTTATCTGCGGATTTGTCTTTCTACTCTTACTGTTTCAGTAAATCATACACACCATTGCACCTCCCTCTGTAACACCGCGACCTTCTTTACTTCCAAAAAAATTGTTATCGCCTCTTCAATACTGAATGATTTGTTTGTCTCCTGTCCTTGTAAGATATTTTACGTGATGTATAAATAGTTGACGTGCAGAGCAAAATGCCAACCCCTACATATTTTGGTCTCGGGGTCCAACAAAGAGAGCCACAGCTCCAGGCCATATTTAACAAGGCTTTACCCTCAGGATCATTTAGCGAGTCGCTTAAAGAAAGGAAAACACTTCCTGAGGCAGCAATCCATTTTTCTGATCACCTGCTGTGTTCTCAAATAGCCCCAGCCTGAAGTAACTATTCCTTGGGCCAGGAGATGCCATAGAATTTTATGATGGCAGTTTTTTCCTCTGCTTTTCCTTCTCAATTGACAAACTAGTAATTACCTCTGTGATCCGTGTCTCTGGCCTGTAAAACAAAAACAATGGCTGCTCGATATGAAATGCAGGAAAAAGGTTCATGTGCTATCAGCAGATACGTTTATCCTGTCTGCATATCCTTGGACTTCGCCTGAATGATCTTTAGGAGAAAATGCATGTTTAAGATAAGATAATCCTTTCTTGTCCCTCAGTGGGGAAATTTGCAGCAGCAGTGGTAAAAAGTATACAAACGCAGGTTTAGAGCAAAGTAAACTAACCTGAGACTGTGCACGAGTAGAACAAAGTACTAAAGATGCAATATATATACAGTGACCTGAGTAAATGCAGTGGAAACAGGGCTGTATGTAAGAGAGTAATATAGGCAGTGCAAGTGTTGAGAACAAGAAATACGTTATGCGGTTTAAATTTAAAGTATGAATGGAACAAGGTAATCATACGGAAGAATTTACAGTACAAAAAAAACACTAGGTTACCGGTTAATTGAAATATGCGGTTACGAGATCTAAAGTGCAGGTGGAATAGTTAACCATACAGATAATGAAAAAAATCACAGTATACAGTGATTACATTGGTTGAATTGAATGTGCATTGTGTTCCAAGTATAAATATATGTGACTATATGTACTGTATATATGTATGTATATATGCGGTTTTTACCTTTAAAGTGCCAGAGTTTGATTTGAATTCAAATGTTTTCTTTTTCAAAAATATCAGCGTCATGCCTCTGTAGTTATGCCCCATATATTGTTAACTTTCCCCTGCCCAGAACATTGTAATCTATAGTAAAATGTATGACACTGTAGGTAGCTACGGTATTAGAAGCTGAGGAGTGAATACACCTAAAACTATTTATATGTTTTCCTCTTTGAATTCTTTAAGATATGGCACGTAAAGAGTGTGAATAGTCCTCAGTGTGAGCTGTACTTTGGATATTATTAAACCTTGCCCCTCTTTGCCTACTCCCTTTTAATTACATTCATTTTGCCATGATTTATGCACAGCCAGCTTCTCACTGGACTCCAATCTAACATGCTGCCAGATGAGATGACTAAAGTTGTGTTACTTGCACTGTCTGCGCACCTACTGTGCAATGTGCATGCTGGAAATAATACCTAATGCGCCCCAATAGTAGTCCATCACCATGCACAGTGTAAAAATATTAGGGCACCATTGGATCATTCATTATCTACCCGGAATCCGTCGAAAATATTATAAAACTGTATAATAATCAGTATGAATGTGAATGAGGTCCCAAACATGCAGAGGAGCTCATTATGTGCTGACCAGCCCAATCTCTCATGCCACGCTGTCTCCAGATCAGCGCTCCAGTCTCCACCTCACCGGAGTCACACTGCACAGCACCACCGTGCGTAACTGATGAAGGAACTCGATGAGAGGGCTCTTATTCCTGAGTTTTCCCACATCGGGTATTCTCTCGTTTGGTTCACCAGAGTGCTGATTGGAGTCTGACTGTTGCAGCCCTTCTTCAGACGAACTCCCTCTCTCTTGAGAAACGGTAGGAGGGGGAAAAGAAAAAAGCCACGCAGTGAAAACATGGCGGACGACATCTTCAATAAATAACTTCTCTCGATGTTTATGTTGAGCAACTTCTAAAAAGGGTGGAAGTGTTGAAGGGGACGGAGGCAGAGTTTGCGAAGAGTGTGGGAGACTCACAGTTGCTGCAGAACCAAATCTATATGCTTGAGGCAGACTGCACATCCTGCACATCACACAAAAACCCCTACAGGTCAGATGCACACACGTACTAAGTCGGGGAAAAACACTTTGTGTGAATGTGTTTGTTTGTGCGTTTGAATGTGAAAACTGACACAGACATGTGCCTCATTTGGGGTGAATTTGGAAAGATATTACTCCATAATGAGTTTCTATGCATGACAAATATTGCCTTTTTGCGAAACGATTCAACAGCACTGCCTGTAATAAGATTGCGGCGCAATTTAACTGGCATTAAATGATTCGTTCCTGATTCCCACAGCACAGTAAATGGAAAATGGAGATATTGCCTCAAAGATCGAACTAAGTAAGTAGCAATGACGTTCTCAACGTTGACTTTAACGGTGAGTGAATGAGTGAATTTGAAAAATCTTAAAACTAATTGTTTTTAGGATTCAACGCAGAGAGCACAGACACAGAGAGAACAGAGACTACATTTGAAATGGGAAAAGATGTGCCTGACTCACTGCATCTACAATGTGGGGAAGAGTCTGCCACTGGGACTATTTCAGGCAACATCGACGTGATCAAAATCCCCTCCGCTACGGGAAATAACAAAAACCTCTGAGCTGGCAACCTACATGCAGAAAATACTACGATTGTGTGGGGAATTTCAGCTGTACATTGCCCAGGCCACATTCAGACAGGGTATTAGCATCCATCTCAGTTGATCTGATCACAAGAGGAACACTTTGAGGTCACACAGAGTCAGAGCTGATGTCCTCTGTCCCGTTACATTCTCTTAGTGCTGACAAAATATGTTTTTTTTTTTGCCACTGAGTTTGAGTAAAATATGTTTTCATTGTACAGCTGCATGTTTAAGTGCATGTAAGTTGATTCTACGTTTCTCTGGAAATCTTCCTGAGTTCTCTCTCCTCAAGTGCACGTAAATGCGTGAAATTAGCTAAAAAAGAAAAGAAAAGCTGTAATGCTGGAATTATGTACATACATCATTTCCTTTTAAATATTTAATTCTCTCTGGGAGTGGTTGACCCCGACACCATTAATCAAAACTAGATCAAGAGATAATTACAGAGTGTAAATACACGGAGTGGATATGGCAGGGAATCATATCAATCAATCGCGTAATATCAAATATGGTATGTAAAATCACGAGAATTATAACTTTAAGTGCAATGTTTGGAGTAAATTTTACTTAAATCATCAGTCATGCTTTTTCAGAATTCACTTCTGAAGTTGAACCTGAAACCGCCCTTTGTGTATTTGCAGAAGTAGGTTGGAGGGAACACATTCAAATCCTTGTGTGCACTTTTACAACCAAATTAGATTTATTTTACAGAGTGCAGTTCTAAAGCAGAGGGAATTACTGTGGGTGCCTTTGTTGCCATCACTGCCGTCTCTTCCATTTAGTTCTTGTAAGGCTCCACGTTGATGTTAGACCATAAAAAAGAGATGGAACAAATCATTTTCTTGTTGTTATTGGGAGTGCGGAGTAACAGGATTTTGTAAAAAAAAAAGACATACCAGATGATAAATAACCATTTCTGGACTATAGTTTTGAAGTGTGTAGAATCCTTTGTTTAACAGTAAACATTGAGGTGCCCTTGAGTGAAGAACAACTATTAGGCTGCTGATAGACTGACAGCAGAAAATACTTTACAACAAAGATAGACTGTTTGTGTGTGTGTATGTGTGTGTGTGTGTGTGTGTGTGTGTGTGTGTGTGTGTGAAGCAGTTTGTGGTTGTGTGTGTGATGTACAAGACAGTATCCCTGAATTTCAGTCAGGTAAAAGCTACAGAATAGAACACACTGTCCTGATCCTCAGGAAAATAATAATATATTTTATATCTATATATCTATATATCTATATATCTATAGATATATAGATATATACATTATTTTATATATTTTTTTCCAGAGGATCATATATGTATACATATACAGTATATATATGCACACAGTATATCCTGATCCTCAGGAAAATAATAATATATTTTATATCTATATATCTATATATCTATAGATATATAGATATATACATTATTTTATATATTTTTTTCCAGAGGATCATATATGTATACATATACAGTATATATATGCACACAGTATATACTGAAATTCTGTGTTTTTAACACCATAGGATTCAGGGATATTTTTCCACCATGTTAAAAGGATGCCTGTTCGTCGTAGGTCCCAATTTTACTGACCGTTACTATGTTTTCATGCATTGCTGGTCTATTTCGGCTCTGGTCTTAGAATGAGCTTCAAGTTCAGTCAACTAGGTAATTGGATAATGATAACAGTTCTAAACAGGGCGCTGTCAAAAGTTGCCTGGTAACAGTGGAGCTCAGGTCATCTTTTGATCCTCCGAGCTGCTTGAGTTGGTTGCGGCCACTAAGCTGCAGATGCAATATATAGGACGCTAGGATACTCGGATAAATCGGCTCGGTTCTCAAGTTCCCTTTCAGAAAACATTTGCAGTGCAACCAGACCAACTTCATTTTGCGACATTTATTCATTGGGATGCTTCTATGTACTTCCCCCTCCCCCCGCCCAGAGGTGCTATTTAAACTTTCCACGACTGCTGATAAAGGCAGCTGCAGCTTCAGCAGGAATTATTTCCCAGGTCTTTCTATTCAGGTAGCTGTGGCTTTGTTGGACACCGGTGTTGCTCCGAGAGGCGCAGGTTCTGGTGTGGAAAGTGAGAGGTGGTGCACGCAGCTCCTTTACGCCCATCCTACTCAGCTCATTATGGCTGCTTCTCTTTTTCTTCCACCATGTTATCATTAGACAGGGACCAGTGTTCATTAGGTTTAATTACTGTTATTTTTCCTAGTTAGGAAGTGTAACATCAACATTAGTGTGATGGAGCCCGCCATACTGTTTAAAATTAGTTGTGAACCAATATGTAGTGGTTGTGAATGCAGCCCCGTTTTGCTCCTCTCGCTAAGCCACGCCCCTAACCAGGGCCAGGGTATGTCGCCACCTGTTTCTTCTGACTCTGTTTGCCTCCTGGTGTTAGCTTGCGTAGCTGCTGCTCTCTCAGGTTTGCTCTCACTCTGGCTGTATCCTTTTCCAGGATATCTGCTGCTGGTGTTCTACATTGTTGGTTAGTTTTCTTTGGACTTTTGTTTAACCGACTGGGTTGTTTATCAGTTTGGTTTTGCATTTCTTCCTTCGTTCAGTTGAAGGCTAATAGACCTACTTGTTTGCTACTGGCTAGTTTGGTATTAATTGGTGGTTTGTTAGTTTTTTTTTAATCAGAACGTAATATGCCCATGCTCCTCTGTGTGAGTGCATTGCGAGTTATTTCATTGGAGGGAACCATGGAGCAGAGCACTCAATTTCTGCGCTACATGTCAGGCTTGTTCAGTTTCTTGGTCACAGTTATTTCATTTAACAATTGAATTAATCCTAAACTTCCCTTTGGCTGACCTCCCTGCTGTCACTAAATACCATTGGTTTCTACATTAGCTCAGGCCACAGCGACCGGATGTGTATCATCGTGTTGTTGATGCAGCAGAGCACTCAGCAATTAAAAAGATGAGCTCCTGAATTATGACAATTTGTCGAAAGAAAATAGGGCAAGCTTAGAAACTTTATTAAATGATTATACACACACTCAGGGATGTGTGAGTGGTGCTGAAGGCGTGTAGATTCTGCTTATTTGTGTGCATTTACTCACAAATCTTACTGAACCCTCTCCTTTATGAAAACAATAGCACCGTCAGATGAGGGATGATTGTATTCAACAGATACAAACAAACCAGCAACCACTACTAACACATGTCCGCCTCAGATCCTCTCATGCAATGGGACAGGATGGGTCAGTGTTTACATTGCATGGTAGATTACACATGAAGCTGTCTAAACATGCATTGGCATTCGTGCAAGATCCTGGCTGTCAGCGCAGCAATATTCCTGTAATCTGTGTTTTTCTATTTGATAATGTAGTTAGCGTATCAGTCCCAAGAGGTTGCTGAAGCTGTCATCGTACACCGTTCATGTTGACGTGTTATCACCGCCTTCAACCACGGAAGAGAAGAGTTGCGTTGTCTTTTGCACCAGCATGTTTTGATCCAAATGCATTCAAATAGGTATTATTTTAATGAAGCGCTGGATCAAACCAACCGGTGACTTTCCACAAAGGCCTAATTATTTTTGGTCACACTTCTAGGACGCGTTGCCATTTATTCACACACAACCTCTTGGACTTTTCTTTATGCGACTTTGTCTCCCAAACTTGTACAGAGACGTCCCTCTGAGACTATACCTTGCTCATGCCTTTTGCTGTGTGTGTGTGTGTGTGTGTGAGAGAGAAAGAAAGAGTGAGAGGGGGATGGAGGGTGAGCTTCGGTGTGTCTGATTGCATTAGTGGGTGACTTGTTTCTCACTGACGTTTCCTCTCATTTTTCTAATTGACTCTAGCTGGAGACGTTAAAGTGAGATGACAGAGAGAGCGAGCGGAGTGCTAATCACGTCAGTGTAAGAAGGGAGCCTTCGCAGTTCTATGGTAAATGTTTGTCTTCCCTCCTTCTATATTCCTTTTTTTCTCCCTCCTCCTCCTCCTCCTCCTCCTCCTCGTCCTCCTCCTCCTCTCCGCTCTCCTCCCTTAATTCGTCCACTGACATGACACATCATTACAGGCCAATCTTCTCAGACACTGTACTTGTCACTGAATAAATCAGCCAGACACAACTGGGTTAGAAAATGAAGGACCTGTGCCGCAGCACACCCAGTCCCATGCAGTGAATGTGCTCACTCAAATCCATAGCTGCACACACACAGACATTAGAGGAAGGCCACAGTGCCGGCGAGGCTGTGCATCACCATCATTGTTTTAAAAGGTCTTCACACATATAAGTAACACGTGGCCTGAAAATATTTGCTGTGAAGTGCAAGTGGTATCACCGACACACAGTGTACAACAGCTTGTTCATGAGCACTGTTTCTCTTTTATTTTGAATTTTCCCCCTTTGTTAGAGCTCTAGCTCCTGGCTTAATCTTCTCACTCCTTCATCTTCTGCTCTGGTTTTTGTCTTGTCCTTCTTTTTATGCAGACGATTTCGTGTTCATTGTTCATTTCTGCATCTGCTTACCGTGCAAATACTTTACATGCCTATTCATTCCTTTTTTTTTCTGCATCTGCAAGTGCCAGGTAAATTAATGTACAGCCTCAAATATATATATTTTTTCTGCAGCATGGAAAAATGGAAATTCTGTTTTGTTTTTTTCTATATTGTATTCTATTATATTATATAGCATTCCTTTTTGGGGGGCAAACCAAATATTATATGAGACATTCCTGCTTGGGTAGGCCCTATATAGATTTATTACAGATTTACATATCGACGTATTACAGTGCAAGATGTTGGTTGAGATGCGGTGTTCCAAATATCCTGCGATGCTTGTTTGGATGCATCATTTTAGAGTGTGCTCTCAGGTTTAAAGTTCAGGCAGGTTAATTGTCTTACTAACTTACATACAACTTTATTTTAAAACGTTTCCGCCTACTGAGTGCAACTCACACCATGTGTGGTTGTGGCTTAAAATGTCACAATTTACAAATGGTTGTTGTTGAGTTATTCACTTATTTCAGCTTGACCTGCGTGCCATTATCCATCAGTGGAAGTGACGCCGTCTGTGTTTCCTGTCCATCATGTCGTGAATTCAGTGCAGCAGCTCAGACCGGCGCCAAGACTTTGTGAAGCAGACGGCTACAGTCAAAACTAATCTTCGCAAAAATGTTATATAATTAGTACTTTTGAAAGGGATTGCATTAGATCATAATGTGTTGTTCCATTTCTACTGCCCATCCCTTGAATCACAATACTAACGCGTGCTCGACCAGCGCCACCTCCCCAGCAGTACGATCTTTCTGATTTGCTTCAGTCACTTTGAGGTAATAACTATGCATAATTACATCGGCATTCAGGCGAGAGAGGGGGGACAGATATGAAAAGGGAAACATCACTTTACTCATTAGATTACATAACACAATGTGACTCTATGGTAATGGCAAATATGGCCAACATCTATTACCCATGCGTATAGTAAACTACATTATTTATAGATGTAAACAAAGCCCTGTCCTATTTTTGCTGCTTGTTTTCTGGCACGCTGCATTTTTACATATTAATTGTCGAGGACATCTACCGGCATATAAGCACGAGAGATAAATCTTGCCGTTTCTTGTTAGGGAGGAAAAAAGGGGAAAGGCATATTGTGCCGTGAGTTTCCCCAATATTCCCCAGCATTTTTCTTTACCTGTGTCCACTGTCTCATGGCAGTTGACTGGCTGGGCGACAGGCTCACAGGTATTTAGGCACTTCATGGTGCGTGTCCTCTGCTCATGGCCACTTTTGCTGAGGCAGAGACAGATCACAGTTAGAGATTCTGCCACCTTCTTTTGTCAGAACCACTCTATTTGACGTTTTGCTTGATGCTCTGTTTGATGCAGATAGGAAAGGGGACACTCTGCTCCTGGGGAGGTTGTTTCATGATACAAAAAAACACGGGGTTGAGTCTTTTCCCCGCGCTCACACACTGTGTTTGTAGAAGAGGTTGCATAATCTCTGAACATTTCCTTCGTCTTAAAAATACTTACAAGCTAACCCTGTTTATTATTTAGCAGTCCAGTTGCATTGAAAAATGTAATCGTTATCTCCCCACTGCATGTCTAAGCATTCTCTGCGAATACTAACTACCTTTTTTTATTCTAATTCAGTTGTGTTATTTACCGAAAGTTGTTTTTTTTTCGTTGTACTTTCAGCTTAAAAAAAAAACGCCCATCAAAAAGCCAGAAATATTATTTCAAGGCATGATGATATAATCTTTACTTGACAGGCAATTTCCTGCAGCAATCCATCCCAAAGTGTTAAATGATATCGAGAGTCAACGATATTTGGATTTTGTTTTGTCAATAGCACTCTTGGTGTCTTGGTGTCTTAATCACTTATCTTATGGTTTATCACTTATCTTATGGTTTATGTTGTATGTTGTATGTTATATGTCGTATGTATACACACAAGCGCTGTACACCATGTAAAATTCCTGTGTACTTGTACATTTGGCGAATAAAGAGATTCTGATTCTGATTCTGATTAATGGTAAGCAGAGGTGGAGGATTATCTCCCTCCTGGTTGGGTTGAGCTTGTGGAGAGTTTCAATAGCACACGTGTTTGACGAGAGACTAGGGCCTCAAGAAACAGGCTCTCTAATCTCAAGCCACAATATGCTCTTTAAAGAGGCTAAGGCCGCTTGTCGCATCCTCCCCTGTCTTCCTCGTGAATCAGCGTTGGTTTGAAGTCTCGTTTGAGGAGAAATAGAAAGTCTGAAGTCTTGCAGATTAGTGGGCAAGATCTGTCTTTGGCTTTTTGACAGTTCAATTATCACATCTCTGTGACCTGTCTGTTCAACCACAGGAACCATTCCAACGTTCCTGCACACCCACCCGTTTGGAGGGCAGCGTCGGGAGCATCTGTTTCCTTCCTGCAGCACTGTACCACAAGGTAAGCAGCACACGCACACACTTACACACGTACACTTCTGTGCGCGCACACCCACGCCCTACACACAGTGACATAGATGAAATCTCCCTGCAGGACTGACATATGGGCCGCTTTATGCCAGGCTCCTGCAGTGCCATTTTAGATTCCTGGCACGCAAACAAGCCAGAGGAAGAACGGGCAGGAGCCATCAGTTACTCAGATTTTTTTTTTTTAAGCTTTTATTTATCTCAGCAAAAGGGGGTGAACACACGCATTCCTTTCAAGCTGCGCTGCTTCACCCGCTGTATTTACCGACGGTGGTCCATAAACAGACAGACCTCAGGTTAAAAAATGAGAGGTGCAATTTGGCTTGGGCTCAGTTTTCCGTAGCATTCAGTATAACTCGTCAGATTCCTCAGATGACATCATCAGTGCAGGAAACTGATGTTGAGCAGGTGTTATGTTCACCTGATGAACCAGACGCTCCGCGTAACATTAACCAAGCTCATTGTTATATGTATTTTGTGGTTTTACATACTAATCTGAACATTTCGATTGTAAGTTTTGATTTGGCAAATAACACTGCAGTAGAATACAATTCAATGCATTGCATTTGTAACCACTTCCGGTGTAAGCCACGTTCACAATTAGATTCCATTTCAAACTGAAGTAGAGGTCGTGGGTGGTTTCACAGTCACGCTGGTTGTCGCCTGATCCCACCACATCAGCTATGGTGAGCAGCTGTTGTTTGAATTCGGATGGCAGGTTTTCCCACCAGGTTTTTTTTTTTTCCTTCTTCTTCTTCTACTAATGCTGGATGAAGCACCACTGACCTTCGCTGTTGTCCAGACCTTGTTTGTCCTGACCTTTCTGCTCTTGCCTTGTAAATTGCCAGAACCTTCTCATACCCCCACGTTGGGTTTTGCTCCTTTACTGCCGCTTCTGTCCTGTTGCATTTATCGCCTTCTTATTATATATTCATGTGCCGCATCCGTCTTCTGCCGCCTGCCGCTGCCAGTTTCAGTTGATTGTCTGCCTGACTTCTGTGGTTTGTAAATAAGCTGAGGTTTTGTCATCACCGTCTCACTCAGCCTGTACTTGATTTGTAAATGTGCTCTAGTTTTACCTCCTGCCACTCTTTCTCTTACATGACTGGCGGCTCAATGGCGAGGGCATCCGGCTCATAGTTTTTAGTTTTTACGATGATTTGCAAGATACTTGTTTCTCTTGATTTAAGAAATAATACATTTCTCGCCAGACACCCCAAAATAGCACATTCAATGTCAAAGTGTTGGATCTGATAGCTCTCCTGCTATTCTCAATAATTAACAGATGTCTCTCTTTCGGTCTGTAACAAAAAGTTGTCAGATTTGATAAATTCCCTGAGGCGACATATATGCCGACATTGTTTCAAAATGTTCCTGTTAAATTTCTTACCTCAAGACAGGGTTACAAAATTGTAATCTGGGGTGTATAAGGTAGCTATAGTTAGTTGTTGTTACTTTTATTTGACTCTTGAGGCCTGACCCTGATAGCGACTGGACCTCTGCTATACATTTTGTTGAATTTCGTAAAGGTCATCGAGGTGAGGGTCAACTGATTTCCATTTGCACTTGCGTCAATGTTTCGATGTTCTAGTTTTGAGGCGAAATACTTTTTTTCTAAAAAATTTTTTCTGCCACCTTTAAGATAGACATCCTGCACATGTGAAGCCTACCTCTTTTAAGCTTTTTGTACAGATTAAACAAAGATAATGTGCTCCAGATGTGCTTGTAGGCAGGTTCTTCTAACTATGGACAGAGCCAGGCAAGCTCTTTGCCTCCTGACCATATTTCTGAACAGATGCGAGTGTAATATTGATCCTCTCACTCCCTGCATGAAAAGAGATGTGTACTACCCAAAATGTCATATATTGATTAATACTTGTGTGTGATTTGCATCTATAGGCGCACGCTTGTGCATTGGTTGAGTTAAGCATGCGTCACGCGTAATTGTGTGTCTGTGTGAGTTTTTTGATAAAGTCTGAGCGCAGCTGTTTGCCTTTGTCTCTGTTGTTTCAACAGTGATTCTGCACATCGAGCAGCCCACAGAGTTTAGTCGATAACATTGCCTGGACTCCCCCCAACAACAAGCCCCATCCTCCCAGCTTATCTGCCCGCTCCACACTCACCCAGCCCCATTGTCTGTGATGACACATCAGTTTTATCTCCGTGATGGACTTTAATGCATCCTGACATCAACACGGGGCTTGAACAACCTAGAAATCACAGCCAGGCGAGGTGGGTTGTCTACAGCAGCTCGTACATGGGATTTGTGTCTCTGCTGTCACCTTAGCCTTTTTTGATTCTCCCCAGCCCACCCGGCTGGTGTGAGCTGGTGTAAATCCTGTCATCGGTTCTCGATTCTCGACCCCCGTCTATCGGATTTAAGCAAAAGTGTGAGAACTGAGCGTGAGCGTAGTGCAAGTGAAGGAACATGCACGGTGGCAAAATGCCTGCGCTAATTTGTGTGCGAGAGCTGCTTTTGGGTGGCGTTTCATTTTTTTTTTTGCCTTTGGTCTTTGTGTTCGTCACTTCCACCTACACCTTCAGACAGCAGCTGGTTGGGTTCGGAACAAGTCATAACACAGAAAATGATGCGGCACCCGGTGCATCAAGATCACATGGACTCTGGGATGTGTTAGAAACTAGAGGCAGACAAGGTAACAGAGGTACACTGACAAGACAGTAGAAGTGTAGAAGAAGCCCACAACTGACGGGGAGGCAAGAGCTTAAATAATTCACTACACATCTCAGATCAAGAATGGTTGCTCTGTGTAGGTGGCAGTAATAAGGAGAAATAAGTATACAGACTTGTTGTGATTTGCAGCATCTCTATGGTTACCAAGAGGTGGATGTATTGCTATAGTGACCGAAGCATTGTTTTACCTTTGAGCTTCAGCAAACCGCTCGCATAGAGAGTCTGTCTCAGCACATTCATGGGAATTAGCGCGGCGTATAGGCTCATCTGAACCAAAGGGCGACACAACAAGGTCCTCTGGGCCTAATTTCAACCCAGACGCTCCAGTAGTCGACCTAATTCACGACATAATGTAGAATCAAGTCTCGCGTTTCATTCTTCATTGTGTGTGTACCATTGTCAGTGTACACGGGATGTTTGCAGTGATTCGTGGACAATTTGTAGTACGTTTCTTTTCACATCTCTCGGTGTTGAATTATGCTCCTATTTGGTGCCACATAATTGCACTGTCAGCTCTCAAATGAACAATAAACAGCAGAGATTAATCAAGTTCGGAGTGGGAATCTGAAAATTCTGCAAATGAAGAGTGGCATGTAGCTGCACTTTTATTATTATTACTACACAATTATTTGTGCACTAGGGTAATGATGGTAACTGGAATCTGATCTAACCAGTGTTTCTTTGTTGCGCCTGCTGCTTTATTGCAGCACAACGTGATGGGCAACTTTCATTTGTCAGCAGGCTTAAACATTTATTTTTTCCTGGACATACAGTATATTTAACTAAATCAATACAGAGTTAATGCATACTTGGAAAAGAGCCATTAGAAAGTAGCTGATGCATAAATCATGGAAATCAAAATAGAAAGACACAGCAGAGATAGTACAATGCCTCTAAAATATGAGTACGGCATTGGGGGACTTTTTGTTTATGTTTTATAACTAATCTACTTCAGGCCATCGTTCTAGTTTCCATGACATGAATCTGGCTCTTTCGTTTGTCTTTGATGTACTTGTGCGTGCACATTTATTATTGGCCAAGCATCATCTCGCACCATCAGACAACGAGCTTCTACTGCCATCTATTGAAGGAGTTCAACATTCATTATTTAACAGCTCTCCTCCTTAACACACACACACACACACTGGGTGGTGCTGATGCTGTGTGTGATGCTATTTGAGCAGGTGCTGTCCTGTTCTCTACAGTATTAATGATGGTAACTTTACGCTATTACCATGGATTGAGAAAGTAATTAAACTCATTCACTGTTTGCACACTTTCAGCTGTATATATAATTTTAACTGGGTTCCATTTTCCGTTTACATCTCTAATGTTCAAGTGTTCACAACTTGTTACTGTGTCATTGCAAATTGTGGTTAGGTTAGGTACAGAGACATTGTTGCACAGAAATGCAGCGGTGTGCACGAGGTCCAGCAATTCTTGCTGCAACGGAAACCCCATCTCAGCAGCACTCTATCAATCTGGCCGTTATGGTGGAGTGGCTAGACGGAAGCCACTTTGTGTAAAAGGCATGCGACAGCCCGTCTGGAGTCCGGTAATGGCATTTAAAGGACTCTGAGAGCAAAGGGAAGACGATTCTCAGGTCTTTAGGGAGTAAGCTTGATGTCTCCGGCAATAGACACCCCGCATAATACAAGGCTAACACCATTACTATGGGAATGGAGGTCACTCACAGTTGAATATATATATATCAAAATACATGAGACGGGTGGCTCCTCTTTACCATTCAGTATAGAAGTAAACCGCCAAGACAGCGCAAGAGTGCCTTCTGACAGACAGTTGGTCTCGGAGTAGCCCAGCCAAAGCCCAGACCCTAACCCCGCAAAACATCTGTGGAGAGACCTAAAGATGGCAGCTCACAGATGCCTCCCTCGCAATTGGCCAGAGCTTAGGAGGACCCGCCAGAAAGAAGGAGGGAGAAGTCTCAAAATATGGAACTGCTGCCGAAGTGGCCTACATAAAGAATTTAGTTAAGGGTCTGAATACTTTTAGAATTTAAATATTACATGTTTTTTAAATAATGCATTTATTTTATTTAATGGGTTATATGAAGTGCAGATTGAGTGGCAAAGTGTTAACTTTATCTTTTCACCATCAAGCCTAAAGCTCAAAAAAATTACAAAAAGGGTGGGGGGGGCTTTGAATATTAACTGAGGCCACTATAATATTGAGGAGGTTCAGTTTAAGGAGAAACATACATTTATTCCCTTTAAAGGGTTTTATTTATTTTACAACAATTTGATTACATCACAAATACTGTAATGCAGAAATAAATATTTGATTTATGACTTTCTCCTTATGAAGATTTAACAAAAAATATATATTTTTCTATTGTGATGAATGGATCTTTTCATACCAGGCTTAAGTAAGGTGACACCTGCATGCCATGAATCGTGAGAAATCACTTTTCAGTCCAATTAAACAATTAATGGACTTTATTTACCATATAAAAAAAAGACATTAACTTAACACCATTCAGTTACCATAGGTCTATGTGTGTATGTGTTTGCGTGTGCGTGTGTGTAGATAAAAAGAGATGTAAAACAGAAGAAACTCTGTGACAACTACAGTGTTAAATGAAATAAAGATGTGGGAATTTCACACATTAAGTCAACTACGCTCAAGTTGTGTTGAACGGCGACAAAAGAAAAGTGCAAGTGGTCATCTAGTCACCAGTGCTTGCATTGAAATCCTGCAGTCCAAATGTATTCAATTAATTTATTGACACAATCATTAACTTATTTTCTGAGTTCTGCTGAGTTGTTCTAAATGTACTGGGCATCCATGATATCCAGGTACTTTGCATCGATCAATCTGGGAAGCAGGCTGGTCCTGAGAATAACAGAAAAAAACATGCGGTTCAGTCAAATGCATGTTTACGAGGAAACACCAGATTATTTTAAACCAACTACAACACAAAGCTATCCTGGACTGAATACCACGAGGTAAAATTAGGTGGTATCATTATTTGCACATTGAGCACAATTCTGAAGTACAAGTATAAACTGTGGAAAAATGGGCCCTGTGAGAGCTATAGAATCCTTATCAGGACTTCATATTTCATAAGCTTATAGTCCAGTATAGAATCCAGTGGATTTGACATGTTTTTTAGGTTCTAAATGGTCACACTCCCGCATAATTGATGGTTATGCTCTGCCCTTACATGCCATCTAGACGTCTGGATATCCTTAGATCTTGTGTTTCACAAAGAGGAGGTTATGCTTTTAGCAATCTCCTATGAGACCTTCTCAGTTTTGTATGTACACTGGACTACAGTCCCTCGGACTATGAACCGTCTGTGCGGACAGTGTAGTGCCGGGTTGGTTTCAGTGGTCACACTCTGCCCTCTGTTGGTCTGGGTCATCTCACCTGACAGGGACGAGCAGGATCATGAGAAGGGGGAAAACCATCTTCATGTAGGGCAGGGGATACATCCCGAACGCACACAGGATGACCAGTTGGATCATCTGCAGACCTGTGAAGAAGTGGACCTTTCTCTGAGGCACCTGGCGGATGTAGTGGGTTGGAGGGTAAGACGTCTAGGCAGAGAAGAGAGAATATGGTTAAACATCTCTTGTTGAAGTAAAAGCAGGTTGTCCAAGGTCCCATTAAACTAATAGAGAGACTAAACTAATCTACCTCCATAGTATGACCCGATAATCTTCAATGTGGTTCATGTTAGTCATTGTTCTATATTTAATTTTAACAAAGCCGTATCTAATTAAGCATTTCGTTTATTTCACTAGCTTAACGTGCCCTATATATTTACTAAAGCTATCTAGTTGGAACTTGTCATGTCATAAAAGGAAACGTTTTGTCAATTATTTTGAAATATTACGTAGAAACTTTTTTCATCCCATTGCTTGGCCTCACGTTGCTCTTTTTGATAGACAATAGTTCCTACATTATTGCCCTCATCTGGTATACATACCATTTGTTGCCACATAGGCAAATTGTATTTTTAACGAGCTATATCAAACAAGAGCTGGACAACTACATACAAACAGGTGTACTAACTACTAACACCCAGAGTCTCTTTATTTCCTTCCTGCTCACCTGTTCCTTAAGCAGCAGGGCCATGCGGTCCACCATCTGGTTGCCATCCAGTGAAGTGGCTGCGATGTAGAGGAAGAGGCCGTAGAGGACGGGTTTAGGGATCCACTGCAGGGGAAGGGGCAGCATGAAGGCCGACAGGCCGATCAGGATGTTGGCGATCAGGGAGGTCAGGCGCGTTTCCTTCACACTGACGATACTGTCGCACACAAAGGCAGAGGAAGCTACCGTGAGAAAGCCGGTAAACAAAACCGACATGGACCTAATTACTGCAGAACATCACTAGACACATTGATTGCTAGCCCTTGTGATTTAAGCAACTTCTTGTGACCCCCAGACAGCAGGCTATGGTCTCGGCGTGGCCATCAACCAACAAGAGCCTTTTCCTTGTTTGATTGTGTAGAATTTAAGACTATCCCAATAAAACTATCCCCAAACAAACAATGTCCAATAACCCCAAATAATGGTCCTCATCAATGTTACAAGAAAAGGGCAGCGAGTAGAAGGAAAATGTGGGTGTGTGCGTGAGAGCTTGAAAGACTCGAGTATCTTGTGATGTCTAAGATCCTCTGGTAAGCTCAGCTTTTAATCCAATACAATGGAGGTGTGAAAAGATTCCATGGCAACAAGAAGTCTCATGACAGCAGCCGAACCTGATGAACCTTCTGCCGACGGAGACGTCTGTGTGTGATTTGGTCAAAAGCCCCAGTACCTGTGAGTAGGTGGGCCTTGAGTTGAGGTTGTTTTGCTCCTTTTATTTTTCCGAGGAAAATAATCGACTGTCAAACCCAACCATTCTGTTTTCAGTGGAGCTGAATGGAGCTTGTGTTAAAGTATTGTTTACAGCTAGTTTTTCAAGGCCTTTTAACTTAATACCTGTTCTGTTCTCTGCTCTGTCTTTGAACTTGTCTCCTACAAAGGGCGTAGACCCACTGGTGTCTCGCCGCTGTCTTTCACAGGCTCCTTTCGGTTTTTGTCCTTGTTTGAACTTTACTCACGTCGAATAGACGTGTCCGTTCTCGACATGTTGTTCCACTTTGGCCAGCTGACGGGCGTGTAGGGAGGAATGTGGAAAGGCGGCGTGCATCCATGGCAACCCCAGACAGGACATGAGGATGTTGATGAAGCCAGTCAGCATTAAATCCCAGTGGAAAGCCGTGCCTTTTAGCAACCTGGTGCAAACGTTCACCCACACACACACACACACACACACACAGACACACATTCAGGTTTCAGAAGGTTTGTCAATGAAAAAATGCAAGAATATTAACATGAAAGGCAAAATAACACCTCCTAGACATTTAACAAGATCTGCTGTAATAAAGCATGTACCGACTGGCAAGCGTAAAATGTGGATCTTACTTGTGTTCTGGTACATGTGTGAGTGAGATGACGATGTTCTGGTCGATGAAGATGAGCAATGCAAGTAGAAAACCGAGGCCGACCGCGCTCAGTGCGTTCATTCCCGTCAGCTTGTTAAATGGAGGGAAGTTGAAGATGGGGCCGTCGTGGACACTGAACGCAGGCACTAATAGGGGCATAATATTGAAAGAGGATTGAATACAAACACCTCAAATAGCATTTTAACATATGTTTAAAGGCAAAACGATTATTAGAACCTGAAACATAATACTTTCCTGCTCCTTCAGTTTGTTTTGGTCAAAAATGTGTCTATGACCGAGTTAGACTTGGTTAAATACTTTGATAATGGATTCACCATCATTGAAAGTAGATCTGGGCCAAGGTTGTGACTCTGAGTCTCAGCGGTTCTCTATCAATAATTGTTTTTGTATGAGACATGTGTACTCACGATCTATGTCCAGGAAGAGGTAGGATCCAATAAAGGAGCATATCAGCACCGAGGTAGGCAGAGCGCAGTCAGACACCACCTCCCTGATTTTGCCGTTCAGATATGGGCTGCGGAGGTGGGAGAAGAGACACTTCAGTATTTGAAACTCTGATGTAATAAATCCTATAAGCTTTATCGCTGTATTAACAGTAGTTACCCTCTCAGAGTGAGAAATATACCACGTCGAGTGCTGAAAGTTTGCCGCTGATGGAGAAGAACAATGGCATCCCAGGAGACATGGGAATACACAGTCAGTCTCATTTATCTACCCCGTGTATAACATTACTCTACCCAAAGGGTGAAAATCATTGTGCATGATTTGCCACCTTTTGTCTGACTGGGATGTGTCTATTTCTTTTGAGCTTCTCTTATGTTCGAATAAGTTTATGTGCGGGAATATTCAGCTACTACGGGCAAAAAGGTGGTAATTAACTGACCTCATGTACTCAAGTCATTTAAGCATCGTTTTTAAAATAATTGGGTACCTCAATCTTATTCTACCTCGTAATTAAACTCACCGATGGAGGAAGTATTCAGATCATTCACTGAAATTAAACAAACGAGTAGATCACAAAATATAATGGACTATTATACATTAACTATCCCAACAGTGTGTTCGGTTCAAATCACTCTTTGATAGCCACTTAGAACAAAAAGGACTTTTGTTGCTCAAATACTCTAATCATGTCTAATCTTCCTCTTATGTCCTCTTTCTTTCTCAGATAGAAATGTATGGACAAAGCTTTTACGATGTTGTAAATTCCTTGCCTACAGCTTGTAGTTTTTTTTTTTCTTTGAAAAATCCTTTTTGAGATAATTAAGTCATTTTACATTGTAGAACCGCTTATTAACTGAAGCAAATAAAACGCCGTTTGCTTTCTCGCTGCGAGAAGATGGAATACACTGCCATTTGCATGGATAACGTGAAGCTGATATTACAACATCATCAGTCTTCCCACTAAATCTAAACCCATTTCCCGAAATAATGAGAAACAATTGCTTTCAGGTCCAATGAGTAAACATACCTCCTCTTGATGAGATAGAGCGCATAGCCCAGCCAAAGAGTCCCCAGCATCAGCAGCAGACACAGGATCGGCCTTTCCCTGGTGCTCAAAACCAACGACTCGGGCAGCAAGATGTGTCCTTCAGCATGTCCCAACAGTCCCACCACGGTCCCGTTGTCACGTGCCAGCGCATGTTCCGTCTGGTTCTTTGCCATCTCCAGAATCTCCTTGATCTGCTCCAGCACCAGCGTGCTGTTTGTGGTGGCCAGCGTTGGCCCGTAGTAGAAGTGCTTAAAAACTGGGAGGTGAGGGAAGAGAAAAGAACCAAAGAGTGACACCGGGGACAGACTGGTAGTCATGGACATTTTTTCACGAAATATATATATATGTATATGTAATTTTTAATTTATTTTATTTTTTTCCAGGCATTTGTGTTGAGCAGTATTAAAGTTCACTTTAGTTTCGCACAAACCTACGACAGCGTGCGGTTTAAAGAGGAATGAACAAAGTTAGAATCCGCCATAGGCTCATCCATTTATTTCCCCGCTCGCGATAAACCCCTGTGTAAAAGCTATAAACAGAAGCAAAGATGAACGACTGGGCCATATTAAAATTAGAACACAACACCCCGAGGTCGAGTTAAGATTTCCTGCTTGCCCTCCTCTGAAGACCCCGTGATTGATATGTGCATTTGGTGTGGGCTCACCGATTCCAAATGACAGACAGGATATTTGCCCAGCAGCGAGGACGGATTGCTTTTGCTGCAGAAAGATTCAAAAACGTGTTTTAATATCGTCTGACCGTGGCCCTGACTCACTTTTGACGGTCCCTTTCACAGCGTCCCCGACAAACGCTATCGAGATGAACAATGCGATGACTTCTTCTGTTGAGCTGAGGGATAATGGAAAGAAAATGGGCACGGTGTGATCATTCAACAGTGGGGTTTTTTTTGTCTACACACAGGCACAGACATAACACTCCGTTCAAGGCGAAACGATGGCTGAAATAGCAACGGGGAACGTTCAACAATATTAATGGTTGTGGCTGAAAACGGCAGGTCATAACACAACTGTCTTTTCTTATCAGTGGCCACCTCAGTCCACAGCCACGCGCGTCAGTGTTTTTAGTAACATACATTACGGGGTGCGGCGGCTCCGTCAGGGTAACAAACGTTGTCGGAAAGTCGCGCCGCTTTATTTACCGTTTGAAGAGTTTCATCAGCAGGCTGACATTGAATAAGCCTCCGAGGATGAGGAACAAACTGTTCCATAGGCCGATGCAGGCGTAGAAAGCATCAAAGTCGAGGTCGTAGTCGTCGCAGATGCCCCTGATGACTGTCAAACGCAGACACACGTATACCATCCTTAATAATAGTTTCATATTAAATGTACTCCATTAGCATACCTCAAACCCATGACAAAAAACGATCACATATAGCAAACAGTTGCCTACAGTGGACAGATAGAAAATCCAATATTCACATTATTGTTTATCAGAGGGAGCTTTTTGCTTCCTGCTGCGGCTGTAAATGTGTCGACGAGCAGCGAGACTGGTTTATGTGCACGAATACGAACCAACCAATAAAACAAACAGCAATGTAGCCAAGAAACTGTGTAGAGCTGCAGAGATCTCCGTGGATACCGCCATTCGATTCAAGGTGTAATAGAAATAGAAATCTATATTATCTTCCTAAGGGATCCGTAGAAAACCAAGAAATGTGAAAACGTTTTACACTGGGGCTGGTGCGGCCTTGTGATGAGTGTCAAACATTGAATTGCTGCATGCAGTGTTATTTTAATTTATTTTAATCCCTAGCGCACAATACATACCACTTATGAAAATGGCAAGTGGCGCAGTGGTCAGTGGGATGACGAGCGGCGAGCCGGCAAACAAAGAGTAGATAACTCCTCCAATGCTCTGTCCAACAATGGTCTTCTGAACGTCTGTCAACAAACAAAACAAAATAACACAACATTGACCGGTGATGGTGAAAGTTCTGAGGAATTATCCTTTTTTTCTTTCTTATTTATATTGATATTTCTAAGTGATAATATTTCGGCATGCTATTGCACAATACGACAAAAACAATCCTGAAGTCGTTACCTATTTCTCCCCTTGTGCTTTCGTCATTCAGGGAGCCGAAGGCAATAGCAGGCAGAAGAATGGCAATGTAGAGAAAGATAGCAGTGGTGGTGTACTTCAGCAGAGAGCGGTCGTTCCCAGTAATACCTTGATGGGTCATTTGAAGGGTTGATAAAAAAAAAAAAAAAATACTAACCAACAGTGTCATCAAGGCTTTGATGGAAACAAAAATGTGTGTAGCCGTAACACATCAAACAAAGAAAAACGTGACCTCTTCGGAGGCATTATTACAAAATATTGTTCTTACCATCTGTGAAGTCTGAGGGGTAGAGAGGGAGTCTGCGACGGAGGTCATCATAGACACCTTTACCCACTTTGAAAAAATCCCTGCACTGTGAGGAAAGGAACGGTGGAAAGGAGGATAGGATTCGAAAATGAACAGATGTTTGATAGATTTGCTCGCTGAATCATGTGTCTTTTGAAAGGGTGTTTTCTTAATTTGCGATTTGGAACTGGCAGAATGGGATAGAAAAATGTATTTCATTCATTTCACACATCGGGCCATAAGAAACAATTTTCTCATGGCGTGGAGCTGCCCCGCCTTCTGCTGCCAGAACCGTGGCAGACCTGGCTGCTTTCGCCGGTCTGTCGCCCAGCTGCTTCTCATTCCTCCTGGCCTAGATAGTCATATAAACAGGCTCATCTACACCTTTATGTCCCTGCGTGGAGTGGGAAAACACACGGGTGTGGAGAAACCCAACAGCCAGCAGAGAATGCAAATGTTGGTTTTACACGCGAGAAGGTTTAGTTGGCTGGAGTGAAATATCCTATGTCAGTTTGAGTGAACTGTGCACTGATTACGGCACGGACGCTGCATGTTTTACATCTGCACCTTAAGTGGTTTCCCTCTGCGTGGGTCCGAGTCCTCCGCTTCCTCCACGACCGACTTCTCGCTGACGACGGAGAGCTGCTGCCGCTGGCTGGCCAGCCCCTGTTTGAATTCCTCCTGGGTCTTGGCCTCCAGGAGCTTCTGTCTGAAGGACATGTCAGAGAACATGGTGGCAAAGGTTCGAGCCAGCTCAATGGCCGTCTTGGTGCTTTTCTGAAAAAGGGACGGTGAGAAAGTGGAGAAGAGAGTCAGCCTCGCTGTACTATACCCGAGATTGAGTTTGTTTAACCTTCGCTCTGTTAAGCTCTCCGGGCTTAGTCAAGTGGGTTCTACAATTTCACAGGTTGTCAATTTTTAAACATTTGGCGACATTTCTGAAGCTGATGGAGCCAAACCTGAAACCAAGGCCATACACTCGAGCGCAGCTGATAACTTGGATTATTGTTGACCTACCGTTCTGGGAGGGGCCAGGATGAGGATGACATATCGAGCCTCGCAGCAGTTGACTCCCCAGTTCTGTGGCTTATCCAGGCGAGTCACACACACGTGGCGTCTCTGCAGGCTTCGCACATTGGAGCTGAATTGATAGAAAGCGTGATTTCTTTGGAATCCGTGGTGTATAAATGAAAGATTGTGCAGTGTGCTGCATTGGCAGGCCACTTATTAACAGCTTTGACGAAATGACTTCTTAAATGAAACAAGGTTTGTAGGTGTCCTTCTGTACTGTTAAATCAGCTCCACACACATCACAAGGAACATTATGCTAACATAGTCCTGTGTTCGCCGGTGTGGAAACAAACAGGCGCACGTATCCGCACGTTTCACGTGAATATTTATCTGGGACAAAAACTCACAGAACACAAAGCCAGGACTGCTGGTATCGAACGCCGGTAGAAGTTGCAGTCACACCCTGAATCGTCTCTGACAGGAGGTGAACTGTGAGGCATAAAAATGCAATGAGCCGCCCATAAGGCTTGAATGTCGACACGGGAAGAGTTGCCTTCTGGAATCTTTTTTTCCCTCACCGTTAAAATCCTTTCCTCCGGCGTCTGTGAACAGAGAGTTCATGACCTCGTCCACGTCACAGCTCCCTAGGCCGCCCTCGACCACGTGAGCTATCATTCGCCTCAGGACCTCGTCCAGAGTGGCTGCTTTCTCGTCCAATAGGATGCTCGTCTGGGCCAGGAAGCTGTCCAGGTCTCTGCGAGCGCGCACTTCCTCCTGGAAGTTCATCGGCTTCACATACTGCAGGGGAACAGCAACCAGGGTCATTTGTTTAATAGTAGAAATGGGGTAAATGGCAAAGGCTGTTGTGGTGTATCTTTAAAATATACAGCCGATATAACGTTATCATTTTTTTCAGAACTGTGATCAAATTCAATTGTAACACGCTGTAAAAATGCAAGAAAGGAAAACCAAACCTTACTTTTCGCGTTGTATTTAAAAGGCCAAATCCAGGGCTCTCAAGATCTGTGAAAAAACAGAAACACAGGGAAGATTTGTATTTAAACCAATTCTTCAATATATATACTATATATATATATATATATATATATATATATATATATATATATATATTCATCAATGGATCAATGGCAGCCATCAACTGTCATTGATGAAAATAGTTGTTTGCATGATAGTGAAGTGTTTGTTCATTCTTATACTTTATGTATTAATGAAAGAAGCACACCTGGCACACTAATCTGGGACTCGTTGTCATAGATGTGGTCCTTGTGAGCGACAGGACTATCCTGTCCGCAATCCTCCTTTTCCCCATCCTTCAGCTCTGTGGGGGAAAAAAAAACATATTCATGGCCACAGTCAAACCAAATCTCACTTCATGTGTCACAACACTGTTAATGTCTTTGCTTTATGAAAAAATCCCTTTACAACTCAGCGAATCGCATAAAAATAGCAATATCGAAGGCCATCCGGGCCTCAGCAGTGGCCTCACTTTGTTGCATCACACCGTGATTAAACTGTTGTTGTGTCGAGGTTAAGATGCGGTGCGCTAGCCGCACAAAAAGGCGCCTCCAGAAAACGACAGATTGTTTTGCTCTCCCACCACTTTGCCATTTGCTGACAGGCACACGGCAAGAGGGAGAGAGGGGCGCATAAAAAAAAAATCCTCCTTAAACCAAACATATGGCAACATTACAACAGCAGCCCCTTGTTAATTCCTTCATTGTATAGAAGATGAAAACGGCGTCTGGGCTGTTATTTTTAATAACAGTCCCAGTATTAGAACATTAACCACAACCCTTCGTGAGCTGAGCTCTGGGCTATGACTATTCCCTATTCCCATCCCTGACGAAGAGATCATCTGTCTAATTATTTACCCATTAATTAACCTCTCGGCTCACAGCGAAGGGGCCGGCTGTGCTCACCAGTCATGTTAAATGGGTCATCAGCATTGGCATTAGCATAGATAACTGTTGCAATAAATTGATGGGATGATTTGCATCTTCCTGAAGGGAGAGTTTTTTATTTTATTTTTTTTTCCAGAGCATGTCATATCCAATACATAAAAGAGCAGAGCCCAGGCTGAGAAACGCAATCAAAGTGAATCAAATGAGTGTTACATCATCTACGCACCCATCTCTTGGAAAACGTATCCATTCTTGGACCCCCTACTGGGTGGAGCCTCTGCGGGGGAGAAAAAACAAGGTTACACAGCTTCTTGCATAATTTTTATGAAGGAATTTACTAATTTACTCTCTACTCTTTACGCTCTTTTGAAATGTGGAATGACGCTGGCTTTTAATGGCTCAAAATGAACTTTTCACCACTTGGGTGCAGTTTAAAAAAAAAAAAAATTATGAAGATGATATTCATTTGTAAACGCTGATATGATTTAAAAAAAAAAAACGGTTTCCCAAACATTTGTTTCCTAACGCATCAAGCAGATTCGGAGCATTCATCTGGAGTGGTGCCTGGCTCCATGGGGAGGGAAATATCTCCTGGGAGGAAATACAGTATTTGGCGCTTTACTAAATGCTCCACCACACACAGTCTTGTATGTTGTTCGGTGTGGGGGCAAATAGTTTTACGGAGAGTCTTTGCTGGAAACCCCATTGATGAGGGCGGTGAGATGTTCGACCAGCACGAGGTGGATAAAACGTCATGAAAGCGGGCTCCACGCCTCCTGACAGAGTCAGATCCTATTGCTTTGTCTTTTTATTCGTCTTTTTATTCACTAGCTTTGGCTTCAATAGTGAACAAAAAAAAAGTCTGCATTCGCCAGCTGCGCTCCAGCCTGCAAAGTGTTGTCTGGTCTTATCTCACACAACAGAATTCCAGCAACCTATCTATGACATGCAAATCCATTTCCAGTCCTTAAAGGCCTTTAAGGTCAAAATGAAATATGTGGTGTACATTTTTATTTTGTTCATATCATATAGAGATAATTGACATTCAAGACCATACAATAAGACGTCGCACGCTGAGAATCTCCTTTGCGCTCAGTTACAACAAAAATGTGACTCCAGCTGTGCGTGTTGTTTGTGGAAGCCGTCGTGTATCTGTGGGACCTCTCCTTGCCCGAGGCAGGGCTCGGCTCTCGGGGCTGCCCGGCAAAGCTATATCTCAAAGCAGATTATACGGAACATTCCCAGGCCTCTTCCTCCTCCTCCTCCTCCTCATCACAGGAGTCACTGACAACAAGGGGCCTCACTGCTTTCACAAGGACCTGTTTTTACCGGAGTGGGGTGCGGGGAGGATGATTTAGTCTGCTTGATGCAGACCTTTGCAGTCTCGTCTTTATAAAGGCAAAGGTCAAGTTTGATGTAAATACTCTCAAGTCCATCTTATCTGCAAAATAAACCACAATAGAGGCTGACGGTCAGTGGGCAGAGTGTAAAGAGTCACTCCACACGCTTTTCTCATCATGTCCAGTCGTAAAACTGGTGTGAAGCCATAAATGACATTAGCGCTCCAAAAGAAGTGTGGGAACTTTCTCCTCTTGGTCCTCTCCACTTATGACTGTTCACTGCTCAGTGAAATCTAGTAGGCATAACAGTGTGGGTGTTTCTGCGGACTTGAGGGTTAAGATGGCTCATGCCTGTAGTTGAACTTCTCCTCATGCTTACGGTGCAGTTTGTTGCCGTTGACAGTGACACACGTGTAAGTCAACCCTTGACTTTTCCACTTCCAGAGGCCACTTTGACATGGAAACTGCTCCTCAAAATAGTCTGCTTTCTGACCCCCTGGCTCCATATGTGTACTTTTTGATACAGTTCCTTAGTAAACAAGTCAAATGACTTATTTATAACAATATTGTGCATGTTCTGATGCCATGTCTCTATCAGGTCATTATATGCAAATTAAACAAAATATGTTGATATAACAACATATCAAAATCAATCTATTTCTTCATAAACAATGTGACAGCTCATCATTAACATTAAGTATAATTTTTTTTTTTCTTTTTTAGTATTTTTAATACCAAGCAACAGCGTTGTATCCGTGTCATTGAATCTCAATATGCAAAAAATAAATGTTTTTTTTACTTTGCCAAGAGAGAGCAGTCTGAATTCATTAATTTATCCCCTTATACTCCTTCTTTATAGCTGACTTGAACCCTGGGGGATGTTTTACTAATCCCTGCCATCCTGCTATCTGTGGGCGGAGGATGTCCTTGGGCAACAGGAAACAGAAGAATTGTTGTTGGGTCTCTGGAAACAAGTGCTCCAAGTTACAGAGCTGAATACTCTGCTGAACTGTACAAGGTCGAGAGGGCAGACATGAGATGGCCCATGGTGTTCATAAAAGTAATTGATCATTCTGGCTTTCCTTTTCCATATAGAGGACTGATTGCTTTGTAGTAAGACATACTACTTTGGGTTGTGTAACAGAGTATATTTAAACTTTAAGATATGCTACCAAACCACGCAGAATGTGATAAAGATTTCATTTGACCCTGGTGGTTGCGCAAAGCTGTGCCTTGAACAGGGTTTACTCTGTATGCCACAATGTACACATTCATATATTTAAACAAAGCAAATAACAGGAAGGAGGATTCACGGGCCATTCCACTTCAACACCTCAAAGATGCCTGATGTTGGTTTATCCATCGTCATGGATGTGACCACTGGACCAATAGTAACCCAGTAGTTACCACTAAATCAACGTTTCCTGGTGCGTTGGCTTCATATTCTACCCAAGACCAATGGTAGAAACGTTTCCATTGCCACTGTCGTGAGTCATTAAATAGGGTTTGTTTCAGTTCTGTGGTTAGCAGTGAAACCGTGGGTGTGTGTGTGTGGGGGGTTGGGTATCAGATGGTGTGCTAACTAACTTATTCAATGATTAAATTATGGAATATTGGAGTTACTTTGGCCTAGACTGGCCTTGACTCCTTTGACTATTACAAATTATTGAAGGAGGCAATGAAAACTACCAGATTTGCAGAAGGGTGCACACGAAAGTTAAAACGTCAGTTGAAAAGAAGTTTTGCTTAGAGATGCAAAGGGAATACAGAGAGCAGGTGGATGTGCTGAGGTCCTTTACGACCTTTCTTAGTTCTTCCATCATCATCTAAATCTGATTCTCAAATTGTTGCCAATACTGTCTTTCTGACCTGATCAATGGTGTTTTCTGATCTGAATAGTGTGACACGACATGTTTCTGCTCTATCATTGCAACTAGTCCGATGTGAAGCTCAAATAGCTCATTCTTGTCAATTTTGAATAAGGTTTTGGTATTCTCACATACCGTCAGAGGAAAGTTTGAACAGGAATGGAAAGCGTTGAAATTTCTCAGATTAGATTGTGCGACATTTTTCTCCTAGATAATCTTTTTAATCCTTGACCTGAGAAAAATCAAGCAAGGACTCTTTAACCCTTAGTACCAACCCGGTGTAGAAAATGTAACCTAAAAAGTTTAAAAAGGAAAGAATTTCATAAATGGTAAAGGATGTGTAATTACTGTCACATAAAATAAGATGTGCAATATATCTTTCATAACTTATCGGTTAACAAAGGAGATGTCAATTCATCTTCTGCAGACTAACTGTAAGTGTTGGGTAGTGGCTATGGTTGCTGTGTTTCTTCAGATTCAATATTGAGACTGAGTAACAAAGGGACAGAGGAATAAACTATGAAAACAAATAGAGGGAATCAATATATTTCTCTGGTGCGGTTCTAGTGCCTTCAAACAAATACTGAAAATCATTTGCCGGGCTATTGTAAACACAGTCCATAAGTGTACCATTTACTGCTAGAGTCTAAATATTGACCCACTTGCTTTGATCCCTTGACAATAAACAGCACCTTGTTTATATTCTCCATTTATAATGTCAAGTACGCTTTGAAATATATATAAAAAAACAACAACATTGAAACGAGTACTATAATAAAACACACAGAACACTGCCGGCAACACATACTGTACGCTCGGAACCCTTTTAAACTATTAGTGGTATATGTTCTACGAGCACACGCACACACTTCTGACACAGTTGGCTCATGTTGCACCATGAAAGACCTTCTCACCCCCACTCCACCCCTGTAAAACTCACCAGATGGCACAAAATGGAGGACCTTTTTGGCTTCCATGGTCTTCAAGTTGTGTGATTTAAGGTGAGAGGCTGGCCAGAGTTCAACCCATCATCATTCTGTATCTTCTCTACCACCAAGCGCTCACCAGTGAGCCCTTCATTGTCTTTCATACACACACACGTGGGCTATAGGGGAATCACCTCCATGCCCCTCCTCCAGAAGCACATGGGTTGGGGGAGGGAGAGAGAGGAGGCATGGAGGGTGAGCGGGATGTGTGTTTCTGCTGGGTCCTTGTGCCTGCGTCGTGAAATACGCCGTTGCTTCTGTAGCGCATGTTGGAAAGTTTGAACAGTGTTATTGGTATAAAATCTGGGACGTTAACGTCATAATTAAGGACAATGCGTCATAGCAATTTTTGCAACTTTGTGGAACTCATTGTCGGTGCCAAGAATAAACCTGTTGAATGTTTGTTTTTTTGTAAATTAACAAAATATTTTACATTTATAATTATGACCACATTGCACATGTTTCATTTTGAAGGGAAATTGTTGTTTGAGCTGTACTGGAGTCCTTGCACATTCGATTCAAGTTTGCGCCACTATAACCCAGCGCAATTGCTGCAATGGAATTCTTGGGTCGCAGGCTCGCTCTAACAGTGCTCAAAACAGAAACATTGAACCGAGGCGTGCAGAAACAGAAGAGTGGATGAGCAGTCCATTTATTACTGAAACCGTCCGTTCTTATCGGAGACATAGCATGACAGCGTGTTCCATCAAAAAAACAAACAATCACTCACTTTTTAAACATTGCTCCATCCCACTCCACAGGATGTCATTAACTCTAAATATCGCTTTTAAAAAATCATCTCCGGGGAGGGCTAAAGGTTTGCTTCTTTCCACATATTTCATCTTTCTCTTTGATATCATGTTTGCACAGATCTGTGAAATCTTCTAACCAAGCGCACCGTGCGAGGAACACACAACTCTCTGCCCGTCAGACTTTGTCAAGGTTAGACTAACAGGAAGTAGCCTGATGCAAGCCAGATGCAATACCACACCAACAGTCCAGGCCCAAGAAGCGAAAGGGTATTCAAAGATTGAACTTGAGACACACTGCCCCCAACAGTTTTTCTGTAAATTTGACAGTGATATGCAAAATCAGAAAAATGAAAAGATACTATTCTATCATATTAATTCATCTGTTCTAATCCTTAATACAGAGTGAACTAAAACTGCTTAGCTATTGTTTAACAAGCTTTTACTTCCTGATTTATCCATCCCTCATTCACCCATCTGCTCCAGAAATTGCGCAAGTTTTTCCATAAAAGTCCAAAAATGTAATAATATGTATGTGTATCTGGCATTATTTAAATTAAAACCACACTGTGTTTTCCCAGAAAGAAGATATATACAACATATCGGACAACCACAAGAACACAATAATCAATAAGCAAACAGATAAGAATCTAAATGAGTAAAGGTGAATGTAATATTTCTCACCCAAACAAACTTAAGTAGTCGCAGTGACAAACGGCAGATGTTCTGAAAATCCGTGTATGTATTTGATTGAAGAAAAAAGTATTAGAGGCAAGGCGGCACGTCTATCACTTATTTACAAATGCTGTTATGGTTTCGAGTTTGACTCCAGAGGAATGCTGAGTTTCGCCTCAAGAAACAAAATCCACTTATTTACTTTGACAGACACACACGTAGGAGGAATTACAATGCTGTTTTTATCCTACAATTTGGACTACACATTATTAGCATTGTGGAATATTAATATGAGCGGAAAAACCTTTGCAATAGGGATTTCTGAAATCATTTTACATTCATTAGAAATTAAAACTTATCATTTCTTTACTTTACTCAATTTCTCCATGTGGTTTCATTATTTGGGGTTGAAAAAAGCATAATGCAATTACGCACACGCTACTTGGTAATTACAGGACATGGTGTACATCGCTGTTTTGTTTGTTTTTTTGTTCAGGAAAGGATTTTCCCCAACTTTGATTTCATTCATGTTGTTGTCAAGGTGTGATAAAAGGCACACAACTTTCAAACCCATCACCACTTGACCAAAGTTGAAAAGAAGCAAAGCAATAGAAGACTTGTAGACGTGCTCTGTCCATGGTCTGCCAGGAGATGGCAGCATAGTCTTAATGTTCAAAAGTAGCTATTTAAAAATAAAAAAACTTTTTCACAGCAAAACTGTAGGCCCTACTTAATTCGACTTCTCTTTTTAGGGACCTTTTGTAGCCTTTGTGTTTCTTCACTATTCCTCAATGAATCCTTAAACATGATATACAATACAGCATAGTAGAACCTATATCTTTTGAGTAATCCTATTTAATCTGTCGCATATGAAAATTAAGTCTGGGGGGCGCATGCATCCTAAGTGTCCCCTGCTGATCATAGCAAATATCTGACATACAAACTCAAGTCGTCAGATCTGAGCTCAGTGAGCTCATTCGCCACTCCTTGTTCTCTTAAATAAAATGTAGTCAACCAGTGACCTGGCATAACTAACAAGAGTCCAGAGGAGCAATGAAATGTTCCATTAACAAACTAATGTCCTGTGGTCAAGGGGTTCATTGCGAGAGCACAACGGGCCAGGTTTAGCCTACTGTGAAACATTAATCAAACTCCACGAGCACTGGAGTGGCATACATGGGGGAATCAAAAACATAAGGGCACCTGAGGGGACTTTGTTAGAGGGAAAAACAACGCGCATGGGTTGTTTGCATTGTTAGTTAGGAAAGCAAGAATGTTCAATTAAATCCGACCTATGGTCAGCAGCAGTTTAAAGGAAGTGACTTACTAAGATACTATACTATACCTACACTAAGAGCTACTGAAATGAATGTGTTTGTGTATAAATATATATTATTATATAAATATTAAATAGACAGACCTTCCGTGTCATTGTTGTACAGATTATTATGCAGGAGCCAGAATAAATTTGCATTTAATGGTTTTATATCAAGGACTAGCTACAGCACCACACCTGTATTTTTAAGTCAAATGTATTTTCGTCAATTTGACAGGATTTAGTCCCTTTTGCATTTGTATGACCAAAAACATATAACATAATGAGTGCCTTTAAACATGGGCCACAAAAGCTCTATCCACCACATCATAGGAATGCATCCATTAGAGATGAAGTCAAACACAGACACTTCTCTGTACTTGATCACTTTACACCTGAACTTCTAAAATCAGTGCTTACTGCTGCCTCTCATGTTCCTACTTTGACCTCTCTCCATGAAGGTCATCACATCTGCAGCCAAAAGCTTCCACTGCATGTAAATCCAAACACCCATGTGAAAAATCTGTTATTTGATCCCGCATTTGTCACATTAGTCTGCTGCAATAATACTGGACTCCATTAATTATTATGAGTGAAGAAATAAGATTTCAAAGAGCCAGGGTTGTGACGAGGCAATAAGCAGTGGTTATTTCCTGTTATGTTTCAATCCTCCCATCTGGTTCTACCACAAAGCAAATATTGATGATGCAAGGAAACTGTTTTGACTCAAAAGCACAATTTAGTTTGGTGACCCTTACCTTCAGCCAAATTATTCGTGGTGACGTCAGACATCTCCTTGACTTCCTTTTTGGTCTTCATCTGGATTCCTGCAATGCGACCAAAATTATACTTTATGCTGGTTACAGGGATGAAAACTAAATACCGGGCTGAGGGTGTATTAAGGCAGCCTTGTGTGTGCGCTGCATGAGTGCTCTTGCAGGCAGGCCCGCAGGTAGGTGGGATGAGGGTTACTGCCAATGAATAACACTTTAATGCTCTGTCTGCCAATCGTGGCGAAGCTGACTTCAAGGTGGAATTTGTTGGGGTGGGGGGAAACAAAGAAAGGGGGGGGGTTGCATAAAAGAAGGTGGAGGAAGGTGTGAGGAAACTATTTTCAACCCATGCCGGGACTCATTGATATTATAATGTCACTGTGCTGTAAGACATTTACCACTGTGGTGTTTTGCTAAACCCCAAATGCAGCCATGGCACAGTCGCCACTGTTTAGCTGTTCACTGGGTTATTCATGCCGCTCTAATGGCTCGCTACGACACTCTACGTAGGCAAGTGTTAGCTTTGTTCCGAGGCAACAGCCCCTGCATGTTCCCCGCCACTGAATCGCACCTTTGTTTTCGTCACCTTTGTAATGTAGGGATGTCCCGTCGCGCAGAGCACATGTAAAGGACACCGTCTACACATGTAAAGAGAGGTTTGCCGCCACACGTTCTTTCATGCATTCTTGGTCAAGCCGTTTAAGTAGAAGGTTAGGATACTCAGTCTGCGTCTGAGTCATTGCCATTTTTTCAAATATTTACCAGAGGCCATGAAGGCTCGCTTTGTTGGTTTCTGCAGCGTGGTCAAGCTTCGTCACATCAGGAGTACTTCAAGTCATTCCGTGTGGTCATATCTGGGGCGGGGTGAGAGTTCTGCAATCAAAGCCGGGGGCCAACCGCGACAAGCCTTCGGCCCTGCCTCCCTGCCAACCACATTTTTCATTTTTCTGTAAACTAATTCTATAATACAATTTGCACTAATGATGACATAGGAAACATTAGAAATTATGGCTGGCATGATTAATAGAGATGTTTTTTCGTTACCCAGCGGCGATGAATAGGAGATGTCTTCTGTTACATTTTACCTATACACATGTTGTGAAACAGGATTAAATCAGCTGAGCTTTGACATCAGTTTTGCCATACTCTTAATCTACGTGTTGGTAGATCAATAGAAATATGTCACATCTACAGATGCTGCTCCCATACAGGATGTTACGGTAATCATCTACCTTAATCACGTGTAATATGTCCCCTATTCTGTTACATTATTGTATAACATCACATGCAGGATCATTTTTCCAATTGTCATATTTTTGTTCATGCTTGGCAGTGTTTCATTTCATCTCAACTCATTTTGTGGGAACACAGGTTTGAACGGTGAACCAAAAAACGTATTAAAAACCTCCTCAGTGATATCTTGAACTTTGGCTGCGAGTTTAGTATTGCTCCCGTGCTGCTCACGGCACAGAACACATCACAAATCACCCAGAACCACTCTTGACTGAAATAGCAATGATAGAAACCATAATGAAGTGGCTTAAAATTCTCTCTCGGTGATCACCTGAGCAGGGGCTGTGTGAAGTAGTGGGGAAAAAGGTCGTAATTGCGAAACTTAACTGGTGACAAGAATGTAAAATTGCGTCTGCAGGACATACAGTGCGCTGTATCACGACATTAAATAAACAGAGACATTTTTAAACTTGATACACATTTAATAACAAGTTTACAAATCCACAGCAATGCGTGCAACTGAGTAATTTGTCACCGGGGTGATCTAAAACTAAATGCTAACTTATGCATATAATATGCTCACTGTAACAATGGCAATATTCCAATCGTAACAGGCTATAATGTTTCCCATGTTCCCCATCATAGGTCCAACAGGTCCTCTATAAAAAGTTAATCTGTATCTGATTGTTCCAGGGTAAGCACTGACTTACTGTACAAGCTAATTTCCCTCGTAGTACATCAGAAAAACACGATATGAAAGGCTAGTTTTCCTGAAGTGAATACTTTGTGTTTCTTTGGACTTGCTGCATAGCACCGGTTGCTGATTGGGAAGTGATTTGACACCCATGTACCTTGTGGTTGTTGTTTGTATGGCTGCTCTTTGACAGGCCGTTACTTTTGTTAGGATGATTTGAGTGCTGCAGACTGGTTTTCCATGCTGAAATAGTCGGCGGTGTGCACGCCGCAGCGGTCCGCCCAGCCCACCTGCAGTAGTGTCACCTTTAAATCTGGCTATTGAGCAGTACATTCGTGTTGTAATTCAATTGCGCGATTTTTTTGTTTGTTTCACTATATTAATGTTATCCATCCTGCCCATAGCTGTAGAATTCATTTCGAGTGTTATTTAATCTTCCCGTCTTCCGAGTTTGGGGTTCGTTTTAAAAAAAATACATCAACTACATTTACTTCCATTGAAGAGTGGCTGCACACGGGCAACGCTCATCTGCAGCTTAACAAAGTGTGATCTTTGGACTTTTTTTTTTTTTTGGCTGACCTGTGCTCTTTAAGTAACTAGCAGCTCTGCAATATGTATGTCCTGTTAAAGCCTCTGTGCAGTCACCGTGCAGTTTATTGAGTCGATGAGAGTGCAGTGCCACATTAAAGTGACAGTAGGTGCATAGTCACTTTCGGTGGCCTTTTAAGTACCCTCAAAATCAAAATACGTCACAGTTAAAAAAAACTGTTTCCATGACCCAAAATAAACCCTGTGTTTGTTCCGTCCCATGACACCTTAAACTCCTTTGTCTTTGTGACGTATGCCAGTGTGCCTCAGATCCAGTCAGCTTTGTGTGTATTGAGCCGAATCACAACAGACTTAAAAGAGTGACATTCAGAGCTGAAATTCTCGCCCTAAAAGGTTTCAGAAAGTACTACGCCGAGAACAGCATCTATACGCACGGAGCCTGAGAGATGAGCAGGGGTTTTTGAAATGTGTTTCCACAGCCTGGATGCATCTATTGGGTTCCGGGTGGATTTGGGCATTGTGATAAGCAAGGGTTTTATGAAGAGGTCACAGTTGCTTTGAGGTTAATGAGCAACAATTAGGTAATCAGTGACCCTGCATACTGATGACCTGCCAGAGATGTTAATGCTCTGTCTCGGGCAGCCTAGTTGGATCGGGACAATAGACCCCGGTGAGCCTGAGGCGCACAAACTGTGAGCTTCACAAAAATGGGGACATAATGATACAGATAGATGACACATTTTCTGGTTGAGCAGTCCTGAGGCTGCGAGGCAGCACTAATAAGGTGACAGGGAAAACTGGGATCAAGGTAAATAGGTTACCTGGACTGTTCTGTTCTGTGGCACAGGAAGTTTAAATCCTCTGTCTAAAGTTCCTCGAGAAATGATTTTGGGTTTATTTAATTAATGATATTGAGCAACGTTTAAATGGCTTTAAAGGTCCAATTACTTTCCATTGAAATAATAAAAAATACATTTAAATGAATCTAATCTAGAGCCTAAATTCTTTGAAAAGATCTAATTGTGGCGATGATGACCATGCCACTGCATACATTCAAATAAGGAATGTGGCTCTGTTATTTTCTTGTGAACACCTTTTGTCTCTTTTAGGCATTCTTTCTGTTAGCAGTTTGCGAAAGGTTAACGTTTGTTTCAGGATAACTTAATGAATGACATTTAGAAATTGCCATTT
This sequence comes from Colistium nudipinnis, assembly GCA_016785305.1. Lineage (NCBI taxonomy): Eukaryota > Metazoa > Chordata > Actinopteri > Pleuronectiformes > Rhombosoleidae > Colistium > Colistium nudipinnis. The sequence goes on from JAFBJU010000768.1 coordinate 803,169, forward strand.
CCTACTGGCATTCCGCTTTGGTCTGTGGGAAACTTGGCATTTCTCGCTGTGTTGAACGACGTCCCCTGGTGTTGCTGTGAGGGCAGCAAGCCTCAGTTACAGCGGGTTCTCATCATAGGCTGCGTATATCAGACACTCAGGCAAAATGTGCTGCTGGCAGATGTTAGAGCAAAGACTTGGTGGATTACGCTCAGTGCACTCCGAGCGAAATTTGATTTCACTGGCTGCCGTGTTGCAAAAACTAATTGTAACGTGTGTTGTAGCATTTAAAATGTAGAATTCTGGAGAATCGCTGCACTGACTGTACACAACATGAGGGGGCAGTGTATCCTCAGCTCAGAGTCTTCAAAACATTTATAAAGGCCTTTATATTCTTCTCTTTCGTAACGTGCACGTCACCCAGAGCACTTACACAAAAGAAGCGTGTCCTCTGCATTCCTTTTTTCTGAATGCTTCATAAGGGTAAAGGATTTAAGTAATGAATTGAACCGAACAATGTGAAGATATGCAAATAATACAGCCGCTGGAGCACAGTGGAAATGGCTGAGGCCTGAAGTGGTACTGAATATTTTTTCCAAGCACATATTGTTGAGCAAGTGTGCTTGATTATGTCAGGTCCTGATTGCCAAGCTTCAGCTTTTGATTGCTAATTTGTCCGTTAACACTGGTTTTCATTTCTTACATACCCTCACGAATGTTCTTATAAAAAGAGACATGACAAAGTTCAAACAAACACTGGCTCTACAGAAGGACTTTTTTTTCTTTTTTAATGTTGCTTGAAACAATATGTTCTTCTCATAGACTGTACATAAAGACGGACGACACGTCAAAGCTAAAACACTCCAGAAGCAGCTGCTGCCATCCGAAGCTGGTAATGTATTTTGGACTTTGGAGCCAGAGTGCCAGTCGGAGTGATAATGTAGTGAAGCTGTAGTATTAACGTCCCACCGACACACACACGACCACTCGCGGGTCAGGCTCACTTTCACCCCGTTTTTTAAAAGGCAAAATAACAACAAGCGAGTGTGTTTACAGTAACCTTAACCCGTCTTAGCGGTGACAAAAAAAAAGATCCAAAATTAATCCAACCGACTGAAAATGTCAGATCAGGAACATCGCAGCATAATAATAATAATAATAATAATAATAATAATAAAAATATGAAAAATGATATGAATAGGATATAAACAGAATAAAAAGGAAATAATAATATTGTAGCCCTACTATTGAAATATCTGTGTGTTTTGGAAAGTAATATCAATTTAAGAAAATAAATCACAACATATCCAAAATTGTGTACATGAAAACCTGCGGTAATGTTGTTTTTGGCCAAGAGGAACGACTGCGAAGGAGGTTCAACCAAGGCTGACCGGATTAGGTGATATGCTGCTAATGGGCAGGTGTTAACTTGACATCTGGAACCAAAGCTTCGGAAAATGTGTTGAGCAGTTGGCGGGTGTCTGCAGGAGAGGCAGAGCCGTGGAACATGCCAACCTCTAGTCCGTATCTTTGCCCATGGAGAGGCTTTTCTTGAGGGCAAATTGCTGCTTGGTCTCGTCTCAGCGGATTTTCGACAATGATAGTGACTGAGCGAGGGCTTGGCCGTTATCAGAGGCGGATGTGAACTGACATTCCCGTACACTCGGCTCACAAGCCCGTTGCCTTCAGAGTGTCTCATTAAGCACTAGAGGAGAAATACAGACAGGAATGCTCCGACAGATTACTCTCAGCAAATTGGTCCAAAGTCAAGACGATGGAACATGTGTTTTTGGCAATTTGGAATGGAAAACTGTTGGCCTGTGATGCATAATCATGTGGCACTGTGTTTCAACAACATCGGCGCAGTGATATAACATTAGATTGACTTCATGATGCACTCTGCATTTTATATATATTTTTTTATATAAAGTTTTTTCTTATTACAGCCTGGGAATCTATACTATTCCCCTCAAGAGGTATTTTGACATAATGATCATTTTTTGTTATGAATTCCACCAGAGGCTATGCGTTTCTTTCTTTTAAACCGGAAACAAAGTCCCTGACAATAAAATCTTTCAGTGTTAAAGAGATAAAACCCCTAGACACACATCTAATGCACAGTGGTCCATTCTGCGAATGTCCTGTTACAGGGAGCGGTAGAACCACTGCAGCATTAGCTGTCGCTTTTCTCTGCATTTAAACCAAGCTCAATTATGAAATCACTTGAATAAAAAGAAATCAAACAATTGTTATACTTAAAAAACAAAAAAAGTTTATTTCTCATTAAAATGAAGGCATGGGATGAGTTTTGTATAGTTTAGCTGAACAGTGGGTTGAATGTTTTTCTACTTGATGTCACCATCTGCACACGCAACTTTCTCAGTGTAAGCTGCGTGATTACATAAGACAGTGTGCCTTAAATCTTTGGATTATTTACCTGCATCTTGACTGATTAAGTTTTACTCATTCCATTTCCTCAACAGCAAATCTTGAATACATACATGTTGTAGAAATCCCGTTCTTACACAATAATTCCCTTAAATAAAACCGCTCTCTAGATTAAAGGTTTCCAAGGTGGTCGGACAGGTTTTACGCAAAGGGATGATCGCGGCTGGCATTTTTTAAATGTCAAAAGGAGTGAGGAGTGCAACACTATCAAGGGTATAGAATTCATTTCATGCACTTTGGGGGGGGGGGGGGGGCAAAAATGGGGGGGGGGGGCAACAATAGAGAAACTAAGCTTTTGTTTGAGGTGTAACTTCTCATTCAAATGAAAAGACGCATCAGGAAGCAAATATCTCACATCTTCCCATCCTTGAAATTGTCTGCTGTACCTGCCAATGGCAACCACACTAAGACCATGCCTGCCGTTCATTTGTCATATATTGCTGTTTCTTTTTTTTTTTTTTATGGAATGATATAATTCCCCCACTATTCATTTGCCATCTTTTGCACATCACTTGTGCTTACTTGTGCTTGGTCATATACAAGAGCAAACTTATATTAAACAAGCTATTGAAATAGATTGAATTGGCATGTTTAAAATTACTTATGTTGTTGCCAATGTTGCTCTTTATTTAATGGGTGTGATGCAATTGCTTTTCATTCCTACATAAAGGACACACTAGACTGCTGTTACATTTCTTTGCTTTTGAGGCAGTGTGGGAGCTGTGCGTTTTCCTGTGATTATAAGTCATGGCACCGTATACAGGCTGCCAACCAACTTGCCATTAAATTCAGTGGCAATAATTGTGAGAGTACCACTGAAGGAGGGCTATTTTGCTCAGAAAATAGTCACCATGGGGAGATTTTCAAGTACTGAGCAATCAAGTCGGCTCCCATGAGGCTCCTGTTAGGGCCTGCAGGGGGAAAGGCCACCGAGGGATTTGTGAAAAGTGGGCAGTCCTCGCTGTCCAGCTGCTTCCCCCTCTGACTTCATGTCCCGGTCAGGGACATGAAGGCGTCTTATACCGAGCCGCTGCTGTCAACTGTACCAACAATTCATGCAGAGCGAATTTAACCTACATGCAACTGTAAACACAAATCACACACACATGGGTATTACTGTAGGCACACCAAGTCTTCTTCTTGTCAGAACACAAACAGTGGGATGAGAATACAAAAAAAAAAATCATCACCTTTTCAAGACAGATGTGTGCTCGCGCATTCATGCAAACACGCAAAGACAGAGGTGCGCATGGATACACACGGATCACACACATAAAAGCAGATGTCTGCCGACATACGCCTACGCGCTGTACACACACATATGCAGGAAACTGCAGACTTGCCCACAGAGGCAGATGTTAGCATATAAATGGGATTGCACTTGTGCATCTGGAGGAGTATCCAAATATGCAAAACTGTCGGAAAGGCTTCGCAGCTTCGTGGTACAAATGTGCCTCTGCACGTGAAGAAACAGATCTGTCCGTGAGAGGAGAGAGGGAGGTAAAAAAAACAAAAAAAACAGAGGGAAGTAGGTTTTATGATTGTATCACGCGAGACAACATCTCTGGGCATAATTACCCCCGCCCAAAGAGAAGTCTACACAAATGGCACACAGCGTGAGCCCTACCTTCTCTAGGATATCCATATTTTTGGAGAGAGGATTACAAATGTCACACTGCAGTGTGTGCGCATAATGACATTGCCTGAGATTGGCTTCATTGTGAGGTCTCGACAGCAGCGGGGTCTCCCTCTTGCAGGGAAACATGGTGATGCCCTTCAAACAGATTATTAGCACAGAGCTACACTGATTAAAAGCCACCGCGAGTAAACAAGCTTCTTCCGGGGGGATTACGGGCTCCACGACAGTGGCGTAGTTTGCAGACACACATTCTCATTGAACACACTGAAGGTATTTTTGTTTTTCCCCACAGCTACAATTTGCGGTGCGCTGCTTTTGCTTATTATATGGAATATTATTACGCCTAGTCTTTCTATTTCATCGCTTTAACACATCCCAAATAGGCTGTCAATTTTACCATTGTTTATGCACACGGTGATTATATGCCTGTGTCACAATCCATATTTCAGTCATGTTTTATTTTCCCTTTAAGGGGACTGTCGTGATTCTTCCCATAAAAAACAATAAAAATTGACAATTTAATAAGGTTTCTCCCTGCAACATCAATTTGACTTGCTTTGGCTGACAAGAGTGAATGGGTAAACCCTCGTGCTGCTCCGCCATTTAATTATCATCCCCACTCATTTCCCTGGAACATTTTTTGATTTACCGCTCATACTGTGTTGTAAGGGAGAGCCCCGAGTAGGTTTCCTTTGCGATTGCAGTGAGTTCTAATCATGTTTATCACTGCAAGTGATACCGTGTCACTGCCGCTAACCAGTCATTCTGTTGGTGGGGAGGGCGGTGAGAAAATGAAATTGACATACTGGCCCTGGCTGTACTTCGCCGCAGTGTTTACAGCAATTAGTAGGAAGAATCAATTCCAATTCTTGCAGTGCAGACAAAAGATACGGTCAAACACAGGAGCCGGATAGAGACGGAAAACAATAGCAGTGAGAGTGTGTAGATATGTAGCGGGTTAAAGGATCCAGTAGTAAATGGCAGGAGGTTTCAACACCCCAGAGCAACATTTGATTGTTACTATCGATCGGTGCTGGATTCAGAGGCAACAGTGGGTAGAAAGTGCAGCGCGTGAAGGGGGCAAAGGGGGACGGTGGTGAATTCATCCAATTGATAGTCTCTAGCACACACACACACACATGGATTTTTGTTTTGTAAAAAAAAAAAAAAAAAAAAAATGCCACGTCCATAGTGGAGAACAAAGTTATTTACCCGCCTAATATGAAAGGCAGTTACTCCTTCTCGTTCTAAATAGACTAAGACTAGACTAGACTAAATAAGCAGTGATTCACGTTTGCAAAAAAAAAACTACATGAGATATTTTATCGAAACAACATAGACCCAACTTATCTCTGTTTTCATACAGCCTTTCTGGGAAGCCCATCAAAGCCAGCACGGGTAGTTGTCATAAATATTTGAAAATCTTACACCTCGCAATATGAGTCCATACTAGCATCATACCACGAAATACAGAGTGTGTTTTGGGCATTACAAATATCTACCGAGTGGATTGAAGCATGGCGCTTTAGTCATTGACAGTGCGGTGGTTGTGTACGCTGAAGGTGTGAAGGGTTCTGAAAACAGCTTCTGCACAGCGACCAGTAAAGTTATGATGAGGACATTATTTAGATGCATCAATGTACACGTTTGCCGTCTTATTTATTAACAGATAGGATTTTGCATGGCATCCGCTGTCTCATTGCATAGATTTTTCAGATAGCTTTTGCATATAATAGCATGGTTTTGGTTTTCATTTCCTGTTTTTTTATTTTTATTTTTTGGCTCCTTTTGTTTGTTTTTCATTCGACTTCCTGTCTCTGTTCGTTTCCCTCCTTTTTTGATCGTCTGCGCCTCCCTGAAAGTCTTCACCTGCGTCTTGTTATCTGTCACCTGTCCTGTATATTCTGTGTCTTCCTTTCCTCCGGGGTCAGTTAGTCTGTGAAGATCTACTGTGTAGATCTGTCTTTCTCTCCCTCGGGCCACCCCGGTTGTTGGTATTTGGATTCCCTAGTGTTTTGGGGACTTGTCATGCATGCACTCTCCCGCATTCTCCTGTCGGTTTGTGACTGTTTGTGTTTAAAGTCGGGTTTGTTTAAGTCTGCAATGTGGGTCCTTCCGTCCCGTCTAATCTTGACATAGTGATTTTCATCCTCAGTCTTAGTATTCATCTTTGCAGGCAGTGCAAGTTACAGCGTCTCTTATGGTATGCTATATCAGAGCACATTTGTCCCTTTTATTAGCCCTGGGGTTCTAATCATATCTAGGCTGAATCCATACTAATCATTTTCGTTTTAAAATCAAATGCCAGGGGGGAAACACAGTATTGTACTGTGACTGTGTGTGAAATCTCATATTGTACCATGTATTGCACCATACTGCAACTACTGTAACTTAACAGAGACACCCTGACTGTATGTGAAGTGATCACCATTTACCCTCCTTTTCAGATGACAATCACAGCCAACTTTCACAATAATTGCCTTGTCCTTAGCCCTTCCAAATAAAAGCCTCTGTTGCCTGTCACGGTATTAACAGAGGACACCTACCTAAAGGGTCATAAATATAGATCATAATACATATAGGAATATTTACACAACTCCCAAGGTATATATATTCAGGGAATTCATTGTATTTGCCCACAAATATAAACTGACAGCACAGGTTAAACTTACAAGCATTGTGTTGGCATAAAAATGTTGTCATACTGTTGTAGTGCTACACAAGTTGCGAGCAATGGGGCACTCACGGGAGTAACAATGAATCCTGCTCTCTCTCCCCAGAATATGCCAGACGTGTGATATATGCCAGCTGAATTGAGGGAAAAAGCGAATATTGGAGATGACTGGCGCGCAAACAGCCAGGGTGTGATCGATCAGCCCCACAGGATCATAAAAAAAGGTCAGTACACGCACACACAACATCGTGCCAGTTCCCACCTGTGGCCATCAGTCAGCTTTCCCTGATTACGGGAACTAAAACTCTAAATACACGTCAAACACAGAATAGTCCTTCTCCACCCTGCCAGTCAGTGATCCGTCGGTAGAAGTGTGATTTGTGTGAGTGTAAAAAAAAAACTGCTGTTTCACTGCAAAAGTGTCTCATCAATATCACTGTATATTCACTGCCAGTGAGCTGTATTACATAATAGGGCCTTATTATTAGGATGGATGACACGGGAAAACTAGAAATGGTGCCATGCAATAGTGTAGAATTTAGTTACAAGGAAGTTTTCTTTGGGAGATGTGTTATCTTCTTGCACACTGTGGTTATAATTGGAGCGGCAGCTTTTTATGAGAGTGAACCTCCTGGTTGATAAATGGTTTTGTGGGTCATCAGTGATAAGAGATGACTCTAAACTCTGTTTGTTTTTTTCCACAACGCTGCACACTGGAAATGAAAATGCATCACTCACGGGGTGCTGAGTCTTACATAAATCAGTTTAGCAGATCATGTCGTGAGCATTCCGATTTATCACTGCAACCTGCTTCTCGTCTACACTTGTTGCGTAATGAGCACAGTTACTCCCTGAAGTGGTGTATTTTTTTTTTTGAAGTGACTGCCCACGGTGCAATATCGCTGGGATGCAAATTAAGTGTTGTATTATTGTCGTAGTTTTGATGAAAAGCCTTGTGGACCTCATTTCCCCATGCTGAGTAAGGTTGTGCGGATTTGCCACATTCACATGTCAGTTCAGACAGACAGAAATCTGGTCTAATTTCATAACATTTTTATTATATTTGGCAACAGTATGGCAGCAATACGAGAACACATTTTTCTGTCCACTCACAAAAGTAAAGCTTTTTTTTTGTTTTAAACATGATTATTAGTGATTAATTACATACTTGCAGTATTTAAAAATAGATACTTCTGTGAGAAATTAAGAGCACACATTTCAATATTTATGAAAAGTAATGGACATGTGTGTGAACAGTAGACACAAAGGAATGCGGGTTGTTTTTTTTTTCAAAGGCAAACTCCCTCATCGTAAATGCATTGTTTTTATCTATGTAAGATTATTATTATTATTAACCTGCAGCTGTTACAGGTCTTCATAGGTTCACTGGCAGTACGTTTTCCCTTTTGCCATCCGACATACAGTAATGATTCCTGACAACACTGTTTGCCTCAACCTCACATTTAACAACGCTGACAAGAAGACAATTCGATTATTCCGTGTCACAGCCAGGTGTTAATTGTGTGGGCGGCTGTTACTTGATTACAGGTAATTGTCTGTTTCAAGCAAACAAACGGGGAAATGGCAGCAGGGATATAGCGGCAAGCTGCGGTTTGTCGTCAGCGGTAGTCGACCAGTTGTTCATGGTCAGTAATGGTGTACAAATGTTTTTGCAACAGCGACTCGGACCAAATCAAATCCTTTGTTTTTTTTTTTGTTTTTTTTTTCCGCTTTGGAGAAACTCTCCCTTCCTGTCGCCAGCATGGCTGCTGTGTCGCCCAGCGAGAGTGGTCATTGACCGTGCAAGCAGAAGCGCAACCGAATAAATTTACCCAGTGTTCAAAAATAAATCCGGGAACCTTCTGTGCGCACCAATGTCACCCCACAGGATGGAGATCCTGTCGGTGCCTCTGTGTGCCCCTAGCTGCAGTGTTCCCGGTTTAACTGCACCGTGTTGGGCGGGTGACAGGTGGGTTTACGGTGTCCGTGTCCCCTGAAAGACATCCCAGCACAGGAAGGCAGCACGTCATGCGTCATCTCCCTTTACAAATGTTGGACGGCCAAATAAATATAGAGAACAAACTCGGCGTACACGCGCAGGAGGAAGTGTGACCTCGGTCTCTGCGTAGGACGGCGTCACATAGAAAAGTGTTGTTGGCCGCGATGTTAATGTTTAAAAGCTCATTGACGTATGCTATAATGACAGCATCGAATGAAATGTGACCATTAAGTCCAGCTGTGCAGACTGTACGAGCTGTTGGATAACGTGACGTTACAAATAGTTACATTTGCCAGATAGTCCGTTTCGAGGACTTCATGGTTGATTCTTTGCGTGAGTGGCTGAGTTTTTGTTTTTTTTTGTCAAGGAAAGCATAAGACATACAGTAAGTGCAGTATAACTTACAGAGGTTTTAGTAAGACTCATCTGCCTCAGGGGGGGAAAAAATGCCAGATTATGCTTTATATTCTTGCTCAACATGATGCAGGAGAGTGTTAAGTCTAGGTAAACTTAAACTGGTATTCGCTTGCGTTATTTATGTCTCATCATCACAGGTATGTGGGAGTTATGCTTTCAACAGATCAAACCATCGGTAAAACACAACCGAGGAAAAAGTTGATGATGACGTGTAAACATAATGGTCGGAGACGTTTTTTTTTTATCCGCAGCACCTCTGGGCCTGCTGAGAATTCAGCGGCTTGTTCCCTGGAACAGAAAATGCTGAATCATTCATTAGTGTCTGATCTCAAACGGGGCTCCACGCCGGTGCTGATGACACCGCCACTCACTTACCTCTCTGGCACATGTAGCAACGTTCACAAACACAATGAGTAATAAACGGGTGTTACTTTCCCAAACACAGCATGTCGCAGCGACGGGTGGCTGCTTTTCGAATTATTTTGACTCAAGTCCAAGAACCTGTCTAGGTGGATGAGTGTGTTTTCTATGAATAGAAATACGATAGCTTTGGCCATAACAAATACGTTTTTTTTTCAGGGTTGCTCTTACATACTGTGGTTCGCCACGTGTCTTCTCGAAAGGGATGTCTAAGCAAAATGTTGTCTCTCCGTCTATGCCAGTATTGATCACAGAAATGATGGTCCTCTTTCAGCCGCTTGAGAGGAGTGGTATTAACACCGCATATACTCCCAACAGCTCTCTGATCACTTTGTGTGCTGAGGTCGGAGTTTGTGAGTTCACAGGTTTACACGAAGCATTTTGTTCAAATAAGAGCTTCTGTACACAATACAAACCTTCACAGACACTGACACACGTCATGTCATTGCATCATACACATCTTCTTCATGTTTTCACAATAACTCTTGCAAATGGATACGGTTGGGCGGCAGCGTAGCTGGGTTAGTCCACAAAAGCGGTACCGGAGACTCCGTTTTGGCTCGACTCGATCGCAATGACAATGTACAAATGTACAGACGGGCTTCCGTCTCACTCACCGTGAGTGAGGAACCCCTTAGCAGGTGGAGCTGGACCACTGAGACACAAAAATAGAAATACAAGAACTGCTGTACATGTTTGGAGGAAGGAGTCCTTTTCCCTCTGAGCTGCACCGGCCCTCCCATCTGCTTGATATCAGGAGGGTCCCCTGACCGCTCCGCCGCAGTTCTTTAGCGTCCATTGATGAGCAGATGAAGGAACAACAGAAGGCCGAAGGCAGCTTGCAGCATTAGGCAGTGATGTGAAGCGGAGTTCGACAGGCCGTTGGATGCCAGAGTGGGCTGCCCCACCAGCAATTCATTTCCCAGCACCTGGGAGGAGGCAGAGATCAGTTAGGGACCATTTCTTACAAACGGACCTTCGAGGTGTCAGGTGGTCATATTTACGCTTATCGCGCCAGTGCGGGCCACACATATTCTGTCTTAAGAGTTCATCTTAAAAATGATGATCAGGATTATTTATGGTATCAGGGTATCAAAGGAATAGGCGATAGAGGTTGGTGCCAGTAGAAAAAGTCAAAAGGGCCCTGTATGAGACTTTGGGATCACTCGGCTTCCTTTTTTGTTCAAAAAAACGGTCATGGTCAATCAGAAGCGATTGCAATATTGCTGTCACATGTCACAAGTTCCCGAAGTAGTAAGTTAATAAAAATGTACAATAATCAAAGCCGCAGTTTGTAAAATCTGAAAAAAAAAATGAATAAAAAAAAATGCCCCCATAATCGTAACAGAGAGAGTACTTTTTTCCCCACATTCATTTGGCCACAGTTATAATAATGGGCGTAAAACATGAAAAATAGTGCACCAAATTCCACACATGGTGGCTTTAATATTTAAAAAGGGCACTGCTGCACGTTGGGATGCAATGTTTTCTCCTGGTGTCAGAAAAGGTGACACCGCTGGAAGGATGTCTGCGTGAAGCTGCTGAAGTGACCGATGGTCATCACAGAGAGGGGCACACCTGTGTTGGTATGACCGTTTCCAGAGCGTTCCTCGCGGTTTCTATGGTTTCTGGTGGAGAAGTGCTGCTCCTGTTCTCCCTGCTGCCATGGCTGGGGCTGGGCGAGCTGGGCTGGCTGAGAGTCGGCTGCTGGTCTGATTGGCTTCCAAATGTCATGAGAGCATTCCCTGAAACACCAGACCAAGCAGTAACATTTTTTTACTTGTATTAGAACTTTATTATTGTCTTGTATTTTTTTTTGTAAGTTCCACTCATATCTTATTCAGTCATGGCAGATGCCTCCGGTTCGGAATTTTGAATTTTGCATGAGCTGTTGCGAGGCCCAGTCGAGTATAGTGACAAAATAGAAAAAGGATCAGTATTCTATTCAAGTATCCAAACTGCACCTGCCTCTCCACATCGACCTCATTAACTTATAGACCATTTGCACTGGCCAAACAACTCTGAGACCTCTCTGTATCTTTTCTAGGCAGGGGGCCCGAGGAAAGGCACGCCAAACATTCACCTCGCACAATCACCAAGCGGAGATATTCATGGTGTCTGTGTGTATAATATATATGTATATATGTTTGTATAAAATACGCACACACACACACACACACACCTATGTTAATTTCCATTAAATAAAAAAAAAATATTGTGAAATGAAATTCATATTCTGTGAATATACAGCATATATGCTTTACTCGCTGAGGGCAATAATAAGGACTATTACTCATTCACACTCCAAAACAAATGTAATAAGAGAAAAGGTGTCAGGGTGAGAATTAGCATCAGGAAAGTCTGCCGAAGAATAGAAGACAAAATAAATTACAAGACACACTCATGTGCTCCTGCAATATGATCATTTTCATTGCTTATGCACTATAAATTATTCCACGCACCAGGGATATTTTCTTAATTTCCACATCTTCATAAATCCACACCATCATTCAGCCTGGTATTACACCAGGCTGAATGATTATATTACGTCATCTCCTTGTTGTAGTTTAAGAACATGTGACACGTGAACATGGCTGTCCCTGTCTGTTTATTCGGATGTTTATTGAGATATAGCTAGATGGGACCACGGCATTGGAAGGCCTCTCATCCTGTTTTTGGGCCTGCAGCTGCACTGTAGCAGTCACAGTGAAATGTTTCAGTGAATTAATTCATTGATAATTGTGTTAAATTTAGATGCTCAGCGAAGCACGTCTGCATTTAAGAGCTAAAACAGGAAAACCCCTTTCTTTATGAAGAAAGTGTTCAGTTGGCTGGTGGCTCTCTAACCTTTTCCATTAAACATTGGAAAGAAGAAAAAAAACAAGAACAGCAGGTGTTTGGGGGCGAAATATACAATTACCTTATAACCTCAGGCCAGATAGTTATAATAGTGACTTTCCGGACACAATTACTAAATAAACAGTGATGATAAATACCTAGAGGAGATGAAGTGAGTTTGCAAATAGGAGAGTGGGAAGAGGGGTATTTCTGCAAAAAGCTCAGGATCTCTGGATGAAGTACGTCTCACTCAGCATGCTGGGAAAGTATCTGTCACAGTGGAAAGTAACAGCTCGGCCCTCTCACTTTTCATACTCATTCCGTTTGAGTGACACCAATTCAAGGTTATTATTGTCATACATTTTTGTATTTTATTGAATCATGCAATTACTTTTGACGTTGAACGGTATAATATGTAACCATAGAAACCGACCATTTATATGTTCAGCTCCGCAGTGATCTCACGGAGATTAAACGTGTGCATATGCTAGAGCTAGTAAGTGATTTTAAAATGGGTTAAACCCAGTTGAATGATTGTTACAGTGTATCTTTTACGATTTATGTCAAAAATTGTTGCAGTTATGGTTGATATTTAAAACTCTGTCCCAGCAGATGCTTTAGCACAAGCTTGCCTCAATACTATTCAAGCAATAGTCCCTCTTGGTCTTGGTATGTTTGGGGCGTTAAGTGGATCGTGAGTTTCATTAAAATAGCTAAACGGTCCTTGGTCTGAAAAGGATGGGGATCACTGCTTTAGACAATGCAAGGTCAGATTTTGCTTCTCCTATTTCTCGCCTTTATGCTTCAAAGATAACTGGATGCTCACTGTAGCCTTCCATTTATGGCACAGATATGAGAATATTATTGATCTTGTCATCTCGCGATCAACAATAACGTAAATACATTGATATGAACTAGACAGTGCCGATATTGACCAGTTGAAACAGGACGTTGCCTAAAAGGGCAGTTAAACAGGACAGTGAAACATCAGGGCTTTTAGTACTACCTCAAACTCCTGAGTCACAACATTCCGTTTTACATTGGGGACAAAGTGAGACTCACGGAGACAGACGTTGTCGCTGAAGGATCCCAGGAAATGATCGCACTCCTCCATCTGACTCCCGCTGGCCGAGCAGGAGCACCATGGAGCCACGCTGGACGTGGAGTTGTCAACATAGTTGGGAGTTATGGTGCTTCCTGCAGAGAGACCGCACCATGCGTCAATCAGTATTAAATATTCATTCCTCTCCTCTGAGAGGTTAGGCTGTAGTCGTCAAGCTTTTCTTTTTTTTTTTTCTCGACAGTGCATTTCACATTCACTGAACTAATGTGAAGGGATGATAACATTCTATTATTACTGGCTAGGCCCGCCTCCACACTGACTCGTATGTTACCATGGAGAGATACTAAGCGATATTACAATATTCTGGTTTATAGGTGAAAGAAGTCTCCGGCATTGCGTGGTGGGTGGGAGTTCTGCACAGCAATGAAAATGCAGAGTGCCTGTTAGTGCTGAGTTGCCACGGTTGAGGTTCTGGAAGTGTATTGCCTTAATTTCTGTTTCAAACTTCAGTCTCCAGACTCCATCTGTTCATTTCTCTCCTTTGTGCGGTTCCTGTGTGTGTGTGTGTGTGTGTGTGTTACCTTTCAGGTATGCACCTACCTATGAGCCCTGTGTAGGCGAGCAGACAGGCTCCATGGTTCCCTTGTTTGCAGCCGCTTGCAGACGTTTCCGAAGGTTCGCAGTCGTATTGAAACTGCGCCAGACGAGACCTAAAGAAACAACGGTCACTTCTCAGAAATGACATGGTCGATCGCTGTATTGTTCGCGGCCCAGTTTCACACTTTCCTGATACAAATATGACTCGGTCATTTCATTAAGAGTCGGCCACTCTGACGAGAAGAAATATTGTTGGCTTTGGTGAAGACTGAAAGCATTGGACTGTAATGTGAAAGTGATAGTAATATATTTCATCCCCCAGACCTGGGATCATTAGTAAAGCCCTCTGAGTGTAATGGGGCTGTGAAAAATAATGGCCATGACCAGAGATAGCAATGAGCGATAACTCTGATCCATCTGGCTCTTTATCTGTGCTAAATATTTAATGCGTTATTCCAACGGGCTCTCTGGGGTGTTCTAACCAATGGGGGCAGAGAGCTTTAGGGTAAAAGAGCAGGCCATTTTGTTGATTGAATGGCTGTTTATTTGGTCTCAAAGAGCCATAATACCGAACAGTGCCAGCCAAAATATGTATGGTGCATTAATCGAAAATCTATATCCAAGGACCACTTGAATTAAAGTGGGTATAATGAAACATTGGCTCTGCTGATGAGGGATACCATGAGTAAAAAAAAGAAAAAAAACGACCATTCAGTTCAACCGACTTTGGGATTATGGTTATATTACAGCAACATGTTCTTATATTTATTATATCATGCAATTCAATTTAAACCAATTAAAAGCCACTGTTTAGCTCCGTTCTGACCTGCAGACGTAGTCGGCTTTGCAGATTCTCATCTGTGCGATGCAGTTGGGTTTTCCCTGGCCTTCGTATGAGCAGCTGGGTACAATGGTCTGCCGACGGCGCTCTGCACACGCCGTGTCTGTGCAGGGGCAGAAGAGCAGCTCGTGCGTGTAGTCGGCGGGGACGCGGTCGAAGAACCTGCGCAGAGCCTTGTTGCATTTAGGCCGGTTGCACAGGCCCGACTTGGCGGTGGGTTTGATGCAAGCCGAGACATACTCTGTGCGGAGCTTCTGGCACAGGTCGTCCACGTTGCACGCCTTGGCTGCATCGAGGCAGCGATTCACAGTTGCAATGCCAACATCTGAGTCTGTAAATGGACGGGTCAGGTCAAAGGCAAGTGTACATTTGAGTGCCAATATATTTGTTATAGTGCAAAAAGATTTTGTGTTTATGTGAATTAGAGCATATGTGGCCAACTGGCTGAGATGTAACCTGATCTTGTGAAAAGTTCAGATAGGCAGTGTGGAATTAAAGTTCAGCTTGAAGGTGTAATAAACAAAAGAGGCTTCCTAGGCACCAGAAAAATAGAGAGATCTGGTTTCTTCTCCAGCATTATGAAAACAGGTAAATGCAAACAAATGAATATGAGGGAATCAGTTTTTCAGATACCTCAGAGACAGAGAACCAGCAATGCGGACACTGATTTAAATAAGGGGAATGCATGAAATATTTAATATCCAATTATCTGAAGAGAGATGAGATGTGAAGACAGGTGTAACTATGGCTCCTGTCAGTCTTGTGTGGTCTGTGGCCAAAACATGACATTTGTGACTAGAGCGCTATTACATTTATGAATGCTCATGTTTGCTATGTGAGTGACCCCTGCCACTTCATGTGGCATCTTCTCAACGGAGCATTTGTACCTGAAAAATGAGCACATCACTCAACTGTGAGCTGTTTAGGGTCAAGTCATTGGTTTTCTGCAGCATGTTTATAGTTTTGTGATTCTGCAGGGTTTCATGGTTGGGTTACATTCATATACCCCATAGCAAAATACTCTATAGCCTGTACATTTGGTTTTTATTGTTTGCTTAGAGTTGTGAGCTCTTTAGAAAAGGTTTCCCGTGGTGAATGTGTAGGAATGGTTTGTTTAGTTTACTTGATGTTGATTTTATATTCTGCTTTTCAAAGTTTTTTGAGTTGTTTTAATGAGAATGCAAGCTATAAAAAAAACTACGCAGGATGTGGGATTCTCTCATTTTAAAGCAGTCATATAAAAAAGCATTATTATTCATTGACATCCACGGATTATGTTAGTTTAGCGAGAGAGATATAAACGCGTTTGCCATCCAACAAATTGACGACGGAGACATCATTTTGGATGCTGGATGCCTGTGTTGGTGTGTCGCGTAAACATATGGAACTTCTATTTGCCTTGGGCGTGTTTCCAGGAATAGTTCATTGGAATCATGTATCCTGGCCTTCAAAGTGTTAGCGGTAAATAATAATGTGACAGTTAATGAAGGTAATTGAACTTGCCAGCCGTAATGGAGGCCAAGCGGACATAGTCGTAATCCCTCTGCACCGTCTCGTAGGGATAACGCTCCACCAGGTTGAGTCCTGCAACAGACATGGATGGACACATCGGCTTAAATGTTGTAACACATTAGCTCGTGAATTGAATGAAACACAAATAATGCTGAGGCCTCAGACGACTAAATCATACATTATACAAACATGTCTATCATTTATTTAATTTTAATGGTTGCTATGCATTATTTGTAATGACATCTCAACTGAATGGGGATTTGCATAGCATACAAATCAGGCCCTCTAGCAGTACAGAAAGCTGCCCTGGGGTAACCACTGACCATGTATGATAGCCTGGTGAAGGCTCCAGTAGATGCTCAGGCAGTTCTTCTCCTTCTTCATGCCGCGTTTACACTGGCAGCCGTGTAAGGGGCTGGCCAGTAGAGCGGACACTGCGTTGGCACACTGGCTTTTGGCGCCGGGTCCCAACTTCATGTTGCCGTTGCCTGCCACACACTGGCGCAGAGTCCGCAGGCGAGGACTACATGCCTCATCGCTCGAGCACGAGTCTCCGGCCACCAGGCAGTCTCTGCCGGCCAGGATAGCCTCCAACAGCGCTGCGGGGGAGACAATGCAGAACACAAAAGATCCAGTTTTCAGATGGCTGTAGCGGTGTAAGGTTAATAAATGAGATGAGAAAAAATAAATAAAATAGATTAAACCCCACTATTACACAGATAACACAGGACGTGGAGATGGGTGTGTCATCGAATTCTGCAAACCTGATGATGCCGTGGTTTGTTACGATCCAGAATTATGCCAACCAATAATGGAATTGAATGGATGTAGTTTGTTCTTTTAATTTCTCTGTCACTTTAGCGGTTGGGATGCATCATGAATCTTAAGTCTGCCAGAACTTTGTGCAGGCACCCAACAATCTGTGCCGAGTACAGTGTTCTCACGGTACAGTATTTCTCCACACTAATGACGTCGCTCCGTGAGTGTCAGTCTGACGGCCCAGTACTTTCATTGGATAGATTGCACCACCATGAGGTTTACACTTGAGGGTGATATTCAAATGACTACTGAATTTTTGCCGTTGCAATTTTGGTCAACACATTCAGGTTCCTCCCAGGGTAGATTGGTAATACCATTGATCGTGGTATTTTGCACCTGGCACCATCATCAGGTTCAAGGTGAAAGTTTGCCAGTATCTTTTTAAACAAACCCCGTCAAACAGACATCGACAGCGTGATTGAACAGTGTCAATGAACAAATTGGGGCTTGGTGCCGAATTAGTGGCAAAAATAAATGTATCAAATGTATCGGGGTAGTTTTGCGACACGTTATGTGGCCCGATATTTCCTACACATATAGTTTTTATCTTCTTTGTGAAAACGTTATTCTAACTTCAAGGAAAACAGTCCAGTATGAGCAGTTATCTTTTTCTCATAACCTCGATAAAGTAGGGTAATGAATGAGTTGGAAATCTTTAAATGAATGACATGCTTTGTTTCTTTCGAGCGTCTAAAAACTGGGCCCTTAGGTTACCGCTTTTGCTGCTTCATTGTGAAGAGATCGGCTTCAAGGTTGAATTTGAACGATCATATTTGTAATGGAATATTTGCTGTATTCAGGTACTGTGCCGAAGCTCCTGAGTTATACATATGCTAATCCGTGACAAACCTTGTCCTCAGTAGGTTTGCTTTCCGTTCTTCTGTGTGACTCAAGCCTATTCAGCACGCCAAGGAACTTGACTAATGTGTGACAGTCATTCTTGACTATAGCGAGAAACGTAAAAAGACATTCATTTCTTGCTGTGATGAAAAGTACATGCAGTGCCGAGACCATTTACCGAAGTCTATGGGACTACAGCGATATAAGAGCTTGTGAAAGGGTGGTTGTTGAAACGGGTCAGGGTCGTAACTATGGGCAGACATGACAGATGAACATAAAGGGTGACATTTATATTGAATGTTTAGCTGTCGCAGTGTTGTCGATCACAACATGAAAGAGTATTTGCTGAAGTACGATGTTCCCTTGCGAACATCTGCCACTGGGAGGGGGTGTTTTAATTACTATACAGAAGTGCCCTTTGTGGCCTACTGTGCACTTTGAGTTTAAGTCAAATATCTGATGTCTGATGCTGTTGGTTAAACCTGCTCTCACCTTGTTAGAGGAGGTGTCCCCCATGTACTGGAATCCTATGTACCTGGTATCATAATAATTGTTATGATCACAGAAAGTAGCAGGGATGAGTGAAACCAAATGCTATTGAAACTCGGTAGGGAGCAGATATGTTATTAGTATAGTATCAGTATATATTAAAATATGCAGCGGTCCGAGCTCTTTGAACTGCAGAACAAAAACGCTGACAGACAATGTCATGGAGCTCATCAACCACAGAACCTTGCCGGGGTTAATTGTAGTTGAAGTGGTGAAAATTTAAATAGAGCTGCCACACTTCTTTTCAATGTTCATTACAGTCCAGTCCCAGCCCTTTTTTTATTCATATATTGTAGGAAAGTACAATGACTTCTACAACATATATAGAAATAATGTATGCACACTTTCCATTAATGTTTGCTTTACAGTTCTTATTATGTTTGAAGACATTATACGTGTGGCCAGCTCCAAATAGAAAAAAACGTCGTTATTTTTGGTGAGATGTTGTGACCAGTACTGGAAATCCCTCTGCAGGAAATAAATATATGCACTAATCCAACAGCTCTTCCATGAAGGAAGATGAGCTGGCATCTGGTAGAGTACTCTTAGCCAGAACCAAAATTCATCAATATTTCAAACAGTAAATTCCCTGAATTAAAACATTAAAATCCATACAGGGGTTAGTAGTATATAGCTGTGTACTTTGGTTGTGTCAAAAACATATTCCTTTGCATGATCTTCAATAAGGCACGTGACTAGTATGATTCATACCATCTCAGTTTTCTTAAAATGCCATTTCACGCAGCTTTCATCCGCTTACACTGTTGGTAAATCTACGGCAAAACATTTTCAGCCATTGTTTTGATCTCCAAAACACTAAAAGAAAGAAAGAATGAAAGTTATAAAACAAACCGATTCTGAAATCGATTCTGTCATAGCCGTTCAATCAATTGCGTCTGCTTTCAAAGCTTAAGGCCAATCCTAACAGGTGCATTGAGTCTCACGCACATCAGGATTTATCCAAACTGTCCTCATCTACTCAGCAAACGTCAGCTTAGCACATCCAAGACGCACCCGTGTGAATGCTGGGGTGGGGGGGTGTAGCGACCAAGGCCAGATGGTCAGTTGCAAATTCAAGGCAGAGATCCCAGGCCCCTTCCTCGATTGCTATGCGTGTCATTTTCTGCTGCCTGGGCAGAAGCTGGAATAGACACTATACATCATGAATGCAAATGAGCCTGCTTGATTTGACATTTCCAATAAGCCTGTCTCAATGTACCAGTGGGTTTAGCCAATTAACCATGTCAGTAATCAATGTGTTCCGAGGCTCAGTTAAGTCCTCCGTCTCCCTGTCACATAAATCACAGGCAGATTAGCTGATCAGTTACCCTTACGCAGCGACTTAATGGTCCACTCCAGGAGAGATAAGATGGAAAGTGAAACTTAATGAAGTCAGCTGCAATGTAAGCCTCACTCCTATGTACCAACAGAGCACTAAGGCGGTGACGTGGGTGCGCTCTTAGTGATTATCACCTTTGTTTTTGTAAAGTTTGGTTATTAATCTTGGACAGTTAGATCAAAGCAACTGTCTCTTAAAGCCAGCAAACTTCTAATGCCACGACTCTCATCTCTCCACCCGAATATCGACTGTTGACGGCTGTTGTACTATTTTAATAATGAGTGTGGTTGATAAGCACAATATATATTTTGATCACATTTGCAGGCTTTTACTGAAATATTAGTTACATTATGCAAAAACCTATATTTCCTTTACATTAGTTTTAATTAATTCATTTATATATCAATATTAAAATGTCGATTTTCTTCAGAAAGGGACTTCCAGCCTCTTTCAGACTTTAATACAAAAGTAATAAAAATATAAATAAGTGAGAAGTGGCACCTTTGAATAAAATCCAAGAAAATATTTAATGAGGTCTTCATTCTTAATTGATTTCTCTCTGGTCACATTATGAGTATAAAGTGTTGCACTTCGCCTTTGCAAAAAGTGAAGTTCATCATGTTGTGAATGTTTAACAAAATCTTTTTTTTTTTTAGCATTTTTAGAAATCAAAGCAAAGTAGATTGAACATGGCAGAATGAGACGGCAAAATATCTATCTACATTAAAAAATAAAAGAGTGTCAGCTCCACTCTTACATGTTAGACAAACAAACTAACCGACCGAGAAAACGGTGTTCAGAGAAATGTAATGCTATTGTAGTTAAATTGGATGATGCCTGCATAGTACTAACTCAATTACATTTATTTTAAATGAAATCTTTACATTGATAAACCACTGAAATGAGAATGTATTACGCAGAGATGTTGAAAGGGTATATAAACATTTGCAGGTATGCAAATGTAATAGGCAATAACATTCTTATCTTAAAATGTTCTTAAATGTAAACCTACATTGCACATTATCAGATTCAGCAAACACTACTAACTTAAGGAAAATGTGTAAATGACACACATATGGTGAATTTGATGTGTATCTGACCATATGTGCACAAGGATAACATAATCAAAGCCCCGGTAATGCCTCTTAAGGCTAAGCCACCTGTCCCGTACATCAGGAAGTGTTGAGTAATGGAAAATGACATCAAAGGGTAAATACAAGATTGAAGTTTTGCTTTCACAAAGTAAAATTGTGTTATTCTTGGTAGAATCCGCAGTGGAATCATGTGTTTGAGAAGCAAGAAAGGGCCTGATACCAATATGCATTCAAAAACTTGGCTCACCTTATTGCCATGGAAGGGCGAACAATGTCTGCAACGGGAGGAAATCAAGGTGGAGTGTGTATCTCTGCTAAGGATGAATAAAGTGTCTACAAAAGTGCTCCTCTCCTGTCCGTGACGAGCCAGGAAGCTATTTGGCATAACCTAGATCATTTGGATTGCATTGTGCGACTATTAGCAATTGACAAGTCTACATAAAAATGGCGACTAAACCCTGTATTTATTCAAATGTTCTTCTCAAACTAATGAAATATACCGTACAATGCATTGGTAAAGAGTTTTGATTTGAATAACCGCTGACCAATTTCACCTGACGGGCACAGACAGCTCTGGGCCACTTGAGCAATTGTGCTCGTACGTAAAAATCAGTGAATGCGGCAATTTCTTTTTAATCAGTTCATCGTTCGTAGAAAGGGCTCTTGCACAAGGCTGCATACGTCTAAGGCAGCAAGGCAAACACAAAACATCCCATTTGACAGCGAGTGTGCACGGAGATCTGTTAAAGTACTAAAAACCTCACCTTATCCCGAATAGAACATCATTCAATTCCCTCACAATGGTCACCAACCACTGCAGCCACTATACCGTCTTGATCAAGGCTTTCTCTCAGAGTAGCTTCGGTCAGGAAGCAAATGGACCCTTACCGTCTGTGGAAGGTTCGGCCTAAACTCAATCTGCTTCTCCATAACTCGGAATGCAGAAACAAACCATAAATCAATCAATATCAAGCACATTTAAGTTAATAATAAATTAATGGCACAGCCCTGGTTTCTGAAGCCACCTCTTCTCAATTATGCAGCATGTGAACACCTTTAACCCCTCCACCTAGCCCACCCCAGGTGCTTACATTGACAAACATTTTTGCCATTAATTGCTCTCCATTACTGGAGGTCGGAGCATGAGCTTTCAAAACACTTCCATTCCACCTTTACTTTCCACCTGTGGTCTTGAATTATACATCCCCAGTGTGCAAGTTTGAAAAGAAACACCAAAGCCAACATACAAATTGATCCCATAATGCAAGGGCTGCTGTGCGAAGGCTGTGAAGAAAAAAAAGAAAAAAGATATTACATCTGCACGCACAGAAGCGGGTTGTTGTTATCCGTGACTTGAATTGCCGTTTCGGGTGAGCACTCGTGTCAGCTTGATCCAAGGGCTCCACGGTTGTGAGACTGACTGGCACGGTTGCGAAGGTCTCGTCGCACGTCGCAAAAGTTTGTTTGTCATGGGTGCAAGCTCTGACCAAAAACAACAAAGAGTATGTGCGCGGTGTGTTGTTGCGTTGTCCTTTTGAGAGGCAGTTTGCGCTTCAGTCCTTCGAGTGAGGTTGACGAGTTGGTGAGTTAAAGGAGCATTAGTTGATTCATGACATTAATCATCTTCTATCAGCAAGGGCTTTGACGGGACTCAGGCCGTGCCATTCCGCAAAAGTCATGAGATCGTATCGCTGTGAGGATTGTTCTCATCGGCACAAGGTGAAAAAAGAGAACAAAGTCAGGTGAAGATTATATGATTATATTTCTCTTCTATATAGCAAACATCTCTCTCTAGCCCTCCTCCAGCAGACTCATACCTGATGACAACCAACGTACAGAGTTTCCAAATCTCTACGTTCTTTACCTACAGGATCACCAAACATGGTTCCACCTTCATTTTTGACCTTAAGATCTTTTTCAGTCTGAACTTAGTGGATCTATGGCCCGTATGTAACTGAGAGGTAAGACAGTGAGAGTGGAAAGGGTGCAGAGAGAGACATCTTTTGAAGTTGACATAAATACATGGAATGCATTACTGGGGGGCTATGAAAGTAGAATTCATATACCCGTCAATAAAATAATTTGATATGTTATTATGATGGGGACTGTGGGGACTTAACGCTATATGTATGACAGAGGGCGAGGGTATTACTTACCCTTGATCAATTAATGATTTGTTTCAAAATTAGACTTTTTCCACTTTGGATTAACAGGGCAGCCTACATTTTGTGAAACACTGTTTCACTAGCGGCGATTAAAACTGCAGCCAAAGCTCTTGTGAGAGAACAACCGGCTGGTTTAAACGGCCTACCTCCCAAGCTTTATCTAGCTCTTTGGAATCAGGCAGGATGTTTGATACTGGTCTCAATAAATGTGGCCACGGAACGGGGCTCCTTCCGTAGGCGTCTGAGAAATGCAAGACGTGAAGCTTGGAGTCAGTAATGGAAAAGTTAATCTATTTTCCTGAAACTGGATTTCTGAAAGGAAGTGTTGCGGCTAATAACGTTAGAGGACTCCATTTTGTGATCGATATGGCGGACATTCTGAAAGATGACTGTGCTGTTCTCTCCCTTGATACTCATAAGGCTTTTGATAGGCAGGAACGGAGTAATTCCTGTCTGGTTATGGAGAGATTTGTTTAGATTTGGGCATACTTTCCTCCCTGTGACATAAACCATTATATGGCTAACCGCAACTTTTCTTGAAATACCGCACCAATCACAAGCCATTCAGTTGCATCACTACAAGTCCATACATTCTATAGTACCTGTTTGTTTGTTTTTCAGTCAGATGTCGGGACAGTAAGTCCGCTGTTCTTCCTACCAATATATCCTACCAATTGCTATAATGAATTGTAATTGCTCAATTATTTCTAAGATACTAGGGAGGATTGTGGGTTTTCGGGTACCTTGCATTTCCTATACTTGAGGCTGAGATCAGCGATGAAGGCACATGGTGCTCCCTAGAATGGATCTTTGCTGAAGCCTCCGATGGAGGAGCGGGTAAGAATTATTCATTCAGGCTCTGTCACCCACAGCATCTCATAGTTTGTGTGTTAAGTTTTTTTTTTTTTGCTTTCACTTAGATATATAATATTATCGATCAATGTTATTAATTACCATTGATAGATACAAAGAAAAAAAAAAGGATATTGCACCAGTGCAAACTCTAAAATTTGCGATAATACTCTGCCGGTGTTTTCTGTACGAGTCTCAATTGTTCCGCTTCACGTGGTTTCTCAAGGCTTTCTGAACCACCTGCAGCTTATTCTGAATCACTGGCAGGTTAACATCGGCTAAAGCCCCAGGCCAGGAGCCAACATTTAAACCTGCTGAACACCACCCACATGCTGACACAGGCATAAACACAACAACAAATCCACAGCATGTGTCGTTCCAACTGAGGAAGGAGCAAGACCAAAGGATAAGGACACTGTGTTTCTAGGCCCACTCCACTGGCAATCCATAATTAATCGCTGACAGTTTCCTACCCGGAACAGTGATCAGATACTTGTATGGTTATATTGTTGCATCCAATCTCTGGACACATAGTTGAGAGGATTAGTCCCTTCAAACAGGCTTTTATTTTGGTGTTATCTGAGACTGCCGAGTATGTCCAAAGTAGATATGTTTCCGGTGTTTTCAGATTTTTTCTCCCCCTTCATAAGACTTGAAATGGTGGCTCGTCATTGTTTTATCGTTTTATCGTTTTAGCAAGTGTGGACCTAATGTGAGGAGGCATTTATTAACATAACCATATCCTGCATTGATAAAAAAAAACAGAACAGGTAGTATCAAAAGGAAATATGGCTTAAATGTATTTTATCAAAATATGTCATTACTCCGAATCTTACAATAGTCTACCTCCTCATGCCCTGACCGACTATACTCCTGTCACAGGCAAACACGTTTTCTTTTGATATGCAGAACAGATTCCAGGAGACTGACGCGGAAATGTTTTATTTAATTCATTTGTCCAAATTGGAGTACAATAACGGCTGAAGGAAGTAAATTGTGCTTGTGTGTGCATGCCAATTTGTAAAGCTGAAGGCTTCTCAAGTTCAATTTCAATGTCACAAAAACAAAGACCGTGTTATCTCCTTTTGAAAATCGTGACCGTACATGTGCATCGACGGTTGGCGTGTGATGGTTGCAATTACCTTATTAGCAAATCATCCTTGGCTTGCAGAGGGGACGAAGGTGACACATCACGTTTTCCTCTTAAGTGTGAAAGTGCTGGCTGTCTGCAACACTAAACAGGCCTCCTGCCCGCCTCTATAGTATACAAATGACACGTCTTCTTCTCAAATACAGGGTGTGGAATGCAGGCGAATGCTCATTCTGGTTCATTAAAATGTGTGTCTGTCAAACTGCAGGATGACTGCCAATTATCTCCCTTATATTGTCAAAACCAAAATGACTTAAAACCAGACACCAACCTTGTTTACATGGCTAAATAAAATCTCGTCCTTAATGTGACCAGATTCTTACTGTCCTCCCCTCGAATAACCTGTTGATGACACCAGTAGACTGCAGTAACTGCTTCCACTCCAGCATTCTCCAGATTGCAACACGAACAACAGATGATTTACCACTCCTATTTATTTGAACACGCCCCTTTCATTATTGAAAAACAGCAAGGTCCGATAAATGGGCCGTTAGAATCGGTTTTAAAATGTCGATACCTGATGCATACAGCCCCATTGGAAGACGGACTGACACTGTGTTGTATGATTTGATGTGCTATTATTACTCTTGAGTCCTTTTCTTAAGGATAACAATTTGCAGATGCAGACAGGAAATCTTCATGAAGGCGACACACAAAGAAACACAGAGGACGTGACGTATACGGAATCCAATAGAGGGGTGACTTCGGTCACATGGACATACGGTGTAAATTCAGACGGATCCCCCTCAAACGTCACCAAAGTATTTTACCACATACCCAAAAGTCATTTCAAATGGCACGTCTGCAGATGAGAGCCACAGATGTGCATTTGAAATGGCTCAAAAACAAACACCAGACCC
This sequence comes from Colistium nudipinnis, assembly GCA_016785305.1. NCBI lineage: Eukaryota > Metazoa > Chordata > Actinopteri > Pleuronectiformes > Rhombosoleidae > Colistium > Colistium nudipinnis. The sequence goes on from JAFBJU010000768.1 coordinate 829,264, forward strand.
ACGGTAATTACCCCAAAGCCAATTAAAACTAAATCCTTTTGGTTTTCTTGCGAGGAAAGGACGTTTTTAACTACCAGGTTGGCCTGCCCAAAAACGTCCTCCCTGCAGAGCTCGCTTAGAGAGCAGTCAAAACACATTTTTTTAAGGATCATTAATTACGAAGCCGTGACTTAGATGTAGAACAACTTTTCTTGTCAATCAACGACGTGTATTTACAGAACAGCAGCAGCAGTCCTGGCTGCGTTGACAAAGTAATGAAGTGTTGGCCCTCGGTCAGGTCTGATGTTGTGGCAAGGCCATAATACCTGCCAGCTGTGGCTGTCACTCAAGACTCATTACAGAAGGGGAGGGGTCATGCATTCCAGTACAGTGATTGATGGGCACTTTTACTGATGAGGCTCTGTGACAGCAGAGTGCTCCGTGCCGACACTCAGCGCGCCTTCACTTCCCAGACGTTGATGTTGTGTTGCGAAGGGGCCAAAACACAGGCGCACGGTGTGGACACCTTACGGGTGACTCTCGAGATAGGGCTTTTCAGCTGATTGCCTCCACTTGCACCCATTGTGATAAAGGGTTGCAGCATCGCAATATCCGTAGCGCGTTGTGTTTAAAAGAAATGCATCTGTTGGCTTTTTCCTGTGTTTTTCAGGTTTATGGGCCCAGAGGCACGCTACAGTGTCGGTAAAGCAATTTGATTGTAGCTGTGCAACATTTAACGTTGTCGCAAGAGCCGCTGCTTTAGATCCAAGTTTGATTTTGTGTCTCCACATTTTCCCCGCAGTGATCGGTGACTGGTTCCTTTACTCCCGAACTCAAACCACATTGTAAATGAATGAGTGGAGGAAAATGATCATTCGAGCTCGAGCCAACATTAGATGACAAAAAGTGATTTGTAGATCAGCCCGACCAGATGTTAGCCTATTAAGGTAGACTCCAGAACAGAGGACTCTGTCAATCACATAGGACCCGTGGGACAAAAACAGTGGTCTGCAGCAGCTCCGTTACACGGCTTCTTCGTGCTCCTCTGTGATTCATTGTTTTCAAGATTCAAATGTAAGGTCAGTGGAGCGACGAAAAGGTTTGACCTGTAGATCAAAGAAAACAGGAGTCCTCGGTAAACGCTGGCTTGTCTGGCACTGCTCATTCCTGCTATGAGCAATTTTTTTGCCGCACACCCGTCAGAGCTGGAGCTACAGTTTGCGTGAAAACACGGCTGAGTGTGATTGCAAAGGGTCGCGTGGAAGTCGTAACACTGTGGAGCGCCTAGTTCTCATTTCCACAGTTGTCCGTCTTGCTTACAACGCTGTCGGGGAAAGATGAAATTTACATCCGAGTCTTAACAATACGAGGAATGCACAGGACGGGATGACAGCGGCGCCAGCAGTGATTCACAACATCACATGTGGTCTCGCGTGTTTGTAGAGAGGCTCGGAGTCAGGGATGGACCGGCCATCTGGCGGACCTGTGAGTCAACATGCTGACGCAGCCGTTTTTCCTTTCCTTTGTCTGAGTGACCCATAAAACAGGTAGATTGGAGGATTGATCCTCCCGTTGGGACACATTCGCATTATTTGTATATGAAGGAGCCTTTTGAAGTTGGACAGCAGCCTCTGAAGAATCGTTTTTTCTGTCTTCAACTTAATTAAATAGCTAACGGTACGCAAGGAAAAACCCAAAGAACTATGGGCCATAAAACATTTTAAAAAAGAAACATTTATATATTAAGTGACAAAGGGAAAAGCTGATGACTCAATAGCGAAATTCTCCGTCGTTATGTTAAAACCACACCCGGTTGTGTCTCTCTCCATCACAGCATGTGTGTAGCTTTTTTGCATAGCCAATTTTGAGTGTATTTGTCATTTTTAGCCTCCCTTAATCGTTCTTTCTTACATTTTACTCATAACACAGCTTTTGTGTGTTCAGGGAGCGGTTGTTATTGCTCGGGGGGAAAGAGGGCAAAGATGGCCGGTGTGTGTTTATTTGCGGTGGGCTGGTCGGGATTAAAATGCCAGGGCCATTTTTTCCTTATTTCCCTTTCCTCAGACCTACCCTGTAGTTATTTATTTGTATCATGTGTATTTATGTGTATTAGTAGCACAATGTGTGTTAAATCTTTGCACTTTGTTTTTCTTCTATTATTTGTATTTATAATATTAAATTACATTATAATTGTCTTCAGACTCCCTGGTAAATATTGTGCTACTCTCACCGCTACAGTTTTGTCCTTATTTATGCTTGCTGTAAACAGAAACACAAACAGAGTTTGAGGGAAAACTCTGAAACATTATTCAGACAAAAAACCCATTAGGCATTTCTGTCACAGTAGAACAAAAGCAATACTGTTCATGAAATAATTACAGTTTTCTGTCTCAGTCGCCTCAATTTAACTTCCACTGGCAATAAACCATAACAATTCCCAATTAATTTTAGCTCTGAAATTCATCGTTAGTCAAACAGACATTGACTGTGGCTTGCAGGGCCAAACATGACAAAAGCAAAAGCATAATTGAATAAGAGGGTTCATCAAGCATGTTTGCTTTCTGTAGAGGTAACGATTAGAAATCTGAAAATGTTCAAGCAGACTGCCTGACCGCTGACATAATAGATGTGACTCTGTAAACCCCAAATTACAGGACAAGGGGTGCAGTGAGGCCCAAACATATTCACACCTTAAACATTAATATAAGTCGATATTGATAATTATCATAAGCATTATTTATTAATGACAGCTTTTTGTTTATGAAGGAAATGTAAATAAGCAATGCACTGGTTTGAAATGATCTAAACTGAAAAATATCTCATAAATTGTTATAAAAGTTCAATTCTTTATATCTATGAATATGCTTACAGAATGCATAACCGTGTTATCAGCTTAAATCCAACTTTTCACTATTGGAGAAAATTATATTGCAATATTTTTTTATTTTTTATTTTTTTATCACATTTCCCCATGTTTTTTCCATATAGCTTATAATCAACATTTGACACTGAATTAATGATATAACTTTATGTGTCTCTGCTTTCTTATCTACTGTAAAATACATACCAACTAATATAATGTAGCCTCAGAGAAAAAGGTGCTTGAGAAAGATTATTCAGTATAACAGTTCTTTTGCTGTCAGTAAAGTCTCTCAATTGAGTGATATCAAGGAGTAACTGTGTTCACGTTCACAAATATCTCATCACCACCATAACACATTATGGATGACTAATGTACGTTTTTGAAGCTACAGGCCTGTATACAAAAAACATAAATCTAAAGTGTTTAGGACTCTACAAGAAATCTACATTTTAGCAAGAAATATCGTAATACTAATGTGTTGGGTTTGAAAGAGAGGGGACTCCGAAATGTGAAACTTTGTAATTATTTGAAGTATATGAATGTAATTTATGGTTTAGATGCATTAAGTGCATGGGACAAATCCCAGCAGAGGCAACCAGATTATCGTGTAACAGCTGTCTGATATATGAGTGGTAACTCGGTTTTAGTGACGGAAGTAAAGCCTATTGTACGATGTACCCACAGTAAGTTACCTGGTTCAGCTTAATTGTGTGCCACATTGCAATTTGTATGATAGTCACATAGATCGCCCTCCATACTTTCATTTGTCCCTTATACCAAGACTGCCAGGCTAGCTCATAATGAATGTCCCCTGTCTGTTCAAGGATCACTGGCGTGTTCATCTTTTTTCAAACGAATGTATATGGGCACATTAATGTGATTAACATGCTTAATAAACCAATCTGACCACACCCATGACGATCCCAACTCGAGAAAGACTGATTTGCAGCTAAATATTTTTGTCAGGATAAAACTGCATGTTCGCGTTAACTTAGAAAATGGTCACAAGAGAAGTGAAGCATGTAAGATGTCAATTATTCAACAATTTTCATACTTTAAAATGTCATCATGACTTTGTCACTTCTCCAAAGGTTGCTCTATTATAATTTAATAACATGGCATGAAATGCCATAAAACAGTACATCCAAATTAGACTTGTACAGTGGCTGGTTCTTTGATTGCAATTATCCCAAGACTGTCGGTGTGTAATCCCACGCCTTCTCTTGCCTCTCTGCATAACCTTTTGTACAGCATTCAGGAAATAGTTATGGCAGGATATTAATCCTGAAACAACCTTTCTTTTATAAGGCCAGGCTTAAATAATTGTGGCCTGGTAGTGGCCTGAAGACAGTTAAATCAGCTTTTATATGACCTTTTTGTTTTGTGCAACATCCCCACATGTTGGCTCCATATCCCCAAACACTTGTTCCCCCTAGGTTGGAGGGGGCGTGTACAAAAGCAGGCAGGTAATATCAGGCAGCGGCTTGCTCGGCAAAGCCGCGAAGATGTCCGCTGCCTCACTGTTTCCACCTGGCTCCGAGTCCCGTAGGCTGAACACGTGACGCTGCAAGAGATTTCAAGCTGGGTCTCATTACAATTCAGACCATGGGCCGCGGGCCAATGGATCAACATCTCAAAAGCAATAATAATGCGGCGGAAAACTTTGTGCAGAACTTTCTTGGCTTGCCTACCGTCTCTGGGCCTTTTTTTTTTTTTTTTTTTGCATCATTAATGAGAAGGTCATTTCTCAAAGGAAACTTCAACACATGAGAAGGCATCTGCAGCGAGTTTTACTGGACCTTGCTTTATGGGCCTTCAGACAGAACGTATAGACTTTCTAAAATGTGGCTCGTTGCTCCACTTTTTCGATAACATCAGCAGCCACTATGTCAGAGATGTGTTTCTATGTGTTCCTAAATTGTCCTAAGCAGTATAGTAAAAAAAAATGGTGCCTGACGTCATTTACATTTTTTGGATTATGATGGTTCCATTTTCATATGTCTTTGCATATTCTTCGCATGTTAGTAAATCGTAGAATTACGCTTACCATTGCGGTGATATTTTTGTCATGGCACAAAGCTCTCAAAGGAGGGTCTCCCCGCATCTAATCACAGCAGCAGTGTTGAGTCCCCCGGGAAGTGTGTGGCAGAGAGTCAATGGACCTTATATAGATGGGTACTTCTCCAGAGGCCAATCCATGGGAACTGGTGTTACAGTTATCACTCATGGAGGGCTGTCAAACGCTTAGTGGCATTCGCCTTGATCCAATTAATTAGGGCCTAACAAGGCGTGGAGAGTGAAGGGATCTGGATCTACGGGGTGGTGACAGAGTCAGAGGCCTCTGCAAAAACGAGGCCAACATCTCATCACGCACCGTCCATTAATGAGACGTGTGAAGTTGCGAGTGTATACCATTCTCGCTGAGGTTACTGACCACACGTTAACATGCAGCAAAGCCTGCTTTAATAAATGATCTCCGTGAGATACGGGCATCATTGACCTCAGCGGGAGATGAGCGTCTTCTGCTGTGTGCAGAATTTGTTGGCCGCGTCTTTCTCTGTGTCTGAAATAATTAATCAAGCGGCGGTGAACGGAGGCGGCATCCTCTCCTGCATGCAGCAGATGTTGTAAATCCACTGCAGCTCACACAGACAGGTGCCCTCCAGCCGGTTCCTGTCTGCTGCTTTGGTAATGGTGTGTTTCCTTTCCTGGAACACTGGAGGAATTGAGCAGGCCTCTATAATCGCCAAATGACAAGATTATACTGGCGAATATAAGCTGACTAATTGCCACAGCATGGCACAAAATGGATAGCTCGCGTAAATGTTTTGAATGCTCTGATCAAAGCTCAAGCAACGCTCCGTGGGATTATTTTCATTGATCACACATATATAGGATTCTTGCAGTGCCAGGCATTGACGTATATTGACAACTCAAATGAATGTTTAGAAGTTGACTCAGAAAATATAGTGCATCGTGGCAGTTAAGCATCAGTGACTTGACGTTGACACACATTGTTTGTCAATGTCATTCTACTGACCTCCATCTCTTTATTGCTCTTGTTAAGGCTGGTGGTTAAAAGATCACATTGAAACGGTATTATATTAGGAACTTTTTATAAGTTTTAGGCTGTGCCATGGGGGCTGGAGCATATTTCAGCATACACTGGGTGAAAAGCACAGAAACACTCCCAGCCTATGCTGGTACATACTGCAAAGGCAAGCATACAGTATTTTGCATTCAGACCTCAGGGAAATGTAGTTTGCAGGTTACTTGTGCTGACTTTTTTGGGGGATTATGGGAGGAAGGCAAAAAGAGAAGAAGCCAAAGGCGACCGAGTAAACACCATGTACAAAAGAACAGGACCTAGATTCTAAGTCAGATTTATAGGTGCATATGACTTTTGGAAGCCTCAACATAACTTAGACATATAATCATTTCTTACCACAAAGAGCTCTCGATTATTAGTATCATTGGACAATTTCTGGGGTTGATTGTTATGCAGACATTTTTTATCCTCAAAAACTCATATTGATCTTGTCTGTAATATTATGCGGATGGACTTGTTTTGGTAGATAGATTTCAAGTCTTGTTCTAGTCTAGTTACTACATTCACATTGTTGACATGGTTGAGAGAGAGTTGGCCAGCAAGACTGCATGGATTGTGGCTAAGTTGCAATCTTTTTGCCACTCTACCATTTCCCCTATTACATTTTTCTTATTTCTCCGTCCAGACAATAATTCAATTTGCACAAACAAGCATTTCCAGTCATTCCTTTTTATTGTGGCTACGATGAGGCCACAAACTGATTTCACCAATTTGATTAACCGCAGAGCTCCTCCTAGGCATAAAAGAAGACAAATTAATTTTAGAGAAAAACTGTGTGGCGCCATTGCTCTGCTGGTATATGGTGTAGTCTGGGGACAGTGATAAGAAACTATTCCATTTGCCGGCTGAACTGCGGTGTAATTCACTCAGTGCATGTAAACAGTGAAACAGTAATTAAATGCTATAAAGTTTACGGCTGCACCTATTTTAATGAAATAACAGCAATAATAAAGGCATGCAGTGCATATGCACAGCTACCGATATCAAAACATTAAATTCAGCAGCTCATTCATCCTGCCTGTCATAAAAAAAACCTGTGCTGGGACCATGGTGATACAAGGCATCTACATTCATCATTTGCAAGCAATGTTGTCTAAGCTTCATTGCTGGGTTTGACTCAGTTCATAAAGTTATAATACACTTTTCCACAGTTTTGGCTCACACCGCTTTAAAGAGTTAAGTTCGGGAAAGTATGCCGAACCATAAGATACACTCCTGAAGAGTATACTGTTACACACAAGTGACCACAGTACGCCACAGTAGCTCTTTACCACGGGGAAATTGGAAGAGGAGACGATGTGATTATCAACAGCTGTCATCTCTAGGGGTTCATCAAAAATACACTATATTGTACGCTCACTGGTTATTAATGAAACAGAAATACATTTTATGAATAACAAAAATCTTATCCTCCAATCTTATTATTTTTAATAGGATTATGCCTGTCTGATTCTCGAAAACTCAAACTCAAAACTGCAATGTTGCAAGTTTTTGCTGATATTACGCCAAAGGAAATCTGAGTAGGACAACGTGTGCCTACTCATTGTGGCTATGAAAATACTTATTTCTCTCAGCTAACTGGAGGGGGGGGGGCAACCAAGAAATATGTTCTTGGACCTTTGTCGCACATGTTCTTCCAAGATATGCTTCCATCTATCTATCTTCATGAGGCTTCGCGAAACCCCCAATAGACTTTGCAGTGTCCCAGAATTTCAAGTGGAAGGCAGGAAGTGGAGCTGGAGCCTCTATTTGAAACTGTGTCCCAATTGGGACTCTTGAACCACGGATAGACTGAGCCCCTGTTTGGCCTTTGGAGGCCACTGGGTGTCGGTAACCTCAGATCAAGTTGGTGGTCCACGGCAGATGAAGGAATCTCATTCTGTTAAATACCAGTGTCACTTGAGTTAGGATGAAGGCCCCTGATAATCAAAGCTGAGATCTCAGACGGTGAGCAGAGAGGTGATCATTGTGGCTAACGTTGTAATGTCAGCCAAAGGAGTAAGGGGTTGAGAGAAAGCAGATATGGCCGGATATTGATATAGCGTAGGGCATGTCCATCCTTCATGTTTCATTGAGTTCATCCCGGAGCATCACCAAGGAACAGGACCGTGTTATCTGTCCGTATTTGTATGCACTGTGCTCCATTTCACCCAGCCGGCAACTTTTAATCCAACAACTGAGTAAAAAAAAAAAAAAGAAAAATCCTTTCTCAGCAGTACTCTTGGGAAGATTGATTTACAACCACAAGGCGTCAAGTCTCCAGAAATGAAACATTTAAGCATGAAATAGATTCTTCCATCCTATTTTAAACACAGTGGGATGTTTTTTCCCCCGCCAAATCCTTCAGTGGTTACTGTTACATGCAACGTTTACTTATGTCTGAGGAAGAAAAAGCAAATGAAAGTTGTTCATCTTGCACTATTTGGGCCGCCAAGTTGGAGTTCTTCGTTCTTAACCATGCACATGTAATGTAATGTTATGTCATTAGGCATTAGGTTTTGACAAGAAAAAGGAAGAGTGAATCTTCGTGTCTTTTGCATCAGTTTCCGCCTCTTTTAATGTAAGTGAAAACGGACTATCTGAAGTCTCATGAGTCCAGCAGTTCTAAATCACTGCAGTATTCCCTTAATTACAGTTTTAGTGCTATTCTGAATTATACTCTGATAAACTTTGATAGCTTACAGTTTGTGATACCATAATAAGGGAGGATTGGGACTTGGTAGGAAACATAGATGGCAAAAGTTGTCCCGTGTAAATCTAAAAATGAGTACTGAATATTATTTATCTGGCGTTGAACCTGAAGGGCTGCATTATTTTTGTGCATTTTTTCAATATTTGCCAACATGAAAACAGATCGATAGGATGGAATGAAGAGTAGTGATGGATGGAAGGGTGAAATTATGAATGGATAAATAAATACGCTTTTTTTTTACAATTTCTACCATATTGTAAATCTACATAAGGGTCTCTCCTAAAGTTTTTCCACACTATGTCGGCATGAACATATTAAAGCAGGCAGGACTCCTATTCTGTGTCTCTTTACAGAAGACCAGAAATCACATATATCTTTAAAATGTAAACACATTGTTTAAAGGGGGAACAGTGATATACGAGGAGGCTCTTAATAATGGATTAGAGCTTTAAACTCAGTCTCATTTAGCTTTCACCCACATACATCACACCGAATCAATGGCATGTCTTGGTGGTTTTAACACTCCCCCAGCAGGCTCTGACAGAGTCAGTGCTGGCCTCTGTCTTCCAGACTTATTTTCTGCCTGTGGCAGCGTTTTTACTCCAAACTTTATGTGCCGTTCAAACTTATTAGAGTGTACATCATAGGCGGATGATTATTTGTGAAAAGGAGTAATGTCACCATTAGAGGTCAGGGCCGTCAGACGGGCTTATCTCGGATGAATGGCAACATGCCAGATCTCACAGACTACATACAAAGGCATCTCTGACATCGGCTGGAGAACAGAGGCAGCCCACAAGGAAAAGTGTAAGAGGCATTCTGTCTCTAAAGCTTTTAAACCCCTGCTCTGGCCGAGAGAGAATGTTACTCAAATGTATTGCTAGGGTTAAGATGGAAAACTCTTATCCTATAGGGAGTTTAATTTCCTATTGACCAAGCTAAGGTCATGGGTTTTAATAATTAGACTGTTTGCCTGTGTTACTGGATTTTATTAATGGAGTAAGGTAAACATTTTCATTGACAGACTGTGTAGATTGAGCCATTTGAGTCTGACTGCTGTCTACCGGGCCAATGTACTTAGGAAGAATAGGAGGCAGCACTACTATTTTTCCACATGAAGTTTATATTAACTGAAGTACGTTTTCTGGTTGTTGATGTGGTTGCTTGTATACTTAGGAAGTGTATCTACTTTTAATTTTTTCTATATTCTGTGTTTACCTGGACAATCACACCAAAAATATGTTATTGTTAAATGCATAACAACAATAACTGAACAGTGCATAATTAAAGTAGAAAGAGTGAGCACACCAAATGGACACTTTATTTTCTCCTGGCTGATTATCAGAATCTGTTGCCATATTGTGTTACTCCATTCACTTGAATCGCTGTGGTGTGGTTAAAACAAGGCTACATTTTTTTCCTAGAATCAATCCTGAATTGTATATTCGGTTCAAGGATAGAAATCCCAAGAAAATAAAGACAGTTAAATTGTCCCTCTCTTGGAATTTATTTGGAGACCTCAGGGCACATGAAACAAAGTGCCACGAAACCATGGTTTCTATCCCTCTCAAACATAAAACTTGGCTCTGCTGGGTTACAAGAATACCTGGTTGTAGAAAGTGAATCGTTGCATTATGCTTTCATAACGTTACCAAATCATTTTATACAACCAGACACTTCAGCACAATTTCCACAATGTTGAATCCCTGGTTCAACAATGCACTTACTGACATTAAGCAGAACTATTAGGCATACACCATCGTTCAAGTTGTTCTATAATTATGTAGTTTATCAACGACATGTGTGAAGTTGAACATGGATAATTGCGTATTTAACCCTGACCAACAGCTTGCATTAATGTTCAAATCCATATTATATGCATGTATTATCAGTCAAAAATACTTATGGTGTGTGTTTAAGTGGTATGACGCCAAGGTATACACCACAACTTTATCACCGCTCACCCTTTTTACTGGGATGTGACCTGTGCAACGTGAGGAAATGCATGAACATGTGACCGGTTGTCTGTTCACCTTGGGTGCTACCTGCGCTACAAATGAGATTCATGACAAATCCACTACAAGAGGCCAGCCAATATGCTCGGTAATAGCCTGCCTGGCAGTACTTATCTGTCTCCATTAAAGACACAGGTCATATCCCACAATGTCAAAACCATTAAATCAGGAAAAAAAAATAGCTTGATCGCCGGCTGAGGCTGGATTCTGTTGCGGTTTAAAAGCCGCTCTGATGGAGGAGGGTGATTAAAAATAGTTGATCCGATACAGTAGAAGAAAAAATCAGAAGACAAACTAAAAAGTTATGAAAAAAAGGTCATCTTCAAAATGTAAATGATGCATATCCTCGTCACCTGTTAGCGGTCTTTCCCTTCAACCCTTTCCTCTTTGTTGGGTGCATCTACAGGTCCTTTCTTACGCATTCACGTTGACCCATTATTATTAAATGCAATGACCTTGTCCTACAATTGGTACATGCGCCTTGATGGGAAACAGTGGTGCTGTGACTCACCCTTTGCTGTAATGACGGGCATAGCTGACCTAAAAAGAAGACATAGACTTTGCAGTTGCACTTAGTTTTACAAAATGTCACGCCTCTTTTGGATCTGTCAAAATGAGATCCGATGCACATCATCATACCGCTGGGATCCAAGCTTGGACATTAAACCACTTGTCTGTGATTCCTTTTATTTTTCGTAATAGTGGAGGAGGCACAGATTTGGTCTGCACTCCTCAACTCCTGTGAATGCACAAACTGACCCTTTGCAAGTTGAATGTCTTCTTCCGGACCCTCAGTGGTAGACTGATCATCCCCCCTGCGTGCCAGAGAGCCTACCTCCTAATGAGCAAGACTCAATAAACCAAGCTTGGTGTAAAAAAAAAATCTAATTCTATTACAGAGACAAAGCAGCCTGTCATCACTGTGAATCATTCACATCTTTTCTTTAAAAGAAATATATTATTTTGTCAATCTTTTTTTTTTTTTTTTACCAATTTATTACAAAGGGAAAAAACATCATATAGGATTGTCCCTGTTCCCGTGGAATAACTATGACAAATGCTTGCATTTAATATCAAGCCTTAAAATGTTTCACTTTCCAACCGATATAAAGTCAAGGTTTACAGGCGCATAAACCGAACTAGGTCTGGTATAAAATTTTGAGCAAAATTGAAACACAAGTGAACAGAACATTTGAATATGACATGATTTCACCGAACAAAGAAAGGAATCGTCCAACACTGCCAATCCTTTAATGGCCATGACTCCCAGCTAAGAAATTTCACTCCCGTTGTTGGCTCTGTGAGCCCATTCTGCAAAATTGTAGTTACTTCAAGATTTCTCTGTGCTGGCTTGCAGGTATCTGGAGGAGTTGTAAGAACGGTATAATGTGTGGGCTTAGATTGTTGTCCATTTAGGCCATGGATTTCACCGAAACTGCTCAGAGATGGGGTTGAGTCCTCCAAACAGAGCATAGTTCCTTATGTATTTTGTTGTGGGTAATTCATTTCGGCCGATTGCTTAAGAAAACCTGGATAGGATCCACAAAACTGTATGATGTTTAAAAACAAAAATCATTCCCTCAGTAATTTGTCTTCATTGGAGTAGTCAATTTACGTACCTAATTTCATTACATGCAATTATGCATGCAGGTTTTCAGATATAACTACATACGCTTTTTTATTGTCTCTGCCTATTTCTAATCAGCAATTATGAGCCAATTTATCCCAAATAATTGCCTTTCATCATGAAATGTCATGACACAGAGAGAGAAAAGCTGATAAAAATAACAAACTATTCTTCTCTTTCCCAGGCGTCTCCTTTTATTTCACCAACAAAGACTTTCAAAGCAGATGGTGTTAATAATAACGATATATATATGAGGTTATGTGTGATGCATAGTCCAGCCTTTGTTAAGCAGGAAGACGAGAGCCAATTAAAGGGGTTGACCTGTTGTCGGGCTCATCAGTGGTTGAGCTCTTTGGTAGCATGAGTGAGACTTGACACATCTGTGTATGGTGGCGAAAGAGACACTGGGACCCAAACAATATGCAGCTCTACTCTCTCGACCAGAAAAAAAAAATACGATATTTAAGCTTCCTTCAATTACAGAGAGAGCAGGTAGCTCAGTGACGCTCTCTGCGATGAAAGATGTACAGTACGGCTGAGGATGGACAGTTTACCAGGAGGGTTTACTACCATGAACAATAAAGCAGCCATAAATCTGTGAATGCATGCAGAGGGTAAATGGCTAAGACAGCGGGGTAGTGCGTCGTTGGGGTAAAACGCTATTGAGTATTACTATCTGATGAATATTGTATGATGCATATGTAATGGACTATACTTAATGTGGGGCTATGTGGCCATAGGATACAGCCTTGAAATGCAAAACTGGTAATTCAACTATATATATATTCAACACGTGGAGGAGAAACAATTGTGTCATGATGATGATCAGATGACACACAAAAAAGTATATATATATATTTTTTTATCGAGGCTTGGAATCTGGCACTTGGCAGCTTTAAGCAATGGACATATCATCTGTGATAAGGATCGACCGATCGACCCCCCCCCCCCGAATTAATTCATTTGATTATTGACATCAATTTTTTCATGAAGCAAAACGGGGACAAATCCTTACTTACCCAAAGTTATGAGATGAAACAGATACAGTCCCCACAGATCCATCTCTGCGCTGAATGAGAAGTCAGGGTAAGGCGTCGGATCTGCAACTACAGCTGTACAATTACACGGCACGAAGAGGGTATCCTGTTGTACGTGTGGGGATCATTATTGGCCCGTGGGTAACACAAAATCCTCAAACGGTCTATTTAGTTAGGTCTGTCTCTTATGGCTCTTAGAATCCCTTTAGTTTCTTCCAAGTCGGTGTCGCCGTCGCGCTTTTGCGCAAAGCTCGCGCCATGCGTAATGGTGCGAGTCGAAGTTGTTCCTGCGCGCTGTGCGGTCCGTTGCTGTGGGTGTGTATGTGTGTGAATGCGCGTCGATGTGTACGCACAAGACCCCGAGTCTGCTGCTGCTGCTGCTGCTGGAGAGATGCTGAGTGCGGCTGGGAAGAGCCGCGGCCGGGAGGGAGGGAGGGAAGGAGAGCGAGAGAGAAAAGGGTTGTGTTGCGCGCGAGAGGACGTTAAACCGTCTGGCTACACGGTCAGAGATTCTGTAATAAAAGTGTGACACGAGGTTCATTCTGCGGCAGAAACATTATTGTGATGTTCCTACAGGGACGCGTAGTCTGTCTAAGGTAGTTTATAGAGACACGAAAGTGTGTGCTGTGTTATTTTTTTTATTGACGCTGTCTTGGCATTTTTACAGTGCTTTCTGTTTATTTCAAGTAAATCTTGTACTTTGTCCCTCTCAACATAGAAGGTGATAAACTCCGTTTTATACAGCCAAGGCTTGCCTGTTCATAACGCATATCATTTATGCCCACACACTCATATCAGCACGAGATCCAAACACGCATTTGTCTTTCAATTTGATTATATGATATATGGTCTGAGCTTGTATAGCTCGGTGTTAATTAAAAAAAAAAAAAAAAAAAACAGCCGGAAAGAGAAAATTGAGATGCCAGTTTGACCTGCAGTTAAGGATAGTGTTTTCATGGTTCCTTGGTAATTGAGTTTTCAGGATCAAATGTGTTTCAAGCCTCAACCTCAGAGCTATACTCTGTGGTCGCAAGAAGTCACAACTCTTAGAGGTGGCAGATTTGGAGCAGTCTCAACCAGAATCCTGTTTCACTTTATTTTTCTGTGCACGAAGGTTGAGAAAACATAGACTGAATTTGTTTCGACGGGACACCTCTAATTGGTCATTCAATAGAATACAGACAGGCAGTCAGTCCCTACCTGTAGATTCCACCCAAAGTCGGATGGCTCTGAGTGGTGAGACACTCAAAGTCACTTGGAGAGCCTGCGTGTGTCCACACACTGTTTTGGACCTAAAAAGAAAAATGGAATGTTGTTATGTTCTGAAACTGTCGGAGGGTTTTTTCTTTTTGTTCAGCATAAGTCCAAAAATACTCAGTCCCCGCTGAGCAGCGGATCCAGTGCCTGGTCACAACCAACAGAGCGGCAAAGCTCCGTTTTCTGAGCGGTTTGCTGTTTTGTAACTGGCAGCTATTGATTCTTTAGTGTTAAGACGTCGGCTTTCACACCATCTGTTCATTTTATGGTTCAGCAGAGAACGTCAGTGGGCCAGGATGTGCATTTGGAGTTTTGTTGACTTACCCTTTCAGTAATGCCTTCGAAAAACGGCGACAACAAATGGCGTTTCCAGACGATCCACGCACACAAAGCTGGCCTGGGACAGATAACAAAAGGGTCACCGTGTTGGATCAGCCACACTCAGAGGTCAGCATTTACTGTACATGTGTATGTGTTCGTGTGTGACTGTGTCTGCAAAGCAACGTGAGGGCCCAAAAGGATGATCCAGCTGTGTACTGTAAGACAGACTGAAGATCTCTAAAGAGCGTTTTCCGCCTGCTGGCGTTATCTTTGTCGCCATTCGCCGCTGCTATACTGCAGCCTTTCACTGGACTCGCATGAGCTGACAATATAATTACAAGATTACGAATTTTCAGAGCAATAGCTGTTAAGTTGTTGGGTTTATTTTGTGGCTGTGGCCTCAGATTGGAAATACTGTAACTGTAGAATGCCTTTACACCTCGGCAATTGTAATTTTAACTCCCTAACAAGCTTGCCATGAGAACATTTCTAACAATCCATTACCACATCTACTGGGAGTCGGAGTGCTTAAATGTTGGGAGGTGGTCTCGGAAAATGCTTTATGAATCTTTAAGGAGCAACTCGGCGCCACGGGGATCCTTTGGTAAAGAACATGTTTGCCAATGCGCTTCTGCATTTGTAATTCAAATCGACATTCAATTCTGCGAGAATGAAAAAAATCCCTATCAACAGTGTAGGGCAAAATTAGAGGGAAAATGTTTATTTTCTTCCAAACCATTTAAGGCTTTGGCTCGCTCCCAGTGGATTGTGGGTGCGGAGGGGTTGGTCTTTAATAACCCCTCAAATTGAAACGCGCCAACATAACGTGATGTGAATCCCCTCAGCTGTGATTCCTGCAGGTTAAATGGGTCGGCCTCTGAAGCCAACATTTTGTCTGTCTCAAGGAAACGTAAGTTATTCTCAGTATGTGCAGGATCTCCTACTTCTGTAACTATCTTTCAATATGGGGAGCGGGCATTGTTTAAACATGGGAGATGGCTTCAGGCGGAGGTACATCGATTTCCTATCTTTGTAGGCCGTAGCTACGTGGACGGGCACAACATTAATGAGAGATTAGTTCTTGTGTCAAAGCGCCAGAACAGGCTGATGAAGAGTGGCTTTTAAAACGTTTTGCTGCTATGCTCGTCGGCAACTCTGGACTTCGAACTTCTGCGTGATGAACTAAAGCAGAGTGACCTCGTTTCCCCTTGTGCACAGAAGAGGGTCCCATTTGATGAATGTGGGGGAGGGGGCGGGGGGGATGAGACCTCCTTCGGGTTGAAGTTGGGGTCCACAGTGGGATTTGTATGTGGGCACAAAATGCCTTGTACGAAGGTAACATTTTGGCTTTATATTGTAGGAAAAGCCCAAATGCAGCTTCTTGCATGCATGCCAACGTTGGCTCGGTTATATTTCAGTGTCTCATGAAGCTATGGCTGGGATTTAGTCTGCAGCTAAATGAAATGTGGCTACTGTTTTTGTTATTCTGCAATGTTCATATCTACCCAGGTCCAAAATCAAAGCTAATTTAAAAGCACAACCCGCTGTTAAATTATTTCCCCTGGTCCCTTGTCATTATGTTTTAAACATCTATGTTGGCCGAGGCAGATGGATAACCACCAGGAAATGCCTCCACTCTGAATGAGGACAGGTCGATCAGAGATTCATGTTGCAGCCCGCCATTATAAGTCTGGTGGCAAGTGCTTCGGGACTTCATTCCACACCTCTAAACCTTCTCAGAGTTGCCTAAAAAAGAGGCCATGCATACATACTGGTCCCAGGGTCGTGACGTGGGTCTATACTTGATTGGGAACAGAGTGGTAGTTGTTCTTTGTAAACCCCCGGGGGACACTTCCTCTTTCTCTTTCTTCCCCTGTCCAACCGCTCGGCGGGTCGGCGAGGGACAGACTTGAAACAACTTACGAGAACTTCCTGTCCACATCAGCAGTGTCGACTGTCTCATTCTCTAAAATGTAAAGAGACGTACACAGCCAATGTTTCCAGTCAACTCTTTTCTAAATGTGGGGTGAGAAAGTCTTGCTTTGTCATCGCCGGCGCGTGACAAATAAGGACTCCTGCATTTGTGGAACCCGCAGCGATGTTGTGGCTGCGCGTAACCACAGCGGCCCGAGAGGGGTGTTTCACCGCCAGTGTCACGCCAAATAGAGCGGCGCTCAAATGGTGCAAGACTGCATGGCGGCCGCTCGCACAGACGGTGACTCAGTTCCCTCTCGCTGCAACAGATGGCACGTCTCCTGCATACTGTGCGAAAGGTTATGTTACTGCTTTGCGGATGCTGGCGGTGTCTCGGACCCTAATTTTGACCACACGCATGCAGGCACGCGCATAGACACCAGCACATATATGCATGCCAAGACGCATACGTGGAAAGGAAGGGGCTGGGGGGGAGATTAAATGGTGAGCGCAGCGGAGACCGGCACCACATGCTGCAGCACCAATGGTATGGGTTGTTTTTATTTCCCCCAGTCCTTCCTTTATTTAACAGCTGAATAGGGGACACATGCATTTGCTCCCGATTAGCTTCGCTGTTGTGTATCTTTCCTTTTTATTTCACCTCATGTTTTGGCCCTTTGTAACCAAAGATGAGTCGAAACTTTTTGCAAAAAATTTGCAGCAAGATCAGGTTTCAGTGGCGTTGAATGACGTAAGAGATATTCATTCTTTCTTTTCTTTCTCCAGAAGGGGCTATCTCTCTCTGTGGTAGGTTTTCCAGGGGTGATAAGGTTATC
This sequence comes from Colistium nudipinnis, assembly GCA_016785305.1. Taxonomy (NCBI): domain Eukaryota; kingdom Metazoa; phylum Chordata; class Actinopteri; order Pleuronectiformes; family Rhombosoleidae; genus Colistium; species Colistium nudipinnis. Next base: position 846,914 of record JAFBJU010000768.1, read on the forward strand.
CGAGAACATCTATCACTGATTTCCTGACAGTCCTGGTGGCCAAAAATAATCAGATGGCACCTGGATCAACAGCTCTGCGCTTTAAGATCCATAACTCATCTCCTGGGATTTTGTGAATGTGAGTGCACACACCAAACCAAAAAATATGTGTCGCCGAGCACAAGTGTGGGTCTGCAGATTACTCTGTGTTTATAAATGGCTATTTGGTCTTTCTCTGACATTTTGATGAGGATTTATGCTGTTCGCCACACGTCTTTTGCAGCTAGAAGCGCTCAGCAGATGTTCATGGCTGCCATAGAAAAAACGGTTTGAAGCGCATTCTGCTCAAAGCTGAAATATTTCCAGCTTTTAGAGCGTGTACGCCAAACGTTTAGGTGATAATCACTTCTATCACTTTTAGAACTGAACTTGGAAAAGTGTTAAATTAACACAGCCTGTGCAATAGTCTAAAGTTTTCCACTGTTTGTTTAAGTACCGTCTCAAGCCGAATAGACCAAGTGTGTTTCGTTCTTTGCCTTATGCATAATTGTGAAAGAAAAAAAAACAAAAAACATCTGTCACCTCCAGGAGTTTCTGTCGTTAAAGTTTCTATGCCTTTCCCCATTTGTCTACTTATATCTCCACAATTCAGGATCCCTCTCCAGATCTGTCCTCTGTGTTTGGCTCTGCATATCTGTATTGTTATGAGAGCTGTCTTTAGTTAGTTTTGTTAGTTGTCACTGACCTCCCCGAAGCCCCTACTGGCTGTTAGTGTTGTGTTATTGTGTTTAGTGGTTAAGTGGTTTTGTGGTGTTTTGGAGCCTGGCTCCCCGATATTATGAACGTTTTATGTCAAAGCAGGAGGTGCTGGCTGCCAGATAGAAAAACAGTGAGTGTTAACTGACTGCACAGTTGTTCTAGATGAACGAAATAAATCTGGCTTAATTAGCTGTGGCCGCTCTAAAAAAATAACCCGTACAGAATGGGGGGGGGGGGGATGGCAGCAGCTTTGGGGGCTAAAATCACTAAACAATAAAGTCACTCTCACTATCTCAACTCTTCATGTGGACCCGACCTGATTAGTCTGAGTTTAGCCTGACAAGTCTTGGAAAGTTAGCAAATGAGGGAGAGTTTTGACAGCTACGTGTAGCCTCGTTTAGTTATTCGTGGCTGTCAGGAACATTAAGTAACTTCCTGCCTTCTGACCCTATTAAAGTTGTAGGGTGGTCATGCGTAACCCAGGCTTTATGTTAGAGTTAATCAAATAGCCATTTTTAGGTAATTAGCGCAAACCCGTGAACAGAAGTCTAAAATTATAACTCCAGAGAGACCAACGTGGTTAGAGCCGAGTGACAACCGCGCAATCAACCAACCACACAGTATTAAGGTGTACACCGACTCAACTGCCAAAGCATCAGATCAGATCGGTCTCCTGAAAATTTAGCCTTAAATTATCACGAGGCATTTCAAATAAGGTGAAAGTAAAAGAAATCGTGGTGAAGTGTTGGCAATAGTGCTGGTTGAAATAAAATGATTTTCGTTTGGGGAGATGGACAGCTTGAAACTAATCTGCAGACAGTCCCGACTCCCTACAGACCTCTGTGCGGATGAAAAAGGCAATTTTACAAAAAGCAAATTCCAGCCAGTGCCAGGATTTTGTAATGTTTATTTAGGCTTTGAGAATGTATTGTTGGTGTGTCGCTGAGAGATGGGGTTCATTTTTCATCTTAGGCTTTCTTTAGCACTAACATGACCTGGACACCTCTTCATTGATGTTGTCCATGTCTGTGATTCCCACGGGAAAAAGACAATTAGCCAAATTAGAAGGCAAAATCTGGTGAGGCCAAAGGTCAGAAGGGGATCTGCTTCTGTTTTTCATGCTGGTTGTTAAGAAAACAGCTCAACTGCAGTGTTATTTTTAGCATTTTAAATTGATCTCACGGTTATCCCACGTATAAACTATAGGTTTTACTATTTTCCTTTTATTTCCTACACTTGTATGATGGTATTAATGTGCACACATTTCTTTATCACACATGCAATTTATTCTAGTTTTCATTGGAGCATTTTTACAAATTTCTTTGACGTATTCCAGCATCTAACTCTTTGAAGTCATCATTGCTTTGATGTCTCTTCAGAAAGGCTGAAGTAGCAATTTACCTTGTGTCTTTATTTAATATGCTGCGTGAGTGAGTGGTTGAACTCGGGGTGTCTGTCTTCGGCGGGGAAAATGAATTTGCAATTTGTAATGTGCTCCTCTTCCATCGAGGTAGTTATTGAGGAAATGTGCGGTTTGGCAGTGCGGCTGGTTGCAACTGTGAAAATCCACACAGCGGTTCCCAAACTCTTTGTCTCTGTTATGTTGGTATTATTATGTTCCTTGTTACTTCTTGTTAGCAGGGAATTTATTATCCGCCTTTTGTGTTTTGAGGAGGAAATGTGAAGAGATTATTCCACCAGGCGGCTGATCATTTCATGCTTCTCCATATGTGATAATTCATTTTCCATGCTTCCACTCATATGTGTGATGTATGTTAGGCACACGGTGTTCTTCAGGTGATGATACACTTTTGAGGCCTCTGGACTTGATCCTTCAGCTCATGTACTGTTCAGCTCCGTAAGTATTTCACATTGCCTCGCCTTGCCTGTGTGCAAATTCACAGTCCGAGGTTTGCATGAGTTTTGTACTGTACTGTGCTCTATGGAAAAGTCCATGTTGTGTGCAGTGTATCTCATTACTTTGTGAATTATAGATGAAGGTTATGCCAAAGTTCATCATAGTTCAGATTAGGGGTTCAATGATCGTATTTCTCTTCAGTACGGATTCAGTAAACTCGGGGTATTCCCAGAGGCCAGGCACAACTTGTATGACACTGGTCTTTTGTAATTTCTCATCTGTGTTAAAAACTGACTGGAATCATTATTCTGCTGTATATCTAGATACCTTAACACTGTAGCTACACATCATGTATTATATTTTTAAGTATAAATGATGTATACAGATTCTCAAATATATCTTAAATGTTTCCCATAAAACATAAAAAATAAAATAAAATAAATTATATATATATATATGAATATATTTGTTTATTTTTTTCTTTGCAGTAGCACTTGGAACAATAGTGAAAGGCCTTTTCTTGGACTAACTCTTAAAACAAATTGCACTATTTGGGGTTATCACACAATAACACCATTAAAATATATATAAATTATATAAATATAATAATAAAGAAAAAATACATACCCTTAATGTCTGAAGAAAATGTACTGCACACATAGCATAGCTCCACTGTATAGACTATAAACCAAGCCTCTACAGCCTGTGAATAAATGACCTGTCAATGAATGCGACGAGAGAATGTGTGTCATTATTTTAGCTTAACTCTCTTCACAGCAGTTCTCTCATAAGCTGTCATTGTAAAACCTCTGGCATAACGTGAAGCAAGCATGATAAATAATAAGGCAATCTGCTGTAGGTGTCATCCCATCCTGCTTTAAAAAATAATTGTTCCAACTTCAGGACCCCAGATCGCAAAGTAACTAAGCTGGAAATCAGAGCAATAAAGCACACTTTACTCTGTCTTTTCAAAGACACAGTAAATGTAGAACTATTTATTTCTTCTTTGTCTTACAGTGTCCCCGCAGACTAATTTCTCTTGCGGCTTGTTACCTCGGCATTATTTACTATTACACGGTGGAGAGCAGCATATTTTAGATTCATGCATATACAGTGGCCGTGCTTGGTGCAGTTAGATGGGCCTCATCAAAAATATCATATTCAGCTGAATGATTAACAGAGGGTGAGCTGTAGTGAACAATTGAGCTTCTCTGATTTTTGGCTGTGGCTGCATGATTGATAAAGAGCTGTACAAGGTCAAACAGAAATGTTCAATCTTAGATTTATTCTAAATTGAGTTTGAATTCTAGTTGTTAGAAACTCATTGTTGGTCAATATTGGTCATTTCCCCCGAAAATATTTTAGAATTGTATGATATTTGCGATTAACTTTGGCATCAAACGAAAGGCTTTATATATAATGTATGGATGGAAAATCTGCTCATTAACAACTGGACCTTTTTAGATTTTTTTTCAACTTGCAAAACACCAAATTCATGGCACCCTTGAACACCATGCTTTCCAGAAGTACTGATGGAGGTACACTGAAAGCTGATAATTATGTGGAAATAATATGATTATTATGTAATATTCATTGACCGAGATGATCATTCGAAAGAATGCTGACTGCACAGGGTCAAAATGAATGTGTGTTACATTCGAACATGGAACTGCGGCCAAATTTCATTAGATAGAAATCACATAAATGTAGATATTTTTGTAATCTATGTGACTATTATCTTGTTGGAAGTTTTCATAATTTGCCATATTAAATCTTGTGTTGTAATTGGATGAATTCCCCCAAACACCACTCTGTGTATTTCCCTGTGGACAGTGTAATTCCCTGGAGATTTGCGCACTCTAAATGCACATTGATTTTAGTCAGGGAAATATGACCAAGTGAAATCAGTAGAACGTTAAGATGCACTGATCAATAAGCCGCTGAATGGGATCGGCCTGTTTTCAGCTTGATTGGCCAGGACCAGTGACTGGCTGCTCAGTTTCAGATATATTTGATTCAGTTGCACTCACACGCACAATATTTTGTACTTTGATATGGTTTTAGTTATAAAAAACAAGACACAATGTGCTCTTAACATGCGCGGCAATGTAGGGGCAAAGCATCCATGTATAGATTTCTTTCCTCCACTGAGGGCCATAATATGTAAATAGCTACACTACAGAATAATCCGACCCACATGCATTTTAGACATTTCATGGTCCAACTGTCGTGCAGTGCATTGCGCATTGACCTTGCGCAATAGCATACACAGCGGGCCCATGGGAAATGTGCCCCTGTGTCATCTTGGCAACAAGAGTGAATGGGAAGATCCAGGAACCGCTCGGCTAGATAAGGATATACATCCCACAGGGTCTCATGGGGAGAAACACACAGATGCTGCATTGATCATGCTGATAATCAAAGAATGGCTGTGAAGCTCGAATGAGTTTCAGGTTCCATAGATGGAAATACCATGACAGCCAGGGAGGAAGTTTGGAGCAGTAGCAATAGAGGGCTTGCAGATTAATCTCCATACGTATGTGTGATAAGGTCACTTAATGTGTGCTATTCTCCAATAATTCACATAATTTTCCCATTGCGACGTCATAGATAGAGACATGAACTTAATGAGAGCTGGGCATAAATACTGTGTATTTTGGACAATGTGGATCTCTTATGAGTGTCATGTAAAGTAACATGGGGTGCTTCGGTGATAAGTACTTTCATTGATTTAGTTTGAGAGAAAATTCATGAACATTAGGTTCACCTGCGAAAGAGCAGAATATTTACTGTACAAAGGTCTGAACCACTTCAATTAAAAAGGAATTGAATTTCGGCATGTTTCAAATTTGGCCTTGCTCGGATTATTTTCACAATCCATCACATGTTGAAAGTGGGGTCAAAATAAATGGAAATCTGCCAGGAAATCATGAGGTTCCAATGTGTAACCCAACCTTTTGATTGATTATAGGTATTTTACATCACTCATTCAGCCTCTAAAATTTAGAAAGTAGAGGTAAATGCCAACTTCAAATTTAATGTAATGACCTAAGTCTTCATTTTCATGGAAAGGTATTTGAAAAAAACAACAAAAAAAGATAGAAACTAAGATAAATACAAAATAAAGAATAGATCAATCCCCAGATTCAAGATTGAAGATTCAAGCATTTTCTGTCAATGAAGACACAGTACAAGTACAAGTTCCCATGCACATTGGAGTTGTTGCTTGCTTTGCTGTCCACTCTGAATAGAATATGCAAAGAATACGGATAAATAGTGTAAAAACAAACAACTTATTGTTTTAATTGTCCATCATCGGCTATAATCTCAGCACTTGCCTGGAAGCCTCGGACAAAAATCCTCATAGCAATCAAAGGTAGAGAGCAGAAATTACAGCAAGTGGTCTCTGACTCACCTGACCACACAGGAAACACAGGATGTCACACAGTGGAGGAAACCAAACGATCCCACCCCTACTGCTTTCTGATTCGCGCAGTGTGAAATCAGTGTCGTGTTTGGGGGAACGGGAGCGGCGGCCACCCATCAGGTTGGGACTGTGCAGAGGGGCCCTTCTGAATTAAGGGTACATTGATAGAATCTCTGGGGAGGTCTGCTGATTGCCTGCAGCGCTACTAATTGATTTAGTGCAAGGTCGGAGCCTGAGTGACAGAGGGTAAAGGGAGGAATTTCCTGTTTCTGCATCTATAATTCAGGGACTTCCTGTGTGAGACAGAGAGAGAGAGCGTGTACTTGTTCATTGGGGAAAATGCCTCATAGAAATATTTCATATATAATCATGACTAAAATCCAGGGGTTCCCCGAACTAAACGCAACTCGACGGTGTGTGCTGAAATCTTAAAAGACTGTTATCACTATTGATCATAAAAAAGTTGATAGTTGAAATTGTTACTTTATAAATAGATGCTTAGATTGTTTATTTTAAGTTTGCCTTGGCCAAGTCTGCAATGATACCATACTTTCTATTTGTTCAATACTTTCAATCAATTATCCATGAATTAATATTTTATTATCTATCACTTAAATATTCAAATGGTGCGATTACTGTATAATTATCATAATCTTTTATTTACTACCTTTATTCTGTCACCATTCATCCATTAGGAGCCCATGATGGTTCCAATTTTAGCTTTTTTGAATTATTTCAACTGTCACTCTTCATCTTTATTTTTAAAGGTTCCTCTCTTTTCTTCCCAACTATCAATTCCAACCATTTATTCACTTTATTTTTATTTTATTTTTTTATCTCATTAGCTACTGTCAGCATTTATCTGCGGGTTTTAGCAAACAACTGTTAATCAAACTCCCCTATTCCACCTATATTGGAGCTATCAAATCACTCCTGTGTAAATATGTAAACACGTGTATTGCTTTCTCATCCACAATGCTGTGCTGTGATGCCGTGTTTATGTGTGCTCATCTGTTCAATGGGATTGAGTTGGAAAGTATGCAAGCTGTCCAATCCCGCAGTTTGCCAACACTCCCTGCTGCGCCGTCTCTCTTTGAAGGTCTGGTGGATTTCCCTCTTGTGTCTCCAGACTCTCCAGCCAGCCACACAAACAGAGCCACAAACAGACCCAGCATCATGAGGGGAGCCTTTGTCTTTGCCCTCTTCTTCCACAATGCCTGAGCCATCCCAGTGCAACTGAGCAAACACTTCATGTATCTGTGATACAGTCTCTCCAGTTGGCAGCTAAAGAACACGGAGCAAGGCTTATTTCCACTCGCGGCAGTTTAATAGCTAAAAGGTGTTCTCACAAATCCCAGAAGCAATTAACTCTAATCAGAAAATACTCGTATGGACACAAAACCCATTTCAGGGTGCATATTGGAGTTCTTTTAGGACATGGCCCCTCCTTCACTTTGCATGTGAAACCGTTTCATTCTAGGAGTACCTTGCTTTAGGCTGCACAATGCCCTTAACTCCCAGGTATTTGAATAACCTAAAGTGGCCAGTTTCTTAAATTATGGACCGATGAGAGAACAGAGGAGATGGAGCCATTTTCTCTCTGAAATGGAGAAGGCGTATTCCATATCAGCATGCAAACCTTTCATGAGAAAAAAAAGCACTGCATCAGCCCCAAACAGCCCAAAGCAACCCGAGCATCATCTCACCCGAACTCAAGAAAATACCCCCCCCCCCCCCACAAAAAAAAATGTGCTTCCCATCACATTAAAGAAAAACATCTGTCACTTCAGGGGGCTTCATTCCATGTCACACTAAACAGGTTTATGTTAACGAAATGCAAAACGTCTCCAGAGGAACCACCGCAGAACCATGGTGTTGGGTATGGGATTTGTTACGTGCGATCCCCCACCACAGAGCTTTGGGCCTTAATCACATTTCCAGCTTGTGCTTGGATCCAACTTTCTGTCCTGGTGGACTCTGAGCTCAATCATGAAACTTTTTGCAACAGTGGAGTTTTGTACGACATGGGGCCTTGAGACGCACTTTCCATCTGGAGAACAAAGACGTTCACTGTGTCATAACATAGACAGAAGCACCTGATGCCGTGCTTCATCTGGACTCGGTTGGCTGGAGCGGTCTTCGGGGGATTGGGAGTGCCCCTAGATCCTCATTCATCTTGAGAAGTTTGCGTAGTTTTGACACATTGTTGCTGACGTTGTATACTTTGAAAATGGTCCCGTGTAAATGTTTTATCTGTTATTTTTTGTGAACAGACGTTAGGATGGGAAGCCAGTGCGAGATAATACGCTTATTGTTTTGTTCAAGCCACAACATTGCGTATTAATTAGATGATGTCCTCGGGCGATATTGATGACTGGCAACGTTTGACAACTGACAATATTTTCTCCAATAAAAGAGGCCCTGCCTGTAGCACAAGGATTATTATGTGCAATAAAGTCGGATAATTATTTATTTATGCATAATATTTAATGACTTTGCTGAAAACTCATCAAAAGGTCAACTTCTGTGTAGCAGTCTTAGTTTGTTCAGCGGATAAAGGCGTTTACCAAATTTGTTTCTTAAGAAATTAAGAAAGGAGTTATAAATATAGGTTTTCTTGAATCTATGTAAAAGTTAGACCACCTAGGGAAAATGACATGTTTTGTTGGCTTTTGATTGAAGTGAAACTCGAAAATATAACCCTTGCCGAAAACAGTCACCGAAAGCTGTTGCTGTCGGTCAAGAAGCTAGAACAAAACTACAGCATCACAATGATTCAAAACATATTTCGAAATACACTAGCAACTAGTTCAATAAATATATACTAGAAGTGATTGGGAGACAATTCATCAAGAGTCAATAATAGAATTTCTTGTTGGCTGCAACACTATTTTTAAACTCTAATATCTGGAAAAGAGGTGGCTGTGCCCTGATTTTAACTCCTGCTCATGCCACAATGACTAATTATTTAATAAATAAATCAAATGAAAAGTTACAGAGCATTTACATGTGACAAAGGGCTTGCAATCAGTCTTCTCTGCATGAGTTGTGTTTAAGTTGACACTTAAAGCATATAACATGTAAAATATAATAACTTGTGTGCACATGCAGCCAGCATATAGTGACTGGACTGACTCACAATGAAAGCATAATGAAGCAGTGTGGTCTTTTAATGTGTAATCAGTGAAAGTTGTGGGGACCTCACATTACTGCACAAAGCATTATGCCTGGGCCTCCTTTCCCCCACGTGCTGGTCAGAGTGTGTCCTGGGGGTATATGGTGATTGGGAGGGGGCTCACTTTCAAACGCAGGCCATTCCATCTGCGACAGAGCAGTGAAATTTCCCACCATGGATCATTCTCTTTTGAATTCATTTCACAGAGGCCCCTGCCTCTCGCAGGCATTTTCATCATAGTAATGGGGTGACAATATTCTCACAGGGCCCACAAAGCGGGGGCCCATTGTAGGAATCAATATGTAAAAGCTAAAGGTGATACAATGTCCATTTCTACATTCTGAATGTTTTGTTCAGAATCAGAACAATGAATAAGGATCAACTATTGATATATAATAAAAAAACATTGGAGGTGAATCGTTAAATTGTTTGCAATTTATCAAATGTGTGATTATGGTAGAAACCTGAAATATGTAGCAACCCATTTAAATGTATTTGTGCTAACTCATAATCAATCTCCTTCATGGCTTTTTTTGTTCCTGTATTAATTGCTTCATGTACGTGACATTTTACACCGGCTGCCCACGGGAAGCCAGAGAATCTCTTGATATTGAAAAGTGTCTTATCAAACCAAGCTATCCCACTAGCACGCATATTATTCTGACCAGCGAGAATAAGCAGAACATAATTAGACACTGTTTCTATTCCATTGGCGTCCCAGACTTTTGAAATGCCAGCTCCAAAAAGAAAGCATTAGCCTCATCCAGAAAAGATGTGTTGAATGTCCTGCTAAAGATGTGAAAATGAGATAGCGCGAGATAAAGCTGAATAGCCAAAGTGTTTCAAATGTCTCATTTGCACTACATGAGTCAGACCGCGTTTGGTCTCAGTAGGAATGTCTGGCTTGACCTTAGAGAAAGAATTCATCTATGCATTCACAGTTGATCACAGTTGATTCCTTTAACATACGGGACAATGGTCTTATTTTAATTGTTCAGCCTCAATGGTCGGGGAAAATAAAAATGACACATGTCCGATGTCTAAAACTACTGCTCTTAGGAGGGGGGTTGGCAAAGAAGAACAAAAACTCAACTTCCTTTTCAGGAATAAAAATGCTCTTTAGTTGTGATTGGAGGAGATCAAACATAAAAACAAGAATTTAAGCATTACACATCCTATAATCGGCTTGGTGTTTCCAGAGTTTACGGGGTTAGTACCTTCCCTTTGAAATTTGTTTTAGAGCCGTGTTAGTTGCTCTGTATGGCGGTATAATGTTAACAGTGTTATATCCGACATCTGGCATTTTGGCATGATTATTATTTATTTTGTTTATTGGCAGTGAACACAACATAGGCTGACACTGGTAAACGTTTCATCATAGATAGTTTTAGAACATAATTGGTCCTAGAATTAGACGCATTTAAATTCTGGACTGACGATGGCACAAGAAGAAAACAAGTTGTCAACAAATTGACGTTCAAATATTAAATATATTATTATGGGAAGAGGGGATTTTGCTTCATAACTAGTGATAAATCTTCCTACCTCCTCTCAAGGCAGAATCGGTTTGCAAACCTTTTTTCCAGGTATCAGAGGCCTTTTTCTCCTCACAGTCAAACGGTCACAAACGCAGTGTGGGTTATGGCCTGTTGTAACATTTGTGATGCTTAAGCCTTCTTTGGATGATTCACTACTCAATTCTTCACATTCTGTTCCACCGGCTCAGGCAGCGCCACCAAAATTTATACGGCGCCACTGAGGTCTTAAATGTTTCTCCGCAAAGATGAATGCGAGGTTAGTGGGCGGCCCACAATGTTTCAAAACTGTCCCTGATGACTTTGTGGCAAAGGTGCTGTTGACGATTTGTACCGCTTGGATTTTTGAGCCAAGGAAATCATTTGAGCAGAACTCGAGCACAGAACTCTCCGACATTGATCAAACCCAGCAGCCATGTTTGTGTTCTTAGACTGCATTTCTCTCTGGTGTTTATTTTTATGCAGGGTGAGCTGAAGTGCAGGAACCCCGCTGAAGGTCGCCGGATTTCACATGAAGCAGTCGTTCATCACTTCGTTTCTGGAGTCGCCCTCCGAGGGCAGCAGTGGTGTCCGTTGTGGTAACCAATGTGGACAGCGCTGATGCAGGTTAGAGATTGTTTCCATATGGAGGCCGTTTCCAGCCCAGTCGTTTTTTCGCTTGGTTCTCGAAACCCTGCTCTCATTTCATAGTTTTCCCACTTGAAGCACGCAAAGTGAGACAGTTGGACAACTTTCGCACTAGCCGCAATAAACAACACAGTCCACCTTTAACCTGTGTAAATAAATCATCGGCAGGTTGTTTGAAATTCTCAAGAGAGATTAAGATAGAATGTTAGGGTCAAACTACCTGACCAATTATTTGTCTCAGCAGATGGTGAATAATTTCAAGTCAAATACTGAGCCATCGGAATTTCGGACGAGTCATCAAAAACAAAAGGACAGGACACTGACGCAAATCATGGGGGATATCAAATTGTAAAAACTAGTTTAAACTGTAGGAAAATCGAACAAAAATAACGATATCGATCTGAAACATATAGTCAATCAAACGGTCAGATGTATCAGCACCCTTTTTAGTCAATCAATTAAGTATTATTTAAAAAAAAAAAAACTGTCACCAGATGTTATCGTAAGAGTCATGTATTATGGCAGTCATTTAATATGTTATTTTGTCTGAGGAATCTAAACAAATTTGTAGCATGTAATAAATAGTCAGTTTGACAGATGCGTAAAGCTGATTATTTCGGAACATGACCATAACATATTGAAAAAATATGCCATCTTTTATTTCCTTAAATAGAGTGGAGTAATGCCCCATCTGCATAACATGGGAATGCCAGTAATATGCCGTGTTTAGATCATGGAAGTCTTCGAAATGTATATTTAGTGTTTTGTACTTGCCAGAATAAAAGAGTCTTTCTCTACACAGCAATAATTGCCCTTTGTTGGGCTCAGCCCTCTTCCCTTTTCCCTTGCTCAAACATTTGATCCACTTCATGCTGCCTCCTTGCACTCAAATTAGCCCTGATCTCTTTCATTTCTCCCAGGGTGACCTCCGTCTTCTCCCTAACCGACCCAATCATGCTGTGGGAGGTGAAAGCCTGTACTGTATGTACGGCTGTCTGAGCTCGACCCCTGCAGTGAGCGGCCGCACCCAAGTCCGAAGTTTCAGAGCCCCAGCAGCCATCTGGCATGGCTTCACAGGACCACAACCGCTGGTGGGCGAGATTCCACCGGAAGATGTGTCCAGAGGTCCGGCCTCCTGCCATGCAGAGCCCCAGGTGTGTGTTCATTTTCCCATTTCTCTTAACAAATTAGCATTTGATGCAAGTGCGGCACGGCTGGGTGCCATGTCAACCATAGATGATGGGAGAAAAATCACTTTCTTTATGCTAAATTGTGTAGATAAATGATTACGGGAGACTCACTCTTAACCACAGTCTGCTTGCGCTAGTTAAACTGCACCTACTATTAGAATGAACAGTGCCTGACTGGCAGTATATTATTTTATTTAATCCACCCGCTGCTTGATGATGTGAAATAAGATATCGAACAGCGGTTCGGTATGTGCTCACAGCAAAAAGCTGTCTGGTGCCGAGTGGCCATAACAAAATAAAAGGAAATGATTAGTGAACACTCAAAACCCCATTCAGGATGAAAACTTGACTAAGACCGAGCAGACTGGACAAATATTTTACCAGTGCAATCCTCTGTAGAAAAAGGCAGGTGTGTAAACCAGATAAACGACTCGACAGACATCCAATTTCAATGGTTTATGCCAGAGTAGTAAAAACGACAAGTGCAGGGCTTCTGTTTGCTGCTGTTATATTTAAATTATACTTGTGTGACTTACAATGGCCCTATTGTCCTGTGCCACTGAGCAGAATGCCAACTGAAAGAAATTGGAATTGCTCTTTCAATATTTCCAATCTTTGCGGAATGAGGGAAAATATTGGGATTTGTGATTACAGTCATTTTTGTAATATTGATTACTGCGTGGGCGGCGGCAGCAATTTCACTCGCGTGGAACCATGCTTTGAAATACAGTTCTCAACAAAGGGCAAACAGCTACTGACAAAGCAATTTTCCACTCAAGGTCTCCGTAATACATTAAGTAAGGTCTGACTTAACTCCATACATCATGGTATATCATATGACAGGGATGTAATGACAGTGGGCCATACATTAAGAGCCTTTTCAATGTAATATGCATAGTCTAAGTGAGAAAGTAAAGCAAAAACACCTGAACAAGAAGTAATGACCGTTTTCACTTGTACTCAATGGACCTGGACGTGAGATACGCGGCAGTCGGTAGGTATTACGACTTGCTGCTTTGTTCTGGCTCTGTTTTCCTGCGCATTGGACCCAGGCAAATGATACAAGGACGTGCAAGGATCTATTTTAAGCCGGCACTAATCGATACTTTAAATACTGGCTGTGAAAAAACTGCTGCAATGTAATGGCAGTGGCAAAGCCACTTAAAATTAGTACGCGGCCGACTTATAGTCTGATCTATTTTAAACCCCGTCGAGCAGAAATGGAGCCAGAACAATAGAAACGTACCATTGTCATAATACAGACATAGCGTAGACATGGACCTTGTGTAAGGAGGGGCTTTTTGGACAAAGTGGGGGTAATGTGTTGCTAACAAAATGCTCGACCAGTCGTGGTGAAACGCACATCACGGCGTGAACAACAGCTCTTTATTCTTCTGGGCCACATGGCCGCTTAGCGTGCCAGCGGAACCATACGGGCAAGTCTTTCATCAGACATCCGTCATCTCGTCTTCCATGTCGTCCCCCTCGGTTTCACCTTCTGCCTCGCCTTCCTCTTCCTCTTCCTCCTCGGACGTCACATCCAGCTCATCCGCCTGGGAGACGCACTTTGGACACGAGCAGACAAACAGGTAGTTCTCCCTGGAAAAAGAAAATGTCCGCTCCATGTCACGTTGTTGCCCCATCCAACAAAAAGCGAGTCATTCAGGCATTTTAAACTCTGTTGATCAGAAAATCTGGTGTTCGGCCACCACTGTGCACTACAGCAACTTCATGTTTAAAGCTGTAATTAACACTGGTGTTGCAATTAATACTTCAAGCTGGTATGAGGTGGGGGGCACGGGGAGATGCCCACTGCTTCCTGAAGTCGGCTGAGAATGATTACAGAATGTGTTGTCCAGAAACTTTACGCATAGTCTCCGAGACTTGGAAAACAAACGTGCCCACCCCGAGGAGGTGGGGTGTAATTCACAGAGGACTTGACATCCTGCTGCTTGAGCACAAGAGTAGCGTTCGGATCCCTAACATACCTGCCCATGATTGCCTGGGAGGCAAATGTTTACCTCAGAATTTTGTGTCTGCTATGGCGGCTTCGGTCCCGCTGACAGCAGTCCAAATAACTGATGCAGATCTCCTGAAAATTGAAGAAAACAAAACAGCCGAAGTGGTTAGTGGGCGGAGGAGCCTTTAACGTTTTAGTCCGACAAACACTATACTTGTTTTGGTTTTTTTGAATGTCTTTTTCCCCCTCCTCTCATGCAGGACATTGCTCCGTCCATCCATCTGTCCACTGGTGTAATGTAAAACCGTCTCAGCCAACATTCAAAGGGGAGCTTTTCTGTGAAAGTATCGCGGCTGCATTGACATTACTGTGCTGCGCAGATGCACCGCTTCTCAATCTTTCCGACAGCTCGACAAACCCACTCCAATCCTCAACGTCTCGGCTTTCTAATGCTGTCTGACGAGGGAGAGCACAGAGCTAGAGAGGGATGTTCCGCGGCGTATACTGTATATCCCAGGCCAGAATTTATCATCCCAAAAACCAGTCATGTCCACTGACCTCTCCTGGCTTGATGTCACCGAGGGCCTTGAGGTGAAGCAGGAAATTGTTGTCAGGGAAGGATGCTTCAGCATTGGGTAAGCAGCTGTGGTTACCTGCAGGGGTGAAAAAAGGCAACATTGGGGTACAATGGGGTCATCAGACAACCTCTTGACCAGGAACAGTTTCTTTGAATAGGAAGTGACAGCGCTCACAACCTTACGTCATCCTCTGCACTTACATGAGCTTTGAAGCAGAAAGAGTCCAGAGCCCTCACAGTTTAGAAAGTCTCCCGTTTCTACAGCAAGAAAAACAAAAAAAAAAATTACGCACATCCCTGATCTCTTGTCGAGATAGACGCACGGTTTGCATAACGATCGCAGCAGTGTCACAATGAACACTCACTCATGTAACATGATCATTGCAATCTGCTCAGTGGAGACGAAAATTATTTACCCCCCCAAAAAAAATGCTGCAAAGACGGAGATAACTGTGACCTTTCTCTATGTCCTTGTAGAGCTGGTCTATAAAGGAGTCCAGCTGCTCCCTCTGCTGGGCAGGAAGCTCAAGTGCATCGCAGGCATGAACCCACCGACTCAAGGAGCTGGAATTGAACGGATAAACAAGAGAGAGAAAACGTTGAGGTCCAGACTGCGATCGGTAAGTGGAAGGGAAGAACGAGAGAGGAGGGTGTTTTACCTGGTGCCGATGCCTTGTCCGTTAGTTCCCACCAGAGCGAACAGAGAGTGGAACCCCTCAGGAACGAACCACTGCAAAACAATCACATCCACTTCCTCATCTGTGTAGGTAAAGTGCTTCATCTTATTAATCCCTTTTGTTTTCCGAGGTGAGGCATCATGGTTCAGATACAGCATCGCTCGTATTTGTTTAGCTTAAGAAAACTGTAACTTAAAAGTTACACAGCTAACGAAATTGTTCATTTACATTTTGAGATATTTAACATTTACATTGGATGTGATTTCATAGGCTTGGACGACATTCTGGTGACAGATATTACTGGCAGCTGTGCAGCCTTTAGAAAAACACTTCTTCACAATCTTTGTTCAACGAATGACACTTACTGGCCTGAAAAGATGAAAACATGTGGTGGCTACACCTGAGGCATACTCACCCGACTGAGATGATCATCATAAAGTGCTGCTGTAAAAAGGCTGTGTAACAAGGTCAACTGCCCCTGCAGAAACAATGTTGAATAAATAATTATTACGTTTCACATAAGAAACGGACATTATGGCCTCAGTGGGAATTCACATGTGTCGAGGGAGAGTGTGCTTGCTTTGCTTGTTGACATGTAAATTATTGCAACCGCCATAAGACCACAAAATGTTCTTTGAAGTTGCCAGACTCGATACATTGTATGCACCTCAACAACTTCATACTGCCAGCAGGAATAAGATGACTGTGACTCACTCTGAACTTGTCTCCCAGGAGCTTATGGGCAATCTCCTCTTCTTCGTTGGCTGTCCGGCTGCAGAAGTGAGAGAACAGCTTCTGCCAGTGGGCTTTGTCTTTGTCCTGGACAACATGACCAATATCAATAATGTGTTGATTATGATTATTGATTATTATGATTATTATTGTGCATTTTATTACTGGTTTGTTAATATTGTGTTTTCTTCTCTTTTTTTCCCCATCTGTGAATGGGCTGCCACCTACTTACTTTGGAGAAGAGGCGTGTCTAGAGTTAGTAAGTAAAATTGACCTTGTTTTGTTGAACAACTATATCTTCAGTTTCAGTTCCTTTTTTTCCCTAAAGAGATCCCACTTTGCCACGCGTTACCTTGCTCATCACTTTGAAAACTTCCGGCCTGTCTCTTACAACAAAATATTTCCACAATCAATTATTGTGGGAGTCATGTTAATTTCAAAAGAAGTTTAAACCCCTTAACTTTAAATGTATGTAATAATATGGAATAATTGGGAGTGGGCAGTAAAAAATCTACTTTCTTTCAGCATGTTCTGTATTTTCATAGTTAGGTGTTTCGCTTTGAATATTTGTCTTTTTATTTGCTTGGACGATATTACTGTACCCACACACCGTAATTAATCATTTAGGGGACTCACCTGTTTTACACTAGCTACCAATCTGGCCATGAGCATGATGCTGGAGGTCTCTGGAGGATAATGCATACTCCTGGGGAGGAGACAAATGATCTTATTTGAGGCAAAGTTTTAAGAGAAAGCTGTGCACTGGGTTTAAAAGTCAACTTAAGTCAAAGATGTACGGCAGAGATGTTTTACAGGAATGCGATACATTCTACAGGAGTATCTTATCAAGTGGCACGTATGAAGAGTTCCCTCACCTCCATGCATCTTTGAGCTTGTTGATGGGGTGGTCTGGATCCTCCTGGGAAGGACCCAGACACAGAGCCCGGTGGTACTGATTGGCTGCAGCTTGTCGACACTCGCTGCTACAATACATCACCTGCAGAAAAACAATAATAACAAACTTAAATTCACTCCATGCAGCGCCATTTCCTTAACCACTAATTGGAAACCACAGGTCTTCATCGCTTAGCAACAGCTATACTGTGAGAGGACGTAATCAGGATATTATGAGTTAGTCATTGGCTTCTTTCAAGTTGGTAATTGGCTTAATTGGGAGATATTTCATACATGTTTACAAATGTAATTGATAGAGCTCTTTTCACTTCAGTGAATA
Organism: Colistium nudipinnis; assembly: GCA_016785305.1. Lineage (NCBI taxonomy): Eukaryota > Metazoa > Chordata > Actinopteri > Pleuronectiformes > Rhombosoleidae > Colistium > Colistium nudipinnis. The sequence continues at coordinate 864,644 of JAFBJU010000768.1, forward strand.
CAATTACATAAACTGGCATATTAGCAATAACGGCCTTTCAAAATGTATCAGCTGGTCATGTCTAGAAGTCACACAGTGGAGGTTCCATCTTAACACTAACTAATTTAAAATCGAGATTTCCTGTCTCAAAGAATATTGATTAATATTATTGAAAAAAGTGATGTCTCTTTTATGATCAGACTGGCAGACCTGGCACTGGGGGCAGGCTTGGTGCAGCTCTGGTCGAACACGGCAGAGCTCAGGATGAGGAAGGCTGAGTCCAGGGATGCCACTGAGTCTCCTCGCATTCTCCTCTGCAGTCTCCAGAGCACGTAAACAGTACTCACAGGCTGCAATGGGACAGTGATGAGCAGAGGTCAAATATTGCGGAGTCTGTTAGCTCTGCTTCATTCTCTCACTCTTCCCTAAACTTGGATTATGACGGTAAATGTCAAGACTATGTTTTGATAATACAAACACGCCCAAGTTGTCCCTTTGTGCAGCCACATATTGTTATAGAATAACAATGTTATTAGTTACACATGCAGTAAGGATAATATGATAACATTGCCAAAATAAATCCTTTTTAATTACTGCATGCAGAGGCAAAGTGATTTTACAGGACCATCGTTATGTAAATAGAGACAAGCAGCACTTTGAACACATCTCACCTTTATATTTATACAAAGAATTCCACAAGAACTGGGCAGAGACGAGAGGCCGCTCTGTGAAAATGGTTTCTCCCTTCTTGATGTTCCTTTTTGCGAAGAGACCCTTTCCCTGAAATGTGGAAGAAATAAAAACATGGTCATTTCACTTAAGCAACAACTGTGTTTTCTTCTTTGACATCTACTTGCCTCAAAACGGCTCATTTCAGTTTCCTAAATATAACCTATTCAGTGCAGCAGTGTGCTGTCTCGGCGGAACAGTAAGGTATCATTCAGCCTCTGTTGGAGGAGATATGCCTGTTTATTTCAGTATCACACTTATTATTAGTTGGTGTTGACTTAAATCAAAACCTCCTGAGTCCTGTCCAACAACAAACACAATCTTAATAACTCGACATACAGCAGCCTGGTTTTACTTTACTGTGTCCGAGAAAAAAAACATCAGCGTTTTAAAGACGGATTATTGGGAAATTGAGTACATTAAAAGTTGTCTCGTATGCCCCAAGTGTCAGAAGTTAAAAGTTGAAGAGGAGTTAGGAGATGATCCGGTGCTTAGCGAGCACGGCGGTCTCTGCTCATCACTGAGTCCCGACATGAAGCCGAGGCTCCGCCGCGACTGAGCCGCTCTCTGTCACCAGCTTCTTTAAATCCCTTAATCCGCCATAAAACCGCTTGTCTTACCTTAACATTGTCTATAAACGTGACTTCCACGCAGCTGGATACTTTGCCTGGATCCACGCACAGGGAAAACATGTCATCCACGGGGGCAGCCATGTTTCACGCGACCTTTCCCCTTTGACCCCTCACACTTTTTCTCCGCAGAGAGGAAGTGGTGACAGTGGCCTCTGCTGGTGAACACTGCACCTGCAGTATATATATTTTGAAATGAAGAACAATGCATTCAATGTCTCTGGACTTAGATGACAGGGACTACGCTTATGTTTAGTAATGATTAAAACATATGCAATAGGGTGAAACTTTTATGTTCCTAATTTCCTCCTGCCAAGGCACATTCCACCCCCTTTTAGCCGGCAAGTCGTCACGTCAAGTGCGTCACTTTCTCACACTCCATATAAGGTAATAGCCAACGATGGCACCGCATACTTCCGGTAGAGATTTAAATCCCGGCGGGAACTTACGATCTTGTGGTCGTTGCAAAACCACACAACTCCGACTGTGTCCATCGCCGCGAGAGCGCTATTGTGAGCTAAGTGTAATGTTGCGATGTTGTGTTTGTAGCTCACATTGTGCATGGTGTCAGTGACGCTTTGGTCTGTAGATAGAAGGAAATGTGAACGCGAGTTTCCCTGTGCCCCCGGAGCTGACGGGGACTTCGCAGCAGTGCGTAAGAATTGCAGCTGCTGTTGTTTTGTTTCTGTTGCTGCTGCTCTCTTGTATCGTCCCTTCACAATTTGTGTTATACTTGTCCTTATGTTTTAGACATTGTTATGAGCTGGTTTGTTGTATAAAGTGGGTTCCTGGTGGGGTGAACCCACTGCTTTCTTTGATTTTCTCTCCCTCTCTCTCTGCCCTTGCTTTTAATTTAGTGACCATACTGTGTATGGACTGTAGCTGCGCACACTGTGTATGTATATTTTGACACTTGAAATAGTTTGCGATGCTTGTCTGCTGGTTTAGATAACAATATAACGACGTAGAATCTAGATAACTGCTCTGTCCGTATTATTTGAAAATATATTTTTGTTGAGTATCGTTGATGTTTCTCTTTTTAGCCTTTAATTGCAGTACATTACCAGTATGGTAAAGCATTTACATTTTTCTTTCCTGCATTTTAAGCTTTGAGCTCTTTGTAGCATTCATTTCAAGTACAATTTCTCTGCCGTTTTCCGTATTTTTGTATTTTCATCAATTGAGTTAGAGGTCAAATCTCAAAACTTGTTTTATTCTTACTTGGGTTATTTACCTGTAGTGGGTTGTCGAACCCTAAATCTCTCACCAGAGGCTGAGGGGTAAAGGTGAAGCCCTCCACTAAAATTTCAACTGTTGCAAAATGTCGCCATCTTGTGGAGGAGGTGAGTTTTTATTTTTTATATAAATCATTTCACTATATTCCAAGTTGTTCAGTAATGTACCGGTCATTATATTTCAGTAAGGAACAACAATAATTTTGTACAATCACGATCAATGAGGAAGCTTTGATGTGGCAGAATGTCTTCAAATGATTTAACTTATGTAGGCACCATTAAACAGAGCCCATGTAGTTATTAACATTTAGCTTTGATTTTGTCAAAATTCCACAGTTTTTATTTTAGGTGCTAAATGTTGGCACAGGAACACCCACCTCTGCTGGAAGGGGCAGGTGAAGCTGAATGATAGGACGAGGCAAGAGTCGGCGCCAGTTTTTGGGATTCCAGATCAGGTTCATTCTGGATGGTTCCACAACCAGCAGGTGAAAAGGAGCACGAAGGGTTTCCAAAGGCTCCCAGCGGGCCATGCTGACCAGCTGCCTGTCTGAGGACAGTGCCAGAACCTTGTTTCTGTGAGGCACAAGTGATATCCACTGTTGTATAAAGTGGGTTCCTGGTGGGGTGAACCCACTGCTTTCTTTGATTTTCTCTCCCTCTCTCTCTGCCCTTGCTTTTAATTTAGTGACCATACTATGTATGGACTGTAGCTGCGCACACTGTGTATGTATATTTTGACACTTGAAATAGTTTGCGATGCTTGTCTGCTGGTTTAGATAACAATATAACGACGTAGAATCTAGATAACTGCTCTGTCCGTATTATTTGAAAATATATTTTTGTTGAGTATCGTTGATGTTTCTCTTTTTAGCCTTTAATTGCAGTACATTACCAGTATGGTAAAGCATTTACATTTTTCTTTCCTGCATTTTAAGCTTTGAGCTCTTTGTAGCATTCATTTCAAGTACAATTTCTCTGCCGTTTTCCGTATTTTTGTATTTTCATCAATTGAGTTAGAGGTCAAATCTCAAAACTTGTTTTATTCTTACTTGGGTTATTTACCTGTAGTGGGTTGTCGAACCCTAAATCTCTCACCAGAGGCTGAGGGGTAAAGGTGAAGCCCTCCACTAAAATTTCAACTGTTGCAAAATGTCGCCATCTTGTGGAGGAGGTGAGTTTTTATTTTTTATATAAATCATTTCACTATATTCCAAGTTGTTCAGTAATGTACCGGTCATTATATTTCAGTAAGGAACAACAATAATTTTGTACAATCACGATCAATGAGGAAGCTTTGATGTGGCAGAATGTCTTCAAATTATTTAACTTATGTAGGCACCATTAAACAGAGCCCATGTAGTTATTAACATTTAGCTTTGATTTTGTCAAAATTCCACAGTTTTTATTTTAGGTGCTAAATGTTGGCACAGGAACACCCACCTCTGCTGGAAGGGGCAGGTGAAGCTGAATGATAGGACGAGGCAAGAGTCGGCGCCAGTTTTTGGGATTCCAGATCAGGTTCATTCTGGATGGTTCCACAACCAGCAGGTGAAAAGGAGCACGAAGGGTTTCCAAAGGCTCCCAGCGGGCCATGCTGACCAGCTGCCTGTCTGAGGACAGTGCCAGAACCTTGTTTCTGTGAGGCACAAGTGATATCCACTGCACCGTGCCCCAGTCTCAACCAGCAGTGCAGATTTTTAAACACGTTTTTGCATTTAATAAACAGGATAAGATTTACCCACCATTGTAAGCTGTTTTGGACAGTGTTTGTCCTATTAATTGTAAACATCCTAATATCTTGCTGGGATGCTGCTTTTAAAGTTTTATGAAATCAGGATACGTTAAAGGAGTAACGTGTCGTTAAATATATATATATATACATATATACACGTTGTAATTCATTGATCCACTCCTGTGTATTGGTTTTGATTTCTTTGTTGTGTTGTGAGTGGATTTTCTTATTTGGTTACTTTTCAGGCTTCCGTGTCTTTATCTCCAACACAGCTTCTTATTTAACCAGCTACTAATTTACAATCAGAAGTTCCGGAACCCTGATAGTGTGGCAGATTATTACCCAGAAAGAAGTAAATCCCTTACAATCACGTTCATACGAACTATATTAAACCTTGAACACAAATCTGCAAACAACATTTTGTATATGCTCGATCTATTGATTATTCATGAAAATGTGTCAAAATGTTATTGAAATGCTGTAAAAATAACAGATCAAGTTAAATATTACCCCACAGTAAGAAAAATAAATTGTGATTAAAAATAGCTAGACTGATATTTATCATTTTCTGTCATTCCACCTCTGGAAGAGAGCCACTAAAAGCTCTTCTGAAAAGAGGCCTGACTTCTCTGCTGAATAAGCAGCTGAAGCCATCTGAATGAGGGATGAATTGGAAGAAAGGCTAAAAGGAAGTAGAAAATGGCAAAAATCTATCTCTTGAACTTGAAGAAAAGTTTAATTAGGTTGAAATGCATTGCTCAACGGAAATCCTGTCTGCAGTTTAAGTCTGCATAACTAGAAAGTTGTGAGTGTGGACAGTAGAAGAAAAAGCATAAAAACTACACATCTACAACTGAATTACTCAAAGCAACGGAATACATCAAAAGTCTGACCAGAATCCTTTCAGGACAAATCGTGACATTGATGACACATAATTGTTAGTTATTTAGTTTTGGAATTTTTAGCTGTTGGGTTTTCCCTGTTTGGAGTGTATCTCCCTCTGTGTCTCTATTTAGATTTACTTCCTGCCTCTGTTGAGTTTCCCTCCTGTCTGATTGCCTACCATGCTCTTATGGATTGCACCTGTGTTTTTGGTCACACCTGTGTCTCGTTATCCCTGCCTTCCCAGTGTGTTCACTCTCTGTGTTTCCCTTTGTTCAGTGTCATTGATCTGTGCTGGGAAGGTATGTGTTTTTGGCAGTTTCCTGCAATTCCTTGTGATCTGCTTGTTGTATGTCTGGTGTTTTACCGGTGGTTTTCTCCCATCATGCTGGTTCTAGTGATTCTCTTGCTATTGGACTTATCTTGGATTTGTGTGTTCTGGCCCGGACTACCACATTTGTAAGTATTTATTTTTGTGTTTATCAAAGACTGTTTGTTCTTTTAGCTCCTACATTCCTTCTTACTTCTAACAGTCAGAAGATTATCTCAAACATTATAGGATAGTATGTCGTCCAAAAATGTCAAAAAAAAAAAAAAAAATGTCAGGAAATCTGAAAGAATATCAAATGCATAAAAACATCTGCAATATAAAAATGTATGAATGAGGTGATAGAAATTAGTAAATTTTATAGTAACCGCTTTAGAAATGTCAAAGTATAGCATGGTGTCCCAAATGGCAAGAAAAAATAAATGAATAAAAATAATAATAAATGAAAAACGTCATAGTATAGCATGTGGTCAAAATATCAAACATTTGACAAAAAAATGCCTTACAGCCTTACCTTCGGCCCAAAAAGTCAAAATTTTCAAAAATGTCGAAAAAACTCGAAGCTCGAACAGCATCATCGGCAGGGCTTAAAAATAGGGTAGGTGCGGAAATAAAGTGAAAAAAGTGAAAACTTCCTAGTTTTTGGGGACTTTTTGTGTTGTCCAAAATGTGACAAAAAAACGCCCTACAATAGCCTTACCTTCGGCCCAAAAAGTCAAAATTTTCAAACATGTCGAAAACACTCGAAACTCGCACAGCAGCATCGGCAGGGCTTAAAAATAGGGTAGGTGCGAAAATAAAGTAAGAAAAGTGAAAACTTCCTAGTTTTTGGGGACTTTTTCTGTCGTCCAAAATGTGACAAAAAAACGCCTTACTATAGCCTTACCTTCGGCCCAAAAACTCCAAATTTTCAAACATGTCGAAAACACTCGAAACTCGCATAGAAGCATCGGAAGGGCTTAAAAATAGGGTAGGTGCGAAAATAAAGTAAGATAAGTGAAAACTTCCTAGTTTTTGGGGACTTTTTCTGTCGTCCAAAATGTGACAAAAAAACGCCTTACTATAGCCTTACCTTCGGCCCAAAAAGTCAAAATTTTCAAACATGTCGAAAACACTCGAAACTCGCACAGCAGCATCGGCAGGGCTTCAAAATAGGGTAGGTGCGAAAATAAAGTCAAAAAAGTGTAAACTTCCCTGTTTAGTTTTGGGGGACTTTTCTGTCGTCCAAAATGTGACAAAAAAACGCCCTACTATAGCCTTACCTTCGGCCCAAAAAGTCAACATTTTCAAACATGACGAACACTCGAAACTCGCATAGAAGCATCGGACGGGCTTAAAAATAGGGTAGGCGTGAAAATAAAGTGAAAAAAGTGAAAACTTCCTAGTTTTGGGGGACTTTTCTGTCCTCCAAAATGGGACAAAAAACGCCTTACTATAGACTTACATTCGGCCCAAAAAGTCCAAATTCTCAAACATGTCGAAAACACTTGAAACTCGCACAGCAGAATCGGCAGGGCTTAAAAATAGGGTAGGTGCGAAAATAAAGTAAAAAAAGGGAAAACTTCCTAGTTTTGGGGGACTTTTCTGTCGTCCAAAATGTGACAAAAAAACGTCTTACTATAGCCTTACCTTCGGCCCAAAAAGTCAACATTTTCAAACATGTCGAAAACACTCGAAACTCGCACAGCAGCATCGGCAGGGCTTCAAAATAGGGTAGGTGCGAAAATAAAGTCAAAAAAGTGTAAACTTCCCTGTTTTTGGGGACGTTTTTGTCGTCCAAAATGTGAAAAAAAATGCCTTACTATAGCCTTACCTTCGGGCCCAAAAATGGCAAATTTTCAAACATGTCGAAATGCCAAACTAAAGTGAAAACTTCTTAGTTTTGGGGGACTTTTCTGTCGTCCAAAATGTGACAAAAAAACGTCTTACTATAGCCTTACCTTCGGCCCAAAAAGTGAAAATTTTCAAGCTTCTCCAAAACACTCGAAACTCGCACAGCAGCATCGACAGGGCTTTAAAATAGGGTAGGTGCAAAAATAAAGTGAAAAAAGTTCATTTTTCCCTGTTTTTGGGGACTTTTTTGACGTCGAAAATGTGCCAAAAAGACGCCTTACTATAGCCTTACCTTCGGGCCCAAAAATGGCAAATTTTCAAACATGTCGAAAACACTCGAAACTCGCACAGCAGCATCGGCAGGGCTTAAAAATAGGGTAGGTGCCAAACTAAAGTGAACACTTCTTAGTTTTGGGGGACTTTTCTGTCGTCCAAAATGTGACAAAAAAACGTCTTACTATAGCCTTACCTTCAGCCCAAAAGGTCAACATTTTCAAACATGTCGAAAACACTTGAAACTCGCACAGCAGAATCGGCAGGGCTTAAAAATAGGGTAGGTGCAAAAATAAAGTGAAAAAAGTGAAAACTTCTTAGTTTTGGGAGACTTTTCTGTCGTCCAAAATGTGACAAAAAAACGCCTTACTATAGCCTTACCTTCGGCCCAAAAAGTCCAAATTTTCAAACATGTCAAACACTTGAAACTCGCACAGCAGCATCGGCAGGGCTTAAAAATAGGGTAGGTGCCAAACTAAAGTGAACACTTCTTAGTTTTGGGGGACTTTTCTGTCGTCCAAAATGTGACAAAAATACGCCCTACTATAGCCTTACCTTCGGCCCAAAAAGTCAAAATTTTCAAACATGTCGAAAACACTCGAAACTCGCATAGAAGCATCAGCAGGGCTTAAAAATAGGGTAGTTGCGAAAATAAAGTGCAAAAAAAAAAGTGAAAACTTCTTAGTTTTGGGGGACTTTTCTGTCGTCCAAAATGTGACAAAAAAACGCCCTACTATAGCCTTACCTTC